>MNCI01013971.1:84678-252629 GCA_015680685.1 Gnetum montanum
CAATTTCTTCAAGACAATCCTACTATGCTACCAAAAATTGCTGTGTAAACTATCGCGTACGAGACTCCATTTTGGCTAGATAATCGATATCAACAATTGCATTTAATAGAACCTTGAAAAGACTTGATAATTTCTGATTGAAATACCATGGAGATTCACTTTAAAGATAAAAAGAAGCTATTCTGGTCCCATCAAAATACCAAAGATTTTCTGAACCCTCTTGACTATTGAATCGTTCAACGGCATGACTACAAGCAAAGGCTCTCTTACAACAATCTCAATAGCAGTTCTTATACGTTGCACAATAATAAAATTTACTACTAAAATGATCTTAAGGCTTTTAAACACAAGCACTTCTATGGCAAAATTTTAACAGAAATTTCTATCGGGCAACAAGAACAATAAGAGCAATCTAAAAATCCCAAAATTACTTGCCAAGGATGATACTATCTAAACCACTAGCTAAACAATTTAAACAAAATCAAAATAAAACATAACTCATAGGACTATGACAAAGAGGCTGACATCCTTTCTTTAGCTAGTCATCTTACAAGCAATCTTTCACAATGTCTTTTACAAATGCTCTTCCCAAGAGCCAAAGTGTGTCCCCAAGTGAGAGCCCAAGTGCTAGCTAGTAGCCTTCCCAAAGTGTGATGTATCAAGTGTCTTCTCCAAAAGTATGATATCTCTATTCTTCTTACCCTTGAAGCCTTTTTATAAGGTTCAAAGGTAGTTACATATTCAAAAATATCTTACCTAACTTCTCTCCCAAGTAACTTGGCCAACAAGTTAGGAAGTATTAACTTAGGAAGTTAGGAGAAATATTGCAAATATTGCCTTTGTGGAAAATAACTCCAATAGCTCCGTATAATTGTTATTTTCATTTTAATTTATTTATAATTTTTATGTTTTGAATACTATTGAAGCCCTAGTAATTTTATGAATAAGGTAATGGTAAAAAGATAATATAATATCCACCTTGTTGTAGACGTTGGTGGTAGCAGTAGCTAATCTATATAAATTTATATAAATAATTTATCTACACTTGCACTTGTGTAAAATTTTCTGCCGAATGTGAAGGCGCTAGGCTTGGAACTGCTAGCAAATAATTCCAAATTATCCCACCCTACTAAAATCATTACCAACTACCACCACGGGAGAAGGCTCTGCCATTGCATCCAGCATCGTTGTCGTGTGGTGTTCAGTTGCTAAAGAGCGGAGGAGAAGGATCTTAAAAATGATGTGCTGAACATACAGTCTTGAACATAGGGTTTCAGTTACCTGGAATTTGTTTTGTTTTGCCCCAAATTCGCTGAGGGCTTCCTGCATTTTTTTTCCTCCACGAATGTGTCAGCATAGTTTTTAGAAATTGTGTTACAAAATCATCAATCACTTCTGCTGAAAATCTACGATCAGTTCAGATGTTCCTATAATGTTATACAAGAAGCCAAGTTCCAAATTTTTAGAGCTGAAAATGCCTAATTCTAGGATTGGCCGGGTCTCTGACTATGAGACACTTTCTTCATCTTCTAGGATTGCTCACTGCCGAGCTACTGCTCCTGAGCGAGCGCCCACTAATACCATTCATCGGCAGCATCCATGAAAGTGTGGTTAAGCTGAATCATCATGATGCAGAACTCGCACTATGATAGAGCACCATTGCCATTGAAATCGCCCTCCGTGAGCATGGCCTGTAGATCGGCGTCAGAGAGTGAATCCAGACCTAGGATCCCAACATTTTTGTGCAGGCTCTCCAATGTTATCAATCCCGTCAGTCCCGTCATAGGCTCCACCAGAAGCTTGAAGCCCTTGCACATCTCCGCTATGAATTTGTCGGCCCCTAATTTCTCTGCCATCATAGGCAAATAATCCTTGAACTCCATGGCTGGCTCAGACCCACCAAAAATCCTCTGCAACTTCACAAAAATTTCCTCTTCTCACAGAGCTTGAGCAAGAGAAGGACAAGAATGAGAAATGCTGAGGGCTTTCTGTGTTAAATAACCGAGGAGAGGAGTGTAGTCGCCAAAGAAGAAGCAGCAAAGAAATGAAAGACTTGTGTAGAGAAAGTGGGGAGAAAGAGCGGGGCATATGAATGCAGTTGAGAGAGGAAACTATGCAAAAATTTGGCTACTGTAGTGTAGGACTTTCCTTTTTACTATTCTTCTTCTTCTTCTTGTTCCTCCATTATCTTCTCTATCATTTTGCAAACATCCACTGGTAATTTCCCCATTTTGTTATTCATACAATCTATTGATTTTAATTTTTAAATTTTCATTTCTAGTTCTCTTCTCTTATTCTTTACTAGTATCCAAATGATCAATTCCTGAATGTATTTCTAACAATGAAGAATTCCTTGCTTGTAAATTGATTCACCATTGGCACATTATCTCTTGCAATCTTCTATTTACTGTCTTTCATATATGCATTATTTCCACCAATAATATTATGGTCTCCCCTAGATCCCATACCAATAGTATAAAATAACACATTTACATTCCCCCACTCTTATAATAATGTTTAGAATGAATCTTACTGTTCCATGAAATGGTCAAATGTGCCAACATTTCTGCCCCCTTAAAAGCTTAAAGAAACTTGTGCAACCTCATTTCAAACTAAAACATACTAAAATTTTCATTGAATTTTTACAACTGAATAGAAATATTTTTTGAGGAAAATTCCCATTTAACATAAAGTGTGATGGGACAAAAACCTCATTCCTAAGAAAAATAAACAAACTATACATTATCAAGTCTTTCATAGACTATTCTTGAGATGGAAATTGAATTGTGAGGGTTACCCTAGTAAGAATCCTCATCTGCCTAACTGTTTTATAGGAAATTTCTGATATGACGAAGGCTATTCTGTTGTTCTCTGGCTTGGTAGAGCTCTCACTTTGATCTACTGGAGCTTTCTCTTCAACACTTTTCTCATTTTCTTTTTCAGATGAGCTCTTCTGTTCTTCTCCATTGGGTCCTTCATTTTCCTCTCGGGAGACAAAAGCTTCTCCCCATCCCCATGATGACTCTTCATTGGTTGATTGCTCTTCTCCTTTTTCTTCTTCTTTGGAGCAATCTTGATATCACCCCCAAACATTGGACTCTATCTCCAAACCTCTAGTGAGAAAAGAAAATTCATTAGACAACCAAGCCATAAAAGGACACTCTTTTGGAGCTCCACAAGAACTAGCCTTTAGATAAGCCTTCAATACATGCTCAGGGCAACATCGCATCACCTATGGAATAAAAGGCTTTCTTGTTGCTCTCTCAAACTCCATCTCCCTCTTTCAAATTAGCTCTCTCTTACTTTCCCTACTCAACTTGAATTGAAAGATGATGAAATCTTAGGCAACCTAACCCTCCTTTTATAGGTACTAAAAATTTAAATTTCCCCCCAAGAGTCTTCAACCAAGCTTCCTTCTTTTTAGGCATTCTAACCATTTGTCACAATCCTCACTAAGTGGTGGATGAGTCACCCTCTCCACTTGTCACAATTATAGAATTCCACTTGTTTCACTTGTAGGCTTCCACTTGTCTCACTTGAAGGAAAATTATTTTCTAATCTAAATAAGGCATAATTAAACATATTAATTGACACTATACTCCTAGTAATATTATACCTAATAGTATATACACATATTATTTTGTGTAATGACATCTTCAAGCTATATGCAATTGTCCCAAATAATGTTTTATATGCAAAACATTATATGGAAATTGCAATTCCATGCCATCCAAAGTTGATAATTTGTAAGTATCCTCTAACAATTGCTTTGTAATTTGAAAGGGACCAATCCATATCGGTGTAAACTTATTCGATTTCTTCATATTCCATAACAGGACTAGGTCTCGTATCTTGAAAGTTCTTTTTAGAGATTTTCTATCAAACCATATTTTAACTTGAGAGATATTTTGTAACAAATTATCCTTTGCTTTATCTACTTCAGCTTCTCTTTTAATAAGAAAAGTCATGAAACTTCTATCTTTATCAGTCTTTTCACTATATCTTTGTACAAATTCAGAAGCTGAGCTTACAATCTTGTTTGTAATTCTTGCTGGCAAATCATAAACTAAGTTATATGGTGATGTCCCGATAGCTTTCTTGAATTTAATTCGATTTGACTATAATGCGGATTGTAGATAATTGATCCAATTTCCTGGATTCCCATCTATCGATTTCTTGATATAAGAGATAAGCTTTTTATTGGTGGATTCTGCTAGGCCATTTCCTTGAGGATAATAATTTGATGAGAAAAATAAGAAAATGAATTTTTTAGATGCCCATCTGATAAACTCTTCAAATTTAAAGGCGGGTCCATTATTTGACACTAACACTTTGGGTAGACCAAATATACTTAGAATGTGGTCCTCCAAAAACTTAATCATATCTGATGCTGAACTTCCTCTTAGAGCCTTTGCTTTAGACCATTTAGTGAAATAATCAGTAGTTGTGAGAATAAACTTGTGTCCAGCTCTTGAAGGAGTAATTGTACCAATAAAATCCAAACCCCATTGCTGAAATGGTCTATCTGCAACTATTGGCTTTAAAGGAACTCTAGCCCTTTTAATCTTGGGCCCATGAATTTGACATTTATAGCATTTTTGAATTTTTGAACTAATGTCTTGATACATGGAAAGCCAGTAATATCCATATCGAAGTATATGTTGCATAGTCAATTTAGGGGATTCATAAAATAAATTCAAATAGTCATGAAATTGTTTCAAAATAAAACTAATTTGATCATTATGAACACATTCCAATAAAACTCCCCGAAAATATTTTATGTATAATATGCCATCTTTAATAATGAATTTTTGTGCTCTTTTGAAGAAAGCTCTTTTTTGACTTGTAGTTAAATTATTTGGGATTTTCCTTGTATTAAGAAATTTGAGAATTTCATCATATCAATTTCCTTCATGGGTATCAAGTGTACATACTTCATTTTCTCTAGTCATTAACTTGGCTAATCCCATTCCCTTAATTGTCTTGCATATTTCCAATGAAAATCTAAAACTTTGCAACTTTATAAGCCATTTTCCTCTTTTTAATCCAATCTCATTTTGGGCTAGCAATCACTTGACTGTAGGTTCAATTAGCATAATGTGGACTAATGAACTTTCCAAATAATATTTAAAATGCTAAAGTGCTTTGATGACTGCAAAAGCTTGTTTCTCTAAGTCTGAATAATTTAACTCTGAACCTTTTAACTAATACCCAAAAAATCTAATTGGTTCATCTTGATCTTCATTATCCTTTTGTGTTATAATGATAGCGATAGAATCATTTGAAGCAAAAAAATATAACCAAAAATATTCCTTAAGCTTAGGCTTTACCAAATATGGAGCCTCTTGTATGATTTCTAATAAAGCTCTCTTTGATTCTGGTGTTTTCTCTACTTGGACATCCTTTTTTAGCATATGAATTAAAGGTTTGGTAATTTTAGTAAACCCAGGGATGAACTTTTTCACAAAATTTATCTTTCCAAAGAAAGATCTAAGAGATTTTTTACTTGTGGGATGCTCAATATTCTGGACTGCTTAGATTTGAGAATTGTCTATGGCAATTCCTTCTTGACATATCACATGGCCTAATAAACTTCTAGATTTAACCCCAAAGATACACTTCTTAGGATTTAATGAAATACCAAACTCATGAAATCTGTCGAAAACTTGTTGGAGATTATTAATATGATCTTCTTTTTTCTTTAAAAATATTGTAATATCATCCAAATAAACCACTACGAATTTGCTTAACAAATCCTTAAATGCTAAATCCATTGCTCTTTGAGAAGCAGCTCCAGCATTTGACAATCCAAATGGCATTCTTTGGTAGGCAAAAGTTCCCCATTTGGTGATAAATGGTGTTTTGTATCTATCATTCTTATCTACCACGATTTGATTATAACCTGAGAAACCATCTAAGAAAGAGTATACTTGATAACTTGAGATTTTAATCAGCATCTCATCAATTCTTGAAAGTGGATACTTATCCTTTTTTGAAGCATCATTTAGATTTCTAAAGTCTACACAAAGCCTTATATCACCATTTTTCTTTCTCACTAGAACAAGGTTAGCAAGCCATGTTGAATATCGTACTGGATATATGATTTGTGGTTGTAACAACTTCTTGATTTCAGCATCCATAGCTGGTTCAAATGATGGATTAAATTTTCTTTATTTTTTCTTGACTATTTTGCAACCTTCTATTAAAGGAATTTTATGTGTCATCACATCTTCTCTAAAAGCTTTAAGATCATCATAAGACCAAGCAAAATTGTCCAAATTATTTCTTAGACATGTTAACAAGTTTTCTTGAAATTCGAATCTCTTTCCTTTGTAACATTCAACATCTTTGGCATCTTGTTTAATCCAAAATTCACTATCTCGAAAGCTTGATTATTTGGGTTTTGTATATCCTTTCCAGTAATTAATTTTTTCTTGAACTCATGTTCCAATTCAATCATCCTTTTTGGAATGAAATTAGCCTTGGAGTTTGATGACGTTTCATGTATCGCTTGACCTTCAAATTCTTATTTGTTTTTCATAAATCTTAGTACTTGATCGTCATCTTCAAATACTTGTAAATGTCTTATATTATCTGGTACTGATGGTTGATGTTCTTCTTCAATCATGACATCTTTGTAACTTTATATTAATTGCATATCCAATGTTGAAGCTACCTTTTCCAAATCATCTACGATAAGATTCTCTGCTCTGTTTATATGCTCTATTCGGCAATGTTGAAACTGATCTAACATCTTACAAGCAAGTTGCTTATAAGGTCTTAAGAATGAGCTCTTTACTACACAATTGTCCTTTACTTGTTCACAGACTAATCTTGAGTCTCCCTTTATAGTGATTACTTTGATCTTTTTGTCTAGAGCTATTCTTATACCGATACATAAAGCTTCATACTTAGCCTTGTTGTTAGTACAAGGGAAAGATAGATGAATTTGTTTGAGAATTTCAGGTGAATTATTCTTGAATATAACTATACCGGCTCTTGCACCTTTTGAATTTCATGAATCATCAAAGTATAACTCTCATTTATCCTCATTCTTTAATTGTTCTTTTTCAGAATCATAATTTTCTTGGAGTGTACAAATTTCGTTTTCAACACCTCCTTTTTCAGCCATTTTACTTTTTCCATTTGAAGTAATATTATCTATCATCAAAGGTTCACTATAGATATATATCTGATTTGGTTCTCCTTTCCAAGGTAACCACATGTGAGAATAATCTATTGATATGTAACCTGAGAAACTCTTGTTCCAACTTCTACTTAATAAGAGACTATGTGAATCTGGTATATCTACCACTTGAATAGTTACTCTACTTCTAACACGGGGTTTATAAAAAATTTCTAATAGAATATTTGGTAATTGACCCACAATCTTCACTCTACTTTTATCCACTTGAACAATCTTTCTATTTGATTTTTCAGGAATCAAACCAAGTTTCTTACATATAGACAATGACATTATAGTAGATGTAGCTTTAGAATCAATCAAACAATTGTGTAAATATTTATCCTTTAATTTCATTGTCAAAAGAAAAGGAGGAGATTCTTTATCATATGAAGTCTTTAATTTCTCATCATTATGAGACACATAACTTAACTCTGATTCTCTAACTCTCCTTTTACCTTTAATGAACTCTAAAGCCTTTCTTTGCTGATCTCCTATTTGGAGCAACTAATAAAAACTAATATTGGCCTTGACATGTTTAAGGTCTTCAATCAAATCATATTCTCCATCACCAATAAATCTTGATCTCTTTACCCATTTATTAAAAGACTAATTTGGAGTGCTTTGCTCTACTTGATTGTCTTTACCTTTATTCTTATCTCTTCTATTTGGATCAAAAGCTTTTCTCCCAGTAGATGGATCTGTAATAACATTTGGGGGTCTAGAATTAGTTCATCTTTCTTTTGATTAGATATTATATCCATTTTCCTCATTGTTATTGCATTCTTCATTTGAAGACATATCTTCTTCGGAACTTGATAGAGAAGAAGTATCGCTAGATCCATTGCTACAAGATTTACTTGCATAATGAACACTTGATAACTCATTATCAGATTCAATATTAAGAAAGTTGGACACAATTAGGTCACTTCCATCCTCATCTTCTACTAACTTAGTGTTTTGATGTTTATGCTTTCTATTTTTCCTTTCTTCCTTGATATTAATTCTTGCCAAGGCTTTCTCAAGCTTCACTATTTTGTTAGACATATCTCTCATTAATTATCCTTTTTCAGATCCTACTCTTTCATGTTCTTGCTCTATCTTAACATGAGATGGACTTGGTAAAGCTTTGAATTGAGCAAAATCTTACATAGGAATCATAACTCTTTCTTCTCTTTTTTGAATTGCACTATTTTCTTCAGGATTCAAGTTCAACTATTTTTCTAACTATATAGCTTTACTAAAGTAGTCATTTAGTGTAGTTAAGTTTGGAGTTCTCCTTAACCAAATTGAAATGTTGGGGTTGACAGCATTAAGATAAGTTTCTTTAAGCATCTCTTCTGATGGCCTATATTGCCTTTGAAAGAGTCCATAAATTCATCGAAATTTGATGTTAAAATCTCTAATTGACTCTTTAACTCCTTGCTTGGCTTGTATCAGCCCACAATATAGTTGTTGTTGATCTAATTGATTACCAAACTGGGCTAAGAAAATATTCTTCATGTCATCCCAACTTGGAATACTATTACTTGGTAAGTTCGAATACCAAATCTGAGCCATATCCTTTAGATTTGATACAAACAACCTACAAGCTTGATCTTGATGTTAAATATTTGCATGAGCGAAAGCTAACTCAAACATGTGAATATATTCTTTAGCTAAATAAGCTTTTCTAGGAATGAAAGGCTCAGGCAAATATTTGTGAACTACTTTAGAAATATCAATGTAATTTTGAAATCCTAATGGTGTAACTTTTTGCCAAGGATTTGCCATCCTATTCCTTTGGATAATTGAACTATTAGACTTTCAAGATCTTCTCTTATGAATCGATAAGCTAGATACAATGGGTGATCTTCTTGATCTTCTAGTTTTCACTCCACTACTTGTTCCCAATTCAAAAATTTTCTTTTCTTCTTCTTCTGATGAAGAATCAGTCTTAGAATCTAGAATATCTTTTGAAACTTTGAAATTTTTCAAACTATCAATCTTCTTGGTCATGAACGGAAAATAGTATTTCTTAAGCCTTTATAGTAAGAAAGAATTGTTGATGTGCTAAAATTATAAGGCTTATAAACCTAGAGGCTGAATTTTCAGCCCTCTTTCTAGTGCCAAAAGAATTGTTGGCGACCGTTTAGGACGTGACTACTAATGAGTGTCCTCAAAAAGGATTTAGGTGCTTGCTGGTCATTGGCAACACCAAGGCCTAGATACCTCAAAATAGACTCAGTAGTTAATGTGAGTATGTGTGTGTGTTGCTGCGGTGTGCGATTGTGAAATATGAAACGATTGCGTTGTGTGTAAACTACAAATGACTTATCTTAAAGAGATTCAGCCAACTTTGCCAAGTACTGTGAGTTGTTGAGAGTTCCTATTTTGTTCAATTGCCTAGTCTACACAGTCCTTATAATACCTACCTGTAACAAATAAAATTTTGCAAAAAAATTTGAGCAAAACTCTCTGAATCTACTTCTAATTTTCCCCAGAGAAAGAGATAGTTCCACAAGAAAACTAGAAATAGAGCAAGATTCAATGGAAATAGATAGAAAAGAATGTAGATTTGTGTTAAGATCTCAAATATTTAAACACGGTAAAATGACATGAGTAAACACTTCGCAATAAAGCTATCCCAAATTCAATATCTATGAATTGTTCAAACTTCCAAGGCTCAAATAAGCAATTTCTTCAAGACATTCCTACTATGCTACCAAAAATTGCTGCGTAAACTATCATGTACGAGACTCCATTTTGGCTAAATAATCGATGTCAACAATTACATTTAATAGAACCTTGAAAAGACTTGAAAATTTCTAATTGAGATACCATGAAGATTCACTTTAAAGATAAAAAGAAGCTATTCTGGTCCCATCAAAATACCAAAGATTTTCTGAACCCTCTTGACTATTGAATCGTTCAAAGGCATGACTACAAGCAGCGACTTTCTTACAACAATCTCAATAGCAGTTCTTATACGTTGCACAATAATAAAATTTACTACTAAAATGTGCTTAAGGCTTTTAAACGCAAGCGCTTCTATGACAAAATTTTAATAGAAATTTCTATCGGGCAATAAGAACAATAAGAGCAATCTAAAAATCCCAAAATTACTTGCCAAGGATGATACTATCTAAACCACTAGCTAAATAATTTAAACAAAATAAAAATAAAACATAACTCATAGGATTATGACAAAGAGGCTGAAATCCTTCCTTTAGCAAGTCATCTTACAAGCAATCTTTCACAATGTCTTTTACAAATTCTCTTCCCAAGAGCCAAAGTGTGTCCCCAAGTGAGAGCCTAAGTTCTAGCTAGTAGCCTTCCCAAAGTGTGATGTATCAAGTGTCTTCTCCAAAAGTGTGATGTCTCTATTCTTCTTACCCTTGAAGCCTTTTTATAAGGTTCAAAGGTAGTTACATATTCAAAAATATCTTACCTAACTTCTCTGCCAAGTAACTTGGCCAACAAGTTAGGAAGTATTAACTTAGGAAGTTAGGAGAAATATTGCAAATATTGCCTTTGTGAAAAATAACTCCAATAGCTCTGTATAATTGTTATTTTCATTTTAATTTATTTAGAATTTTTATGTTTTGAATACTATTGAAGCCCTAGTAATTTTATGAACAAGGTAATGGTAAAAAGATAATATAATATCCACCTTGGTGTAGACGTTGGTGGTAGCAGTAGCTAATCTGTATAAATTTATATAAATAATTTATCTACACTTGCACTTGTGTAAAATTTTCTGCCAAATGTGAAGGCACCAAGCTTGGAACTGCTAGCAAATAATTCCAAATTATCCCGCCCTACCAAAATTGTTACCAACTACCACCACGGGAGAAGGCTCTGCCACTACATCCAGCATCATTGTCGTGTGGTGTTCAGTTGTTGAAGAGCGGAGGAGAAGGATCTTAAAAATGATGTGCTGAACATACAGTCCTGAACATAGGGTTTCAGTTGCCTGGAATTTATTTTGTTTTGCCCCAAATTCGTTGAGGGCTTCCTGCATTTCTTTCCCTCCACGAATGTGTCAACATAGTTTTTAGAAATCGCATTACAGAATCATGAACCACTTCTACTGAAAATCCACAATCAGTTTAGACATTCCCAGAATGTTATACAAGAAGCTAAGTTCCAAATTTTTAGAGCTAAAAATGCTTGATTCTAGGATTGGCCATGTCTCTGACTATGAGACACTTTCTTCATCTTCTAGGATTGCTTGCCGCTGAGCTGCTACTCCTAAGCAAGCGCCCACTAATACCATTCATCGATAGTATTCATGAAAGTGGGGTTGAGCCGAATCATCATGACGTAGAACTCGCGCTATGATAGAGCACCATCGCCATTGATATTGCCCTCCCTGAGCATGGCATGCAGATCGGCGTCGAAGAGCGAATCCAGACCTAGAATCCCAGCATTTCTATGCAGGCTCTCCAACATTGTCAGTCCCGTCAGTCCCGTCACAAGGTCCACCAAAAGCTTGAAGTCCTTGCACATCTTCGCCATGAACTCGCTGACCCCTAATTTCTCTGCCATCACAAGAAAATAATCCTCGAACTCCATGGCTGGCTCAGACCCACCAAAAATCCTCCACAACTTCACAAGAATTTTCTCTTCTCATAGAGCTTGAGTAGAAGGAGGACAAGAATGAGAAATGCCAAGGGATTTTTATGTTAAATAACCGAGGAGATGAGTGCAGTCGCCAAAGAAGAAGCAGCAAAGAAATGCAAGACTTGTGTAGAGAATGTGGGGAGAAAGAGAGGGGCGTATGAATGCAGTTGAGAGAGGAAACTGTGCAGTAATTTGGCTACTGTAGTGTAGGACTTTCTTTTTTACTATTCTTCTTCTTCTTCTTGTTCCTCCATTATCTTCTTTATCATTTTGCAAACATCCACTGATAATTTCCCCATTTTGTTATTCATACAATCTATTGATTTTAATTTTTGAATTTTCATTTCCAGTTCTCTTCTCTTATTCTTTACCAGTATCCAAATGATCAATTCCTGAACGTATTTCTAACAATGAAGAATTCCTTGCTTGTAAATTGATTCACCATTGGCACATTATCTCTTGCAATCTTCTATTTACTNTAAAATAACACATTTACATTCTCCCACTCTTACAATAATGTTTAGAATGAATCTTACTGTTCCATGAAATGACCAAATGTGCCAACAGTATCTTATCCAAACATTCATAATTCTAATGCACAAATCATGCATGGTCATGAAATAGAGAGGTGCTAGTCTGGAAGACTGGACCACAACCAGTTGTTGTCTGTACATATCCTAGATTTAGAATAGCTCCAAGGGTAGGAGAAGAAAAATGGATAAAATATTGTTGGGCATAGTTGCTACTGCACTATCTATTTACAGATGTGAAATGTGATCTGGGAAGAAATGATGAAGAAATTAAACTAAAATGGATTTCTATGCAATACATGTATGAATTAGAAAAGGAGACATTTGATGAAGATTTTGAATGTTCTTGCAAGGAAGAAAGGTAGTATGCAGATATTATTTCAGAGAGATAAGATGATATTGAATATGATTTTGAAATAAGAAATCAACATCTACTTGCATCAAATCATTTTCAATGAAGTGAACCTGAAATGCTTGGATTAAGGGATCAAGATAAATAGCACAAATGATCAGCTAGCTATCCTGGAGAAGACATTGCAAAGATTTCTACATCTTTTGTTCATAATCATAGATCACATGGAATAATAACACCTTCAAGAAATGATTACAAGAAGGTGGACTTATCTTTCCTAGGACTTCAATAGAAGAAATTCTACAAGATTATCACCAGCCAACTCTATATGCAACAATTCAAACTTGATGAAGTTGATCCATTATTGATGAATATTCAAGGTACAGCATGCACAAGAAAATCATATCTCATTGATACTATTCATAAAGAATTTATTCGAACTAGCCCATTGGGAAAAAATAACTTATTGGTGCTTGCCCCCACTAGTCCTATAATGTATAATATTAATGCAACTACAATACATTCTTTAGTAAATATTGGAATCAGGAAGTACAAAGCACTGGTTGCATCAGCTTTGGCATCGTTGAAAAATTGATACAAATACATAAACTATACTATTATAGATGAAATGAATTTTATATGTGGAAAACTACTTAGCAACATTGATAAAAGGCTTAAGAAAATATTTCTAGAAAATTGATTAGATAAATTTGGTGGTAGATTAGTGATACTCATTGGTGATCTTGCATAGCTTCCACCTGTGAAAGACGTAATGTCATACATATCATCTCAAATGCATGTGAATAATTTATGATTAACATTCAATACATTTGTAATGTTGGAAGCTATGTTTTCCCAAAGGGGTGATGATGAGTGGCGAGGTACCCCTACACTCAACCATAAGAATACGATCGTTCATGCACAATTCAGAACTTCGTGGATAGGCTAGTTGTGATATCTAGATAGTTACACGTTGATCGTAGTTCATTGTCTTCCCACTTGGACTAGTATTTTCTTGTCACTTATGGTTTAGTCCAGAGTGAGGCGTATGATGTGATCCTAAACTAATGCTACTCCTAGAGACAATGGAAAATAATCTTGATTAAACTAATGAGCAATGGGAAATGAGTCTAAGCTATCCTGAGTGCAATGAGCATCCATTCCTTAATCATTCGTATGCATCTTGGACCTCATGCATGACTACTACTAGGATTACCAAGTGTAGATCCTAGGTACGCTACTAGGTTACCAAGTAGTCACACTTAAATGCTCGTGATTAAGTTGTACTCATTCTGCAGTTAACAACAAGAATAGTAAATGATGATAAAGAAATATTAACTGAGAAAACAATAAATAATAATGACAATTAACAATAACAATTAAACAATTAAAACTAAGTGAATGCTGCAATGATGAAGTAATCTTAATCTTTATTTCCAATCATGTGCATGTCCAAGTACGTCACACTCGAATAAAGGTGTTGTACAATTACAAGCATCACACTGCGGGCATGTGCTTGGGAAAATAATCTAACTCCTACGGAAACAAAATGCAAGGGCTTCGCTACAACTACTAGAAAGGTACCTCAATGAGGCATAAGGCCCTCTTATTTATAGGCCAAAATAGACTCTGCATAAATGAGGCCATGTTAATGCATGGAGGGATGCATTAACGGGGCTACGTTGACGCGGCTGCATATATGGGGCCCCGTATACACGGCCTAGTCGACGCATCGACTACTTAGCACTTCATCATACCCCCACGATTGAATAACAACTCGTCCTCAAGTCAAAGAAAGAAGGAACAAGATCAATTGAATACACAGTGGATAGGTATGGGATTATTAACTGACTAGAAATTTATTCATGCCACAGTGGAGAATTAAACAAAATTTGGACACAGACACAAAAGAAAAAATTGGTGGAACTCATGGGATTCCTGGTAGTGGTGACTCCTTCATGGGTGTCTTTCCTTTATCTTGTGCATTAGGCTTCTTAGATTAATACTATTGAAGAAGCATCTGATGATTTTCATGGACATGGTAGCTGTGGGAACACTTGATTGGCATTGACATGCCATGCCGCAAATAGCGATCGTTCCTCTTCATAGGCTTGGGCCTTGACCTCTCCTCCCTTTTTTTGGATAGATTATGTAGTAATAGGAGTTTCATGATGGATGCTGAATAATGGCCTTCTACTCTACATGTTTTGCATGAGATCCTTGGCCTCTGCCACCCCCAAGTCATTCGATTGCACCTTGAGAAGGTCCTCCTTGTTGTCATCTTTTAGGGGCCATCTATAATCACACAAAGATCAATTCTTAATAAGGTTATTTGAAAAATGTTCAATGATTTCATACCTTACTCATTACCTTTAATAAATTTTGCATTCTTTACTTAGTGTGATTTTAGAGTTAGAAACGTTTCAAGGAAGTTTCCCTAAAAGTTTAATGTTGGGCCTGGTTTTTAGGAACGTTTGATAAAATGATGACAAAGGAAAGAATAGATTTGGAAATGAAATACTTGGAGGGTATAAGATGATGTGGTGGTGTGCAACAAGTACAAATTATGAAAGTCACACAAGTGGGTCCTCCCCAAAGCAGGTTCCAACCTATATGCCCTTGTATAACCACACCTTAAGATGTTCGTAGGTACTAGAAGGTTTAAATGTAATCTATACCAATGCAAAAAAACACACACATGTTGATATCACTGTGATGAGGTATGAATTCAATGCTATACAAGACATGAGTCACAAATACATGAATAGTGAGATGGGATGAATCAGAGAAGGGATTGCAGAGATTGGGATGTGAGGTAACTAATTCTGGGCATAATGAATCTTGATTGTAGGGCATGATTAATGTGTCATTAGCCCATCACTCCAAAATCAAGACCATGTCCATTCCTCTGATTAGTGACATCGCATCGTTTCATCCAATGATGGACAACCATAAGAGCACCATGACAGCAAGGCATACGATCACTTGGCATTTTGTGCAAGGGATGAGTGACTTGGAATTTTGTTGCAGCATACTATTTGTTTGGCTACTTTGGCACACTCTCTTCTCTCTTTTTTTTGGTTTTTGTATTATTGGATGTCTGTAATACTCTTACTCCCAGTTTTCATTAGATCTACAAGCATCTTAGTACAACCAAGCTGCATAATAGCACCTACAAATGTCACCAGAACCCCCCCATAACTTCCCTTGATGCCAGACCCTAGCCATTCCCTCTTAGTCCATCATTTTTCACTCTAGGCATAATGAGCACAAAATTACTTTAATTTTTAATGATTTCAAGAATGTCATCATACCTAGAGTGGAACCTCTTACTAATAGAATGGATGGGTGGATTTGATGAGCTCGTTGTTCAAATAATTAGTCACTTGAGACTTGATAGCATAGAATAACACCTCAACCAACAAGCCACATGAGTGTTTTATTCATGGATGATATTACTCATAAAAAGATAAAAAGACAAAAAGATAAAACAATAAATTAGAAGGGTGAAAAACTGGAAAAAAAATGTTGAAAAATTAAAGAAACAGAAAAAACATTTATTAGTTTTATGTTGTTAGAATGGAGGATACCCCCCATAACTAAATAGTTGAGCATGGCTAGAATTAATAAATGGAAGGTGGGGATCCTTGCATGTTGAAAATATTGGGACCTGGTCATACTTACCCCATTGGGGTTCACACACTTGATTAGAGTTGACATAGTGGGGCAAGTTATAAGATGTGGTTAATTTATAAGGAGTTGACCCACTATGGTACTTGTGACCATAAGATGGTATGCAAGGATCAACATGTCTCCCCATGTGGCAATATTCATTGGGCCCCATGGTTGTTGGAGTATTGAGTGGTGGCCTTGATAAGGTAACATGAGGCATTGGATTCGAAGAGGAAGATGCACCACAGTGTTGGATTTGTGCTGAGTTGGTGGATGCAGTGGTTTCTAAACTATGGTGTCCCTTTCGACGGTAACTTCTAAAGAAGGGACACCTTCGATGTTGTGAAGGACCTCCACTACTGTTGACAATAGCAAAACAAGTAATGTTTTTGGGTTGGTGCTATGGTGAAAAATCTTCTAGCATAGTTGGCAGTGATGTAGAAGGGGGTGAAGTATGAGAATATTGAGGTTGAGAAGAAGTGTAAGGCTCATGAGGTGGTGATCTTGTTGGAGAGGACATGGGTGGATAGTACTTGGGAGAATGATAATGATGAGGTGAGGTAGAGGATGTTGATCTTGTTGGAGAAATAGGGTATTCAACATAATAAGCATTTAGCACTGGGCCATATGAAGGGTATGGTCCAGTTGGCAGTGGCCTCCCCCACAATTGAGGTTTTTGCCACTATGGTTGGACACAGTATTTTTGTATGAACTCTAGATGTAACATTCCTCCCCAATGCTCATGTAAATGTGACAAGATTGGACATTGACCTTTGGGGTGATCGTACAAGAAAATATTACATTAATACATATGATTGGTAGATAATTTCTTATCCCTATTCTCTTCAACCGTTCTTTTTGATTATCACGTGGTGTCCTATCCTGTTTCTTGATTTGGCATAGTTTGTCCTTTAATAATGTTGGCATATTCTCCACATCTTTTATGTACCCAGTCTGTCATCCTATTAATATTTTCCTCAATTTCATCTAGTGATTGTAGGATTGGCAAAGATGATTTCACCTCCTTGAGTGAGTTGATTTCTCATCTTCATGATCATGGACCCTTGTTAAATTGAGATTTTGGTCTTGTTGAGAACCTTCAACATTCTCCCTTTTAGTTATTTCTCCTTCTTCTTTTTCTATCTGCTTAATAAGCTCTTGGAGTTGATGGGTTTGTAGCTCATTTAGTTGACCTTGGGTGTACATCCCTAGGGTCTCCCTTGTTTCATTATGGAGCCCATCTATGATATGGTACATTAGCCTCTCCTTAGAGAACCCATGGCTTGGGTAGTTGTTTAATAGTGCATAATATCTTTCTAAGGCCATGTCCAATGGTTCATGTTGTGCTTGTTTCCATTCTTGGATTTGTCTCCTCAAGGTTGACACTCTTGCATAGTTTTGATATCTTTCGTTGAAAAGTTCTACCATTTTTGGCCAACGTCGAATTGATTTTGATTTTAACAACCTATACCATACTTTTTCTTGGCCAANGATTTTAACCTATACCATACTTTTTCTTGGCCAACGAGTGTCAGAGGAAAGAGCTTAAGTTTTTTCCAAAAATTATCAATATTGTTCCATGTACAGGCATCATAGAAGGATTGTAAATGTTGTTGCATATTTGAATCATAGCCTCCTAAAAACTTGGAAAATTTGTTTAAATCAAGCATGGGTAGACAACTTTCCTTACAATGCCTGCAAACTATTCGAATAGCCTCTTTTATTTCTATTAAGCTTGTAGTGTCCAGTAGGGGTTCATCATCATCAGGTAAGTTATGCTTTCATGTGTTGGGACAATGTTATCTTCGTTTATGTTTATAAGAAACCCCCACCTCAGGTTGCGTACTCCAATCTTCATTGTCATAATATTTATTGGTTCTCCAATGAATTGCCTCACTAGATGTGGCATTATTATAGTCTTGTAGGAGAGACATTGATGGGACGCGATATTGCGTATGCGATATTGCATCCCCCACGATATCNTATGGGACGCGATATTGCGTATGCGATATTGCATCCCCCACGATATCGCATCCCCCACAATATCGTGTCTTCAGCTACGATATCGCATCCCCTGCAATATTGTGTCTTCACCTACGATATCGCATACGCGATATCGCATACACGATATTGCAGCGTGTTGCCAAATCTATAAATAAGAGGTAGCTCTCCCTTATTTCTCCATCTAGATTTAGAATGTAGCTAGACTATGGTAGTTTTATCCCTCTAGAGTTGGAATATTTTCCAGTGTATGCTTGCAGTGTGGTGAATGTAATTGTACGGCATCCTTTATTCGAGTGTGACGTACTTGGACACGCATATGACTGGAAATAGAGATCAAGATTACTTCATCATTGCAACATTCACTTAGTTTAATTATTTAATTATTATTGTTATTTACTACTTTCCTAGTTAATACTCTCTCACACTTAAACTCATGTTAGAACGCTGAATGAGTACGACTTGATTACGAGTATTTAAGTGTAACTACTTGGTAACCTAGTAGTGTACCTAGGATCTGTGCTTGGTAATCCTAGTGGTAGTCATGCACAAAGTCTAAGATGTGTATGGATAATCAAGGAATGGATGCTCATCACACTTAGGCTAGATTAGATTCTCTCACACACTTTCTCCTAGCTTAGTTAATATTACTTTCCATTGCCTTTAGGAGTAGCGTTAGATTAGGAACCACATCATACACCTCACTCTGGACTAAACCATACGTGAAACATATAATACTATTCTAGGTGGGAAGATAGTGAACTGCGACCTAAGGCTAACTATCTAGGTGCCACAACTTGTCTGTTTGTAGAGTTCAACCGGATCGCGCGTGTAATGCTCGTATTCATATGGTTGAGTGTAGGGGTACCTCACCACTCATCATTGGAACCATTGCCAAGGACTAAGTTGTTTGTGTGCTAAGTAGAACATAGGAAATCATCCACATTGTTGGGAAGATTAAACAAACCCTTAGGGTTAATCATATGAAAAAAATGACATAACGAAAAATAGCACACCAAACTAAACTAAGATGTCTTCTTCCCATAAAAGCACTTCACCACCTAGGGATCACACAAGGGACAGTCGGTAGTCTAACACATATAATCGCAAACTTCCAATTCCTCAATAGTATCAGGTGGTATATATTCATCCCAATGAGTATATACCCAATTTTACTTTTATCCTTCATTAGGATGAACAACTACATTGACGTGATTTGCAAGGTAACATAGTGTTACCTCTAGATCATGTAGTCCTCAACATGCTCCATCATGCTCTTGCACAAATAGGCATGACGTAGCTATATGATGAATATGTTGTGTGTGATTACGACACAAGGGATTACCATCCCATAGTGGCGCAATGTTTTAAGGGACTCATGGCAAGAGAGCCACCATACATTGTTGAAGGGCAAAGGGGTCCCGCACGTCCTAAGAAAAATTAGAGATGGTGAACCAATTCTAACAGGTTTTCCATCAAATGATGTTCCCCTTCATAACAATGGTGAGGAGGTGGGGTATAAGAACCTACACTCCACAATTCACAACCTAGGTTATGATCCCCATGAACACCAAGTGTTCAATGAGGGAACACAAACTCATGACAAGGATGGGCATTTGAATCGTCATCACGATCGGGGCCGTAACCATTGAAGAGAAGGTAAGAAACATCGTTATGGTGATGGTTTCCCTTCTTCTTCCCCTTTATCACATCATTCACCCTCTCCTTCCACATCAAGACACTGTCACAAAGAGCACAATGGTGAGGATAAGGATAAGCAAAATGATAACCCTTGATGAGAGAGTCGAGAGCGGGGACGAGGGTATTCTAGAGAGTCAAGGCATTGAAGGGAAAGTAGGGAACCACATAGGCATCATAGACATCATGACAGAGATGATCATGATGAACCCCTACTTTCCACCTGAAGTATGTTAGATATTACAGAGGTTGTGAGAATACCTACAAGGTAGCAAAAAGATAGTTGGATTAAGAGACTAGACATGGATAATATCCCACAATTTGAAGGGGGATACAATGGTGATCCGTAGAACCACTTATAGGCATTCCATGATGCTTGTGCCTTGCAGAATATTGAAAATAAGTGGCAGAAGTTAAATTTTTTCCCTAAGACACTCATAAAAGAAGCAGAAAGTTGGTACTGGTCTTTAGAGTCGAAAACCATTAGGAGGTGGAGTAAAATGCTAGAATTGTTTAACGATAAATACCAAACATACTCCAGAGTGTCCAACTTGTGTAAGTAGATCCAAGGATGGAAGTAGGGTAATCACAAATCCTTGGATGCTACCATGGGCTGATATTACGCATTGCTACATTGTTGTCTAGGCCATGGTTACGCACAATGGGATCAACTCCACCACCTCGTAGATGGGCTAAGATATGAAACCAAGAGAACCCTTGGGAAATGTGCCAAAGGGAGATTATCTAAAATTAGGTTCCATGAAGTTCATAGATTGTTGGAGCAAGTAGCTAAAGAAGAAGGGGAGCTACGGAAAAGAGAAAGCATGGAAGAGTACAACCGTGATCCTTCCCTCTAAAAGAGGGGAGTGAGATTCTGCAGGGAGGAGGATGAGTCACCACTCAAAGAGTTGGTGAATAGAAAAACCTTGCCACTTCAAAAATTAACAACGGAAGTGTCGGCTATGGTAGATCAAATATGGAGCTCCTTAGATAGTAAAATTGAAACTGTTCTAAAAATTGTAGAGGAGTCTAAGGAGGAGCGAAGTAGTGATCATGATAAGAAAAAGTGGAGAGATTCAGACCATGCACGTAACAAAGGTAAGGGGAAAATGACTATTGTTTATGAGGTTGTGGATTTGAATATAGAAAATGACGATGGATGAGAGATCTGCCAATATGACCATCCTAATGGATGTTGCCCAATAATCTCACATCTACAAGAGTCTGAGGTGTATGCACTCAACCCAAGACTTAACAAACAACAAGCACCCCGAAGGTTACCTTATCCCCAAGGCAACTTGAGGTAGTTCCACCAACCGTTAACATATTATCCAAGTGGAGCTTTTCCACAACCTATCGGGCAACACCAGCAGTGGAAATACCCACAGTCATGGGGGATGCCACCGCCTAGACAACAATACCCTTATCGGCAACCAGATCCTTACGGCTAATACGCGTAGCAGCTGGTTTTTCCAAGTGACTCTATGGGTCATGCAACCCCACAACTTCACTACCGAGTTCGGGAGTATTTTAGGACTCCTTCTCCTACGGGAGACACACTACATGCATACCATTCTCCGAATCCATCTGCCACTCATACGCCGATAGTTCCACTACCACCTACTCCAACAATGCAAAGGGAACTCCCCACTCAACTACAACAACGTAATGCTACAAGATCCATAAACCTTCAACCCACTATTGGTTCTGACAACCATACAAAGAGAAGGACTTTCTTAAGAACCAAGAGTCCAAACAAGATCTCACAACCATGCAATTTTTTGTCTCTTTTATTTTTTTTAATAAGAATAACAAATATTTTTTTCTAATTATTGGGAATTTCTACATCCTTCAAATTTTTGTTAAATAATTATGTTAGTCAAGAACCTATTGTATCTTCCAATGCTTTTGAAGCTTCTATTGGAATGTTGTTTAGTCCAAGAGCTTTTTCATTTTTCATCTTTGATAACATTATCTTCATCTTAAGAAAGAAAGATCATTAATTAAATAAAAATTTGGTTTTTCTTATTTGATCTATTTTATTAGTAATTCTTCATTTAGCAATTTTTGAAGATAATTTTCCACCTATCTAGAATTTCATTGTCTTTTATTAAAATTCTCTTATGTGCTTCTTTAATGCTTTTGACATGATCAATGTTCTTACATTTTTTATTTCTAATTTTTGCAAATTTATAAATATATTTTTCCTTCCTTTATATCTAATTTCTTATAAAAGCTATTCAAATCCTTCAATTTTGCTTTGGTTGCTCATATGGTTGTCTCCTTTCCCATTTTTTATATTAGCTTATTTCATTGACCACTGCTTTGCTGTCAATCCTTAAAGAATTTTTTCTTATTTTGAATAGTTTGATGTACTTCATCACTATACCACCATGTCTCCTTTAGAATGTATTTTTTATATTTTATTTCTCTCAAAATAGTTTTTCAAATTTTCTAAATGAAACTTTTCATTTGAACCCAAATTAAATTTGTAGAGCAATTTCAATTTCATGTAGCTTCATAAAACATTTTTTCTTTGAATAACATGATGTTATCATCCTTCAAATTTTACTGTTTTATTCATTTAGTTCCTTTTCTCACACTACTTTTAAAGCTCTATATAGCTAGATCCATAACCATTATTTTCTATCTTCTTGAAATGAGTACTTGCAATTACAAAATCATAGGCATTCAAAAATTGTAGTAGTGAATCTTCCATATCAATATGCTCTTCAAATCCATGTCCTCCATGAATCTTATTGTATCACATTTTCATAGATACAACATAATCATTAAAACCCCCTCCAATGAATGTGCTTTTTTGGTGGAAAATTTCTTAAAGCATATGAAATATAGTAATCATGATTGATGAAATTTTCTAGGCTAATTTGTGAAGCATATATGTTGATGATATTGATGATATCATTTTTAAGTACAAGTTTAATATCCATAATTTAATCATCATGGTGATACACTTATACCACTTTACCTTTGACATATTTATCAATGATGATGCATAATCCATTTTTTTATTTTCTTTTCCAAAAAAGAAGAATTTGTAACCTTGGCCTAAATCTTTAGCTTTCTCTAGTTTCCATAATGTTTCTTTGAGGTAGGAATTCTAGATTTCTTGTCTTTTCATGATATCAATAGTTTCATAGTTCTTTTTATTAAGATTTCTAATGTTCCAAGTTGTGATCTAAAATTTTTGTCGCTAGACTTGCTTCTTTACCCATACTCATTCTTGATGTGGGAATCCTTGATTACTTTTCACAACATTTAGGTAATGATATTGCACATCATTTCTATAGGATGTCCTAGAAATCCCTTGACCATTTTCCACAATAATCCAGCCCTTGTGATTGTTGTACAATGCATATAGAAAATATCCTAGCATTTACAACATTTAAAAAAGAACTCATTCATGAGACCTAGTAAGGTTTTATAGTCAATTATTAATGTGATGCTAAGCCTCCTTCTTTCATATCTAGATTTGGGAAAAATATTGGCATAATTGGTTATTGAATATATACTTAAAATAAAATATAATAAAATTCAATATTATGGAATAATAACAATAAAAATATTAAAATTAACAATCATAAGAAAAAGATATTATATAAGTCAAAATACACCACAAGAACTAAGCTAAAGAAATATAGTAATAAGCTTAAGAACAACACATTAAAGGTTTAATCCACAAGACATATTAAGAAGAGGTATCTAAATTAAAATGTTCCAAAGCCATATATAAATATATCCACATGCAAATAATAAGGTAAAAGAATATTGCATGTTATTTATCTCCTATATTAATTGTTAAAAATATGTTGTTTATTGTAATGGTAATATTAACTATCTTAGTTATATATTTAATATATGTACCTATAATTTGACTAATAAAATGTTACAAAAATGAAGTTAAATTTTAGTTCATCTATTGTATGAAAAATTATCCAAGTTTCCATTTTATCTAATTCTATGTATTTTATTTTATTTTATTTTGCATGCAATAAAAAGAAATAAACATAGAAGCCATAGATTTTTTAGAGAAAATATGCTCATGTTATAGATGAAATATTATTTATAGTTACAAATAGACTGTCCTTGAAATGTTATGAATGAATTCTTATTTAGTGTTACTAATAAGATTTCCTTGGAGCATTATGAATGGAATATTATTTAGCATTATGGATAAGCTCTCCATGGAGTGTTATGGATAACATATTATTAAGTGTTATTGATCTATGACTGGTAGTTGGCCTCTTGGCAAAAAATGAGTGGATCATTCTCAAGTTTTAAAAAAATCTTGAAAAATGATTTTGTCTCTAAGATTTTAGGAAGAATAATTTCTTTTGAGCATAATCTAAATATTTTGTGGAATTATGTTATTTATAAAATTGAATGAATTATGGTAAATGGGAAAATGAAAAGTTCATATTTATTGAAAAAGTTTTAATTATTAAGCACATGCTTTAATCTACTTATTTTAACAATGAGGTGTCAACCTAGTTCTAAGAATCTTGATTTGAAAGCGTCAACTCTTAGGTTTAATTTTGGTAGGTAATGTTGAGTTATAAAGTTCTAATTAGAGGATATATTTTTTTGTACCTATATTACATTTATTTCAAAGTCCCAACATCTTTCTTTCAATTTATTCATGCTTATTACATTAATTGTTTGGATTCTTAAAACAAATCTTATGAGAGATTTGATTATATTATCTATCAGTTTCATTCATCTACTAACCAATATAGAAAATGAATTTCTAGGGTCTCAAACCCTAAAAAATATATATTAAAAAAAAATCTAGAGTACAAAAGTAGAGTAGTACTACAAAGAGGGAAAACTCCATATCAATAAAAAGAAAAGAGCTAACTATTTTGAGGATGTCCTTTTAGGTTTTCATCCTTATAAACAATCCTAAAAAACCTTCCCTCTAAGGTAGGAAACCAAACATTCTATGAAAAGACTAATATTAGGTGGAGGGTAAGGTATGCCCCATCTATTAATAGAATCAACATTCTCAAAAGATATTGTCTCCATATCTTGACCAATTGCGACAATCAGATTATTCATAGTTAAAATATCTTGAACATATTATTCATTATGAAGATTTAATATGCAATCACCAATAGATAAACTTCATTCATATTTTTTATTATGAAGAATCTTTAGAAAACCATTTGAATTAATAATAGGATTCTATAAAACCTAATGAACACATATTTATTTCCCCTTAGTCATTAAATAATTTTTTAAAACCAAACTAATTTCATTGAAATCTTTATTGAAGGTACATTCTATTTAACAATAGTAAAAGAAAGGGGTGAGTTGACTATTGAAACATTAGTAGAAGAAGTCATCATAGGATTTACAACATCTATAGAAAAATCCTTAGAAGGATCTATAACATTTGGATAAGAAACCTTTGTAGCATTTATAGTATCTTATTGCTAATGGGCTTGCATTGCCTTCTTTCGTAGCACAAAAGAACATGAATCAAACATATGATCCTCTCAATGACAATAGTTATATGATTTTGGAAGATTATAATAAACAACCTTCTATGCATAATCAATTTTTCTAGCATGCAAAAAAATTTCTCACTTAAGTGAATTACGATATATTTTAATTATATAATAAATTATATGAAAACCACTAGTTGCAATGAGGGTTTTGGAATGCTTGATTAGCCCAATACAAGAGATAATATTCCTTTCAAATTTTTCAAAAATTAATTAGAGACTTAGTAATTCAACAATATAAGAAACCTTTCAAAATTTAGGAGATGCTGGATTAAAGAGAAGGTCCACTTATGAATAATTAATAAAGCATGATTATGATTAATAAACTTGATATCAAGGATCTTAGAAATCATCATTGAATCAAAAAAATCTACCAACAAAAATAAATTTTACAAATAACAAGCATGGATACCATCTAAACCTTGATATTTCCAAACCAAATTTAAATGATTCAAAAAATTTGACAAGTGGAAAGGTATCCGTATGCCCAACCATAAGAATCACTAAGGCACGGTCTAGTTGAATTCCATGGCCCTATAGTTCTCTAGTGCACTAACTCTTCTAGGAATTGAAATGAGAACATTTGTTGTTTTCCCAACTACACTTGTGATGCTTAGGGGTATGGTTTAAGTGTAATTGAGATACATGATTTTTTTTTATTTTATGTTTTATAATTTTGATTACCTACAACAAGAATAAAAGGTAAATTAATTGAAAATCTAATTCATCTACAACCTACCTAGCCTAACTAAAGTAACTACCCCCCTTTCCTAGACACATCTCGAACCCATATAGTGCTACTAGGCTACCAAATATTAAGTGTTGCTAGGGTAATCATGCTTTTGTTCAATAACTTCTAGAAAGTAATTGCTTAATTCAAATATATTAAAGTAGAGTTCATGAAAGTAAATTGCATTAAAAGAAACATTAATCTATTCTTAGTGCTACAAGGATTGTCAAAAGAGTTCATTTTTATTCCCATCACACTCCTGTGCTTAGGTACATCAATGTTCAAACAAAGAACCATACACACTTAGAATCCTTTTGTGGGAACTTAGAAAATATTCTAACTTTGGAGAAAATAAACTATAAGAGTTTCACTACTTTAACTAAAAACTAAAAACTGACTACCAAATTAGGACCTCGGGTGCTATATTTATAGGCTAGTGTATACCCCCCAATGTTAGATACCCGATGTCACATCTGGACCCTAACATTAGATACGCAATGTCAAAGTAGATGAACAAACATGTTTCATCATACTCCCATGACTAAATGAGAACTCATCCTTGAGTGTAGAAAAGGAGGAACAAGTTCTTTACAAAATATTGGGTAGGTATGGGATTATTGACTAACATACAAATTGATTCAAATGGGATAATAGACTCTGAGTGCCCAAGTATATAGAGATACAATCTTTACAACATTGGGTATCCATGATAAGATAAGATAACACCATGGATAACACTAAAATCCAACACCTCTTAGCAATAGAAGAATGAGAGAGAAGATTCAATGATCATGAATGATCCTCATTCTATGGTATTGCCACATCATCCTTGGTGAAGATAGTCCCATTTCTAATCCATGATTTCCACTAAAATCACAATAGAATTATGAATTAGTATGCAATGTGTAACACATAGCTATTAAATTCCTTATCTCATTAGTGGTTAGAATTAGTTAAGTTGTGATTGTGGTAGATTGATTCCTTTAGTAGTGTTAGTAGGAAGACTGGCAAACAGGGTCAAATAGATAAGTAGTCCATTAAAGTTGAAAAAGTTTAACACAAAGAAATATTTGAAGAGGGTGTAAGAACTCACAAAAATATAAATAAAATTCACTAAAAAATGTTGTGAAGATGTGCATAATTGGATGCCATTGATGGGGTAAACAAAAAGAATTTTATTGTAAGAGTGTCTAAGGGTAAAGAACTTAACTAACCCAACTAAAAGATATGCAAGTGGATCCTTTCCAAAGTAGTTATAGGCCTATTATGCCCTTTCATAACTTCAAAATAAAGAGTCTGTGGGCTCCATGAATGATTAATGATTACAGAAGGTTAAGTACAGAAACTTGAAAGAAACTAACTAAGAATTTCAACACATCAAACTAGGACATCGAACCAGAACATGTAACTGGTAGTGAGGTGAGACATGGAAAGCATAAATGTATGAGAGAGAGTGGAATGGAGTTTCTAATTATGGTCACATAAATTCACTTATGGATTTTGTGGTTAAATAACTTGATAGGATCCATCCTTAGTCTAGACCAAAACCAAATACGTTCAGTAACTTCGCATCATCATTCTAAGACCAGTCCATCCCCTAAGACATAAGAGTGCTCTCAAAGAACAACAGTTCCTTATTAGAGAAGAAAAGAGAAGTAAGAAGTGAGAAAGGACCTTAGTTAGAGGGGACTATTCCCATAACTAGTTCTTGTAGCCCATTTATTATATCTAAGGGGTCTGCTTTCAATTCCCATTATTTTTTTTGAAATGGAAACCACACCATGCAAAGGCACATGCATTTATTTTCTCTAAGGAGTGTGTTTTGTATTTTCATCATTTTTTTATGAGAACCACACCATGCAAATAAATATGAATTTATTTTTTCTAAGGGATGTGCTTTAAATTCTTATCATTTTTCTTTTTTGATGAGAACCAAACCATGCAAGGACTTATTCAACTTCCTTTTATTAGTTGACATGAAATGGTAAGAAATCCATGAAAACACACATGCACTTAGGTAAATAGAAAGGAACAAAGAATATTGAATCCCCTTGAAGCCACACCGTATTCAAACCTTTGAATTTTTTCCAATTTTAGAAACTACTAAAGTCACAAATTTATTAAATTTTTGTTAATGAAAAAGGGACTACACATTTCTAGAACAAGGAAAACCATAGAATTTGTGGATGGGTGTAGTGGAATCACTACCTATTACATGAGAAATAAATGATGTCCTAATTATCCATAACAAAATTCAAAGCCAGAAGCTAGACACTAACAATCAAATAACAAAAATAGTACATACCACCATCAAGCAATGCATTACCAATGTACCTGGCACTTATTAATAAATAGTTAGAAAATCATATCAAAATAAAATTAAATTAAATATAAAAGAAAGTGTAAAACAAGAAAATAATAAAAGAAATATCAAATGTACCAATGATGGTATAAAAAATAATTAGAAAAAAATAATAGCATGAAAACAAGAAAATGTAAAATAAAGAATGTGTAAAACAAAAAGTTGTAAAGCAAAAAATGTGTAAAATAAAAAGTTGAAAAAATGAGTAGCTGCTTATATGATTAGCATAGGTATCCATCTCCCCTACAACTAAGTTGAAAGGATGAGATTTGCAATATGGAGCATGGTTGTCCATTCAATGAGTCTTTTGTTGCATTAGCTAGCCTATTGTCATAGAAAGGTTTAATTTATTGGATGTTAACTAGTTGTTTCTTGTTTGGGCTCTCAAGTTTTTAGATCATCATGGCCCCAAAAGGAAAAGTTTCATAAATGATGTAAGGTTCTTACCACAATGTTTGGAACTTAGTTCATTGAGGTATGTGTGTGGAGTTCCAGTAGAGAACCTTATTTCCTAGTTGAAATTTGACTTTTCTAATTTTAAGGTCATGACATTTTTTATTTTAGGCCTTGTGTAACTCATTGGATGATAGGGCTACCAATTGATTTTCATCTAGTAGGTTGAGATTCATTAATTTTTCCTTTTGGGCTAGACCTAAGTCAAGGTTGAGGTCAAAAGCTATTGAAAGTGTATAGAGCTTGAATTGAATAGGATGTGTTGGTAATTTTTTGTAGATGATCTCGTGGGGAGAGTAACCCATATGAAGTTTCCATGTTAAGTGGTAGGTCCAAAGGACATCATTGATTTTGTGCTCTAGTATTTCCTATACTTGCTAACAATTCTTGTTAGTATCCTTGTGATTTCCCTATTGCTAGCCTCAGCTTGACCATTAGCTTGGGGATGGTAAGGTGTTGTGAGTTTATGTTCAACCCTTAAGCATTGCATGAGGTTTTGAAAAGTGGTGCCTGTAAAGTGAGTTCCATTATCAGAAATTAATGCATGTAGTACACCAAACCTATTTATGTCATTTTTTTGTACAAACCGAGCAGCAGTAGAAGATGTATAGTTGATGATGGCTGCTACTTTTACCTATTTCATACAATAGTCAACAACGATTATGATGTACACCTTTCCATTTGACATGGATGTGATGGAACACATAAAACCAATGTCCCAGATATCGAAGGATTCCAGTGGTTGAATCCATTATTTAGGTCTCTCCATTTAAGCAATCATTTCACCATCTCATTGGCATCATTCAC
This sequence comes from Gnetum montanum, assembly GCA_015680685.1. Classification (NCBI taxonomy): domain Eukaryota; kingdom Viridiplantae; phylum Streptophyta; class Gnetopsida; order Gnetales; family Gnetaceae; genus Gnetum; species Gnetum montanum. The sequence continues at coordinate 114,600 of MNCI01013971.1, forward strand.
AAGAGTGGACATAATGGTGAGCATTCCTAAAGATTATTGGCCAATACTACCCTACCATCAGGATTTTAATGGCTATGTGTCTCCTAGCATAGCGTCCTCTACAAGAACCTTCATGAGTGTCTTGGAGTACACATAACTGCTTAGCATCAAGGACATACCAATGAACTTGGCCATTAGTGCACACCTTGTAGAGGTGTCTGTTGATCTTCATGAAGTGTTTTACCTAGTGAAGAAACTATTGTTTCTTCCAACCCTTGCAACATCTCTTGAGTGAGAAGATTGATGAGAATGCCATCATACCATTTTGGCTCATTGGGTAATTGTTTAATTATAGCGCCAGCAAAGAGGAGTTCATAAGGAAACATATCAAATAATGAATTTTTTCCCTCTTTGTCATCCCATCACAATTGAGACAAGTGATCAGTAACCACATTCTTAGTGCCCTTTTGATACATCATTATGAGATCAAATTCTTGTAAGATCACCATCCACTGTATGACATGAGGGCTCACCATTAGCTTGTTTATTAAGAAGTAGATGGCACTATGATTCATGTGTACAAACACCTTGTATCCAAGCACATAATGCCTAAAATTTTCTAGGGTAGACACTGTAATGATAGAAAACGTCGATCGCTGGAAATACCAAATGAAAGTCCATGTACACAGTTCTAACCCCGGATCCATGCGAGGACCGTGCTAGAGAGAAAACAAATTCAAGGTGCCCTGAACGATCTTGTCGATCAGACAGGGACTTACTTGATCAGGAAAATTCTTTGTAATAATTTGATGGAAAAATGAAGATTCTTTATAAGGCAATGCAATATTTTTTAATCCCGAAAGCAATTGAAAACAATGTAAAACAATTTAGATGAGATTGCCAAATCCGTATAACTAAGATACAAGGGATCATATTTTGTAGAGAACACGATCATAAGATCTGGGATTTAATTTATGAAAATAATATTATTTGATACAATGATTTCAGGTGGGCTTTGGTTTGGAGGAAGCTCATGCTTGTAACAAGAAAGTTATCTAAATATGAAACAAGCGAGGATCAATCTACCTTGTTCTGGTCAATCTAGGTGCAAGGAAGTTAGACCTGGGAGAGAATATCTGGTAGTCAATTATTTTTGATCAAGAGTTCTTGTCAAACACCTCCGATGTTCTCACGATCACTGATTCTCTATTGCTCTTTTGCCAATCTTCAAAGAGAGAAAATTTTGCCAACCCCTATGATCTTCATTAACTAGAGCATTTATAAGATTAGGATTAGGAGGAAAACATGGTTTGAGTGACGCGTGGCCTAAACTCATAAGATGTCGTTGACTCAATGTGTTGTTGTTGAAGCTTGCAACACTATGCTGCGTAGCATGTCATAAACTACCCTCGTGTGGGCTTTGGCAACAGACTGTCCTTTTATTATGCTATAATATGCTAGAGAGCATATTGTAGCATATGAACTACTAATGTCTAGATTGTGCTTGTAGTTACTTGCATTACGCTGTATTACACTATATTACGCATCATAGCATAATTCAGCGTAAGATAACAAAATTGCAAAAGTTGAAGTATTGTTTTCGTGCTTCCTCTTTTTCTGATCAATCCCTTTCAGGGTTTTATTACGCCAAACTTCATAACATAGTGTAATGGCCTCCCCTTAGCCATTTTTTGATGTTGTGGTAGACTATCTTTGATATTATGCTACGTATCATAGCATTACGCTATGTCGCATAATGCAGCGTAATGTACTAAATGTTGAGATTTTGGAACATAGAAAACCCGCAGAGTGGAAGATTTGATGTCGTGCACCCATCATTTTGTTCTGTCACCTAAAGTTCATCTGTACTACGCTACACCTTGTTGTGACTCCCTGCCTGGATCACTAGACTTTGTCGAACCATCGAGGCTTTGAAAATTTTATGGTGTTTCAGACACCACTTCCATTAACTCTCTTTTTGTAGTGGGGTAGTTTAGTTGTGCATCCACAATGCTTCAACTAGCATAGTGGATGTAATATGGATGTTTATTATCATCTAACTACATAAGCATAGCTCCCAAATCATAATTTGATGCATTTTTCATGATATAAAATGGTCTAGACTAGTCAAGTACTTGTAGGATTGGAGTTTCTACAAGTTTCTCTTTCAGCTATTGGAATGCTTTTTCACATTCTATGATCTAGGCAAATGGAGAATCTTTCTTTGTTAGCTCCATCAATGATTTTATGATTTTCAAGAAATTCTCTATGAATCACCAATAGAAGCTAGTATGTCCAAGGAATAAATAGCATCTTTAATAGCTTTTGGTTGGCAAGTTATTCCTTGGATGACCCTTATTTTCTTAGGGTCTACCTCAATTCTTACTTCTAATATTTTGTGTCCTAATACAATTCCCTCTTGGATCATTAAGTAACTTTTTTGCCAATTGAGCCACAAGTTGGTTTCAACACATCATTTCAGTACTTTCTCAAGCTGATCCAAGGCTTGCTCAAATGTAGCTCCATAAGTGGACAAGTCATCCATGAAGACTTTCACACCACTATTGATCTATTATTGAAAAATTCTTAGAACTAGGTGTTGGAATGTGGTAAGACCATTACATAGACCAAATGACATCTTGTGATATGGAAAAGTTCCCCAAGGACTCGTGAATGTTGTCTTTGCACCAAATTCATCCTTTGGTGCAATTTGAATTTGGTTATATCCACTATAACCATTTATAAAATTGTAGTAGCAATGCTTAGATATTGTGTCTAGCACTTGGTCAACAAATGGTAATGAAAAATGATCTTTGAATGTTGCCATATTTAGTAGTTGAAAATCAATACAGACCTACCAATTGCCACCTTTCTTTGGCACAATCACAAGTGGACTAACCCACTCACTATCTACAATGGGATAAATGAACCTTACCTTGGGGAGTTGCTCAATTTCTTCTTTGATGATCTACTTCAATTTAGGGTTCAATTGCCTTTGTGGCTATCTTTTTGGCTTCATGGCTAAATCAGTGTAGATGCATTATTGGCATATCTTAGGATCTATCCTTGTGAGTTTAGGATATGACCAAGCAAAAGTTATTGACCATTTTCAACTACCTTCAACAACATCTTTTTCTTATTTGGAGTAGGATTTGCATTGATTATGACTAGCTTTCCATTTCTCAAAAACACATATTCCATTCCAGCCAGTAGCATTTTCAGTTCAAGGGGCTCTTTCTTAAAACTTTCAAGAATTTCCAATTCTCCCTAGTGAGTATCATCATTTGCATCATTAGAGAGTTGGTGATGAAATTTCTGTAATTTATCCATGCATGTGACATATGAACATGTTAAGCTCCCAGTTGGTTCCATGTAAAGTGTGTGCCCTCCTGTTTTGTGACTGCTATGTATAGACACCTTTGGACTTCTACTTCTAGTGGACACTTCTTTCATGCAGAAATAGATGCTTGCTTTATGGCCCAAATTTTTTTCACACAACTACACCCTGTATCATTATACGTGATGCATGGAAATATCTTCTTCTTGATCTTTCTAAATGTATTTTCTTTGGATATTTCCAAGGAAAGATCTCTAATGCTCATTCTTTCATCAATGGTGCTTAGCCATGCCCTTCCCATGATGATTGGAAAAATCTCCCTTATAATTCTTCACATTGGTCACTGTGAAATTGATAAGATAAGACCACCCATAGATAGTGGTTACAATGTCTTCCACTAGTCCCAATGGAACAGCGATGGATGAGTCTACCAATTCTAATCCTATGTTGCTATTCTTGAGAGGTGGAAGGTTTCATGTGGTGTACATCTCATGAGAAATTAAATTAACACTAGAACTTAAATCAATAAGAGCCTTGCATGGTTTATTCCCAATAACCTACAAATAAATTAGAGGACTTCTAGGATCAGCTAATTTCTTAGGAAGGTTTTCAGCATGAATCCAATCAGATATAGTATGAGCAAGCATGATAGTAGGATCCTAGATATATTTTGATTTGAAGGTGACTCGAAGGTGTGTGATATAGAGGAGGATGTAGTAGCAGGATTATCAACCATGGGTGTATGAAAGGGCTTAGGTTGACTATGGGTTCAAAAGAAAATTCTTTTCTTTGATCAAGTATTTGACCCACTTGGTTGATGATTTGGTTGTAGATTAATAACCCTAGTAGCATTGCATTGTTGTGGTTGAGCTTGTAGTTCACCCTACATAGGTGGAGCAAGTGGTAGCTATGTAGGTGAAGGAGGAACACATGTAGTGATAGGAGGGGGATAAGGATAAGAGGTGGTATTCCTTCTTTCATGTGGAGAATGAGTTCGATAATAATCAAAAGGATGGTAGTAATATTGAAAAGTAGAAACATGACTGGAGGGGTCACATGGAGACAATGGTTGCTAAATGTAGTAACCATATGGATCAAGCTATTGATAAGGGTATTGTTGCTTTGGTGGTGCCAATGCCCATGATTGTGGTTACTGCCATAGTTTGTACTACTCATATGGTTGTGGTGGAGCTCCACTTGGATAATATGGTTGTTGCTAGTGGAGCTACCTAAATTACCTTGAGGATAAGGTAATATTTTGGATTTTGTCCTTTATGTTAGTCATGGATTTAAGGCATACACCCCAAACTCCTATAGATGTGACACTATGGGGAAATATCCCTTAGGATGTTCATACTAATAGACGTCGCACCCACCATCATCATCTAATTCACTTTTTTCTTCTTCTAGTGTAACAAGCTTGTACTTAACTTTGTGATAAGCATGTTCAACTTCCTTGTGCCTTCTACACTTATGATTACTACCTTATTCTTTGGATTCTTCAACAATTTTTAGAATAGCTTAGAATTTACTACTCATAGAGTCCCATAACTAATCAACCTTGGTCATAATTTCAAATTGAAATTTTTGGAATGGCAAGGATTTCTTATTCACCATCTCATTAGATGTGGATTCATCCTCATTATTGCAAAATCAAACCTCCATCTTGCAAATGGAAGGATCATGGTTATATTTCTCTACATTTTCTCTTTCTCTTAATTTGACATCCTCTTTAGCTACCTACTTAATTAATATTTGTATCTAATGGGCACTTAGTTTTGACATTCACCCTTTGGCATAGACATCAAGGGTTCTCCTTGTTTCTAATCAAATCTTGTCTACTATGTGGCAAAGTTGATCTAGTTGAGAATAAGCATGGCCAGGACATTTGTGGATCAAGGAATAGTATCAACTGATGGTGGCAACCAAGGGTTTGTGTGTTCCATGTTTCCATCCTTAGATTTTTCTTTATCAAGTTGGACACTTTGGATTATGTTTGATATTTATCATTAAATAATTCCAACATGGTACTCCATTGTCTAATAGATTCTAGCTCTAAGGGTTAGTACAAGTTCTTTTCTTCTTTGATGAGTGTCTTGGAGAATAACTTAAGCTTTTGCCACTAATTGTCTATGTTTTACAAGGCATATGAATCTTGAAAAGATTAGAGATAATTTTTTGGATCAGATTTATATCCCCATTTTAATTGAGGAATGTTGTTCATGTCTAGCCTTTTGATCTGACTATCCTTTACATGCCTTGTTGGAATTCATACTACCTTTGTGATATTAAGAATATTTCAGGTAGCAAGAAAAGGGTCATTGAGTCCTTAATCATGGTGCTTATGATGTCCTCTACTATCCCTTCATTCATCGTGATGTGCCTCTCTTGAATGTATACGTCCTTGATCTTTCCTTTCCCGATGATCCCTTCGATCATTTTAGTATCATCGATCATTTCATTCATTTTGGTCAGCTCCATCATAGTCTCACCTTCTGCAGTCATGATCAAAGCCAAAAGAAGAAGATGATGATGATGAAGGGGAAGAGGAAGGAGGACTACCACAATCATAGTATTTACTACCACCTATTTAGTGATTGTGATGATGATCATGATCTTATTTCTTGTCTACATCCCTACCTTAACTTGTCCCTCCATATCCTTCCTTGTCATTAGATCCATTCTTACTAGAACTAGGATTGTGAATTGTGGACTACAAGTTCTATTTTTGACCTCTTTCACCAAAGTTAAAGAGAGAAATTTTACTAAATGGAAAACCCCTAGAGAAGGGATCTCCACCACTTTATTGGTACAATAGGAATGAAGAATCATTAAATATTTTTCCCTTTGAAGATTCATAGCACTGTTCTAGTTGTTGATGTTGTAGACATTGTGCCTTAGTGGGATGATAATATGTGGCATTAGTATCTTGCACAACATACTTAGCATGATGTTCTTGAAGACTATATCATATAAGAATTTGGTGGTGAATTGTAGGAATAGATTGATCAAGTGACAACAAAATGCTTCCCTCCAAGTTCATGCCACTATAACTATTCATCCTAGTGTAGGATGAAGATGAAATTTGGTACATACTCATTAGGATGAGCATATACTATTTGATACTATTAAGGCACTAGTTGATAAGCTTTGTTACACTTGCGTGGAGAATCACTCCTATGAGAAGAAGACATTTTATGTTAGAAAAATAAAAATCACAGTGTGTTTCTAAATACAGTTGTAGTAATTTCAAGTTGTGATATGATCTAAGTCTCATTCCAATAATTTATATAATTTCACTAGGTTATAGATAGTGCACAAAACAACCNTTTCTAAATACAGTTGTAGTAATTTCAAGTTGTGATATGATCTAAGTCTCATTCCAATAATTTATATAATTTCACTAGGTTATAGATAGTGCACAAAACAACCAAAAGGTCCCCAAAAATGATGCCAATGATGATTGGCAAGGTACCCCTATGCCCAACCATAAAAATCACTAAGGCATGTATGCATGATTCAATCAAAGTCCATGGACCTATAGTTCTCTAGTGCACTAACTCTTCTAGGAAGTGAAATGGGCATTGAGAATGTTCATTGTCTTCTCAACTATACTTATGAAGCTTAGGGGTATGGTTTAAGTGTAATTGAGATACATGATTTTTCTTATTTTATGTTTTATAATTTTGATTGCATACAACAAGAATGAAAGGTAAAGTAATTGAAGATCTAATTCATCTACTACCTAGCTAGCCTAACACAAGTAACCATCCCATTTTCCTAGACACATCCTAAACACATATAGTGTTGTTGGGATACTAAATGTTAAGCATTGCTGGGTTACCAAGTACTATATGTATGCTTAAAGTGGTCATGCTTGTGTTCATTAACTACTGGAAAGTAATTGCTTAATTCAAATGCATCAAAGTAGAGTGCTAAAAATAAAGTGCATTAAAAGAAACATTAATATATTCTCAGTCCTACAATGATTGTCAAAAGAGTTCATTTTTATTCTCATCACATTGATATGCTTAGGTACATCAGTGTTCAAACAAAGAACCATACACACTTAGACTCCTTCTGTAGGCACTCAGAAAATATTCTAACTTTTGAGAAAATAAATTGCAAGAGCTTTGCTACTTTTCCTAGAAATTGAAAACTAACTTCAAAATTGAGAGCCTAGGTGCTATATTTATAGGCCAATGTATATCCCCCAATGTCAAATATCTGATGTCACATTTGAACCCTAACATCAGATACCCAACGTTGCGGCTCTAATGTCAGACCAGATGAACAAATGTGTTTCATCAAAATTGGAGGAATAAGGTAAATAACTTAGAATTTACATAAAAACATACCTTCTAGAAATTTCTTGAGTAAAGAACTCATATAAATCATTAGAAAATTCATAGAATGGTAAAGAAGTAATATTACATGTAAAGAAGTAAAGAAAATTCACTAGAAACATCACATACTAAATTTGATGACATTACATGTAATATTAATGTTAAACTTCTTGCTACCTTAGATTAATGTAGAAGCCCTCACTACAAAAGCCCTCATTGTAGATTTTGGATATTTAAGTCATATACTTTACAAAGTTCAATAAGTGAAAATTATTATAGAAAAAATAATGTACATGCAATTGCCTCATTAGTGGTGAATTTCTGGCATTGCTTTAGATATTTGCACCAGTAGCAAACAAGATGAACTACTTGACCTCATTAATCATTATAAGTAGAATATTTATATTTCAAAAAAATGGATTGCAAAGTACATTTAGTGAAGATGATATTTGAATGTTTCTTTCAAGAAACATATGCAAGGAAATCTTAAAAATCATAGTTGGCATTTTGATAATTTTCTTCATTATTTGTTTTTCTCTAAAGTGAATTTTTATTCTTGGTTCCTAGTTCTTAAATAAATTTCAAATAAATCATAATAGATTAATAAGTATTGAAATTAAAACTATATTACAATTTTAAAAGATATTCTTAAGCAAATTAGCCCATGATGGCTTCCTTTAAATGAAGGATTTTGGACTAGTAATTCACCTAGATTTTGTATCACTTGGACAAAATTTGGTATAACTACAATTTTCTATGTATGCATGATACATGGATTATATGAAAAGGGGCTTTTGGCATCTTTGGTTTAAACAGAAATAGAAACTTTTTTTGAAAAATTAAATTTTAATCCATTGGTCATAAGGATGAAAACATGAAATATTATACTCAAATCCATTGGACTTTTTCTTCATTAATTTGTTATATTGTAAATTTTTTCAATATTATTTATTATTTATTTATCTATGGTTTAACACCTTCCCCCTCTCACATATAAAAAAATCATTAAAAAACTTAATGAATAAACTAAATTGCTAAAATAAATAAATCAATCCATTATTAAAACTAACATGTAATACCATAGTAATTAGAGCCAGATATAGCTAAATAATATTGGTATAGCTTATATAGAAAACTAATGCTAAACACTTATATGTTATTTAAGAAAAAATTATGTAAATATTCATCATTAAGTATGAGGCTAAGGGTTTGAAATCAACCAACCACACAATGATATAACCTACAAGGGAAATGGAAAATAATAGTTAAAATAATAATTAGATTAAAAAAATTTCAAAACATCTCATAAAATAAGCAAGGTTACATACTATAGTAAGTCATAGTTTAACATCCTATAGGCTCACATAAAATGTAAATAGATTATAAGAAAAAATATCATGGTTGTTTAATTTAAGAAGCTAGGTTAAGAAATAATCAAACATAAAACTAGAAAACTTTAGAAAATAGAGAATTAAGGATTTAAATTTAGGCAAGTATAAACATACTAATAAAAGATTAAAAGTGTTCCTACACTAGGGATATGACATGATATAATCATGATATAATCTCAAGTGTTAAACATGCACTAACTTGATATCCTAGTAGTGAGTCACCTAGTATGCTTAGTAGTATGATGCTTGGTCATCCTAGTAGTTAATGCATATATTCAAGAATTTGAAAAAAAGTTATAGAAAGGATGTTTATCACTTGGCTAGAGTAGGAATTATTTCTTAATTTAATATAATAAAATTTTATATTTAATCTAAAATTAATATTATGACAACATAATGTGATGTTCGAAAACGTCGGTGGCTAGAACATCGAGAGGTTCGTGTGTGTACAACCTAACCCAGAATCCATGCAAGGGCTATGCTAGGGAAATGGAAATGAGGTGACCTAAATGGTCTAGTTGATTAGACAAGGACTTATGTGGTTTTAAAATGAATGTTTGTTAGAGAAGTTTATATTTTGTTACATGTGAACATCGGGACTAGCTAAGTCAGAGTGTAGCAAGGTGCCCTAGCTTGAAAATAGTGATGTGAACATGCAAATATGTATGAAAAAGCAAGAAAATACAAGTGTTACGCTAAATACTAAAGAGAAATGGTTGAGAAATGTAACAGAATTTGAGAATAGAAGTGCATCACCTTGAAAGGGGGAGTGTAGCTATTTCGAAAAAGGATCTCAAAAGGTACATAGTATACAACAGGTGTAGTGGGAGCATAGTCATATCCTTGGTGGTGTTGGGCCATGAAGTTTGGTGCTCACTATGATGAACTATTCTTGCCTAGTTGGTCATCATGGTGTACTGTGCAATGTTTTTCAAGGCTACAATGGGGCTATAGTGTACCGTGTGGTGTAGGGCTACAATAGGATCATAATGTACCATGTAGTGCAAGGTTGCCTCTTTGCCAATGTCGTGTGCTTTGGGTCTCATTCACCCATAGAGCAAAGTGCCAAGATGCAAAAATGCCAAATGCCAAATGGAGGTGCCAAATACCCCAAGTGTGAAAAATGGAAGCCCACCCCCTGAAACATTGAGATGCAAAGGTATTTATAAGTTAGGGTTAGCCCAAAATGTGGATTGGGCACCAAATGGCAGTGTGGTATGTGGGACCACAAGAAAAATTTAGAAGTGATTCTACGTCTAGAGGTGACCAAAAAAAGTTTAAAAATTTTCTAACTCTAGCTACTACACTCATCCCATGTTATGTATAGGACATAGGACATTGGCTACTACGCTCATTACGCTCTAGAGTGTAGGTATAATTTAGGATAAATGGGGGTGCAACGAAGATGCAAACTACTGATCTTGATTGCCGAAGGGACATCAAAGTTGAGATGAAGATCGATGCTGAGTCCTGGAAGCTTCTGGAGGTTGTCAAAGGCTTTTCTCTAATGTCAATATGGCTATGCTCTAGAGCGTAACATAACACTTAGTGAAAATTTGCAAAATTTTGATGCCTCACACTAGTTACACTAGCTACATTGCAGAGCGTAACTCAACACTTAGTGAAAATTTTGTAGCTGCTATTGATACTTAGAAAATTTTGCAAGATAGGCCTTCATGCATGCTATGCTAGCTATGTTGTGGAGTGTAGCACCAACACTTAGAGAAAAATTTACCAAGATTTGACACTTGGATAAATATCTAGGAAGTTCCATTATTTTGACACTTAGAAAAAATCTTGCAAATTTGGTAGTTGGACTTAACTACACTCAACACTTAGAAAAATTTGGAAAAAGTGCCACCATTTTGACACTTAGCCAAATTTATAGTCAAGATGCTAAGAACCAAAATTTTGTGGTGTTTCAATGACCCCTCTTTGTTGATGTCTAGAGGAGTGGCCCAAGAGATGTTGAAAAAGAATTACAAAACACCACAATGAACATGGCACCAACATCACTCATTAGTACCTAATCAGGTGTTATTTCACCATGCTCAAGAGTGTTGTGGATAAGGGATGCTAGGGTGAAGTGTGTAGGCAATGTGTTAAGGAGATGAAATGCAAGCAGAGGAAATAAATTGCAAATAGTATATCCTGATGCAAGATGTCAAGTTAGCATAGCTAATGGTGATCATGGCATGAAGTGGCTTGCCACTAAAATGCTGACCTCTCATCGAAGTGCTCATGAGAGAGTCAAAGTTGATCTAAGGCTAGGCTACTCACGAAATTATAGCATTGTTAATTTGCTTGGTGATTTCTTTCTTTCTCTCTCTTTTTTTTTCTTTTTTCTTTTTATCTTTTTCTTCCTTTTTTCTTTACTTTGCTACGAGGTGAACCTCCATTGGGTTTAGCTTACTGTTGAATGCTAGCTATAAGTTGGCCATCAAGTATATGGGCTTTGGATTGATGCAATCATGTTGCATCTATAGGATAGTTGTTTCCTCCCAGGAATGAGTTTCATTACATTCGCTTGGGCTTTGACCAACCAATAGAGGCTTCCCATGGGACAAGTTGCATTACATCCACCATGGGTTCTATAGTTGACATAAGGAGAATTCCATGTGCATAATAGTGCGTATACATCACAGGGATGTGCAATCATGAGTATATGGAGGATGAGAGGCTATTGGGATGAAGTACTAGATGTGCATAGACTTTAATGGGATGAGGGGGATGTGCATTCTTGAGTGGTTTAACTAGTCCAATCATGCACATTGGAGTAATGTGGTGAATTGTTGCTATGATGAGATGCATCTTTGCATGACCACCTCCAAGGCTTCGTCCTACAAACACAACTCCAAGAATACAAGAAAACCACACAACATGAAATGCAAATCAACTACCAAATTCAAAGATGCTACAAGTGCTAGATGCAAAGATGCTACAAATGTGTCAAATGTTGTGCCAGTTGCAAGTATTCAAGAAGCTAGTGAAAGTGCTAGTGCGATGATGCTGTGAGTGCTCCAAAGGTTGCACCGATGCCAAGTGTTTCAAAAGATTAGCAGAATGATGTGAGGTAAAGATGCTACAAATGCACGAACTTAGTTTAAGGTCCTGGTAGACCGCAAGATGCTAGTTTATAGTCCTAGCAGACTTTTATATACCAATTTAACATCGTAGTGGATGAGCTATTGTGCCAGTTTAATGTCATGATCCAAGGACAATCTATGCTAGTTTATAGTCATAGCAAACTAGTACACTAGTTTATAGTCATAGTGACTGTCTATGCTAGTTTTTTGCATCATGGTGGACAAGTGCTTACCTTGCTTGTGTAATGTGTGATGTTGCATGTGTAGCCATGTTGTATGCTTGCAAGATCCTACAAAAATCAACTAGAAAAACAACATCAAGTGGCAACTATTTAACAAATTTAAAATGCACAAATGAAAAGAAGGTAATGAAAAAAGTAATAGTTTTAGGTCATTGTGGGCCATGGGCTAGTTTAAGGCCTTTTTGGGCCATGTGTTTTTGTGGTTTTATGATTTTTTTTTTTAATTTTTATGTGTTTTTAATGATTTTCAAATGTAATGCATAAGCTAAGTGGATGGTTGCGTAAACAAAGTAAAAAATGTGTGAACAAAATGAAAAACCTAATCTAAGAAAGTAGGAAAAATGTAAATGCATAGGCTAGTGTGATACAAACAAAAGTCTTGGTAGGCACTTAGCACATTTTTGGCCAAGGGAAATTCTTGGTCACATAGTTTCTTCCTAACCAGGTGTGTATTAGAAGGCATGGAAGGCTTAGGATCCTCTAGGAGGCTATTGGATTCAACTGATCGTTTGAGTGTGTTAGCCTTAGGCATTGTGTTGGTTGCTTTAGGTGTACCACCAAGAAACTCCACCTTTGACACTTGCTCCATGTCTATGTTGTGGATAGCTGGAGGGGAGGCATTATCACTATGGATGATAACTTGACCACCTTCATATGGAAGGTGGATTTCTTGATGAATGGGAGAGGAGACCACCAATAGTTGGGCTAACCAAGGCCTGCCCAGGATTAGGTTAAAGTCGAGCATCTCCTCTATGATAGTGAAATTAGTACTAGTGGGGAATTTCTCTCCTACCACGAAGGCTAAGTTGATTGTACCCTTGATAGTGATCCATGATCTATCAAAGGATTTTAGACATGGGATTTTGGTTGGCCTGATTTCATCTACCAGGCCTAGCTTATCAATGATGGAGTACAAGACTATGTTTATTGTTGCACCATCATCGACATGTGCTCTATGGATGATGCACTACCCAACATGTATGCTAATTGAAAATGGAGTTGTAGTAACCTCCTCTCATTTAGGGTTAACCTTGACTACATCGTTGTGAAATTATAGGGACATTGAACTTAATTCATGTGGTAAAGGGGGAAACATTGTAGCACGAATGGATGCCTCATCTACAAGGATGTCCTTTGTAACAGGAATGGAGGCCAACATTTGTGCCAAGGCTTGGCGGTGAGTAGATGAGGTTATGACCTAGTTGTACAAACTCAACATTGTGTTCTTTTGCTTAAGCATTTTTTTCACTTGGGTTAGTATAGCTACAAAGTCCTTCTCGTAAGTTGTTGTGTTGGCCTTGACTTCCCCCATGTGGCTAGAGAGATGGATCTCTTGCAGAGGGGACTTAAGCTTGGGTTGCTTGGCTTGCTTGGGGACAAAGGTCCTATCATTCAATTTTTGCTTACTGGTCATGGACTTTTCTTTGATCATGGAGGTTGCGATGCACTCATTCAACCTCTTACATTACCATTTGGTAGGCCTATTTGAGTTACTAGTGGCATAGCTCTTGAAGGAGGAAAGATTGAGATGTTGCCTACTATTGGGCTTCAAGTAGGTGAGGGGCCATCACATTGTGGAATCCTTATGAAAAATAGTGATTTAGGAGTTGTTGTAAGGCTAACTTGTTGTGGCACCTTGATGAAAAAAGATTGCTTAGTAATTTTTGTTGCTGCATCATGTCAATTTAATGTTTTAGTGGATGATTGGTTTGGGACCTTGACCACAAAGTGTGTTGTGGGTGCTGGAGGTGGCACTTTGATAACAAAGGGAGGCCTCTTACTTGTGGAGGCTGAGGGGATCCTTTCCTTGTTAGGAGGCATGTGGATCACAAAATGTTATTGCATAGGTTTGGACTTTCCACCTATGCTAATGGAGTTTATGACATAGGGGTTGTCATCTACATTGGATTGGCTTACTGCATCGAGCACTAGTTGGTCCCATTCTATCATTCTTTGGAGGTCATCCTGCAAAGCACGACAGTTGTTCGTACTATGACTAGACAGTTGTTGGTAATGATAGTATTAGTCTAGTTGGAAATGTTATGGGGCTAGGGGCTCATTTGGTACTATTGAGGTGGGATTCCTCAATAGTTCATAGTACCTATCATGTTTTTGGTGTGCAATCTCTAATATGTATTTGTGTTGGATTTGCCCAACTTTTAGGAGTTTCTCTAGTAGTTTAGACGGTTGCATCAATAGTGGTATACACTTTGAGAAATCCTTGTCCTCAAAGTTGGGCTTTGGGGTGGCCCTTGCCGATGAAGGCAAGTTGGCACTAGATTTGGTGGCTTTGAGAGCTAGGGCATTGGGCTTCTTAGCCTTCAAGCTTTGGTTGGTTTCTTTTGTTCTTGTAGCCACTGTTTCCATTATTACATTTTTCTTGTGTGCATGTTGGCTTTTGTAGGCCACATAGGTTAGGTCATTGCTAGCTTGTGCTACTTCCTCTATGCCCTTCATTTGGGCAAAGGCTTGGTTAAGAGACTTCAATGCTAGGTAATATAGTTTGGACTTGATAAAATCATTCACTACACCCTTGAAGATGGCTAGTAAGTGCATCTTTGCTAGGGATTCATGCATTTCACTCAATCTGGCATTCCAACATTAGAGGAATTTTGGCACAAGCTCTAGGGTCCCTTGCTTGACCTACATGAGCTAGTCAAGGGTTACTTCAAGCTTTAGGTCGTACTTGAAGCGTGTCACAAACTAGCCAAGGAAGTTCTCCAAAGAAGAGATTGAGGCCTTGGATAGCACATGATACCAGTCTAAGGCCTTACCAGTGAGTGACATCGGGAACACATTCATGATGGTGTGTGACCAAGCTTGAAGGAGTAGGCACTTAAATCGAAATGTTACCAAGTGTGCATTAGGATCCTCTTCACTATTGTGCTTGGTGAGTTGAGGCAACAAGATTCTAGTTGCAAGAGTTAGAGGTGGTACTATAGAACTTATGGGATCATCTTGGTATAAGTCTAGCATTTTAATGGTGTTGGAGGAGGTAGCCTTGAGTCGGTTGATCTCCTCCATCAAGATTTGGATCAGCTGGAATGCTTGATCCAAGCTTGGGGATGTGTCAATTAGTTACATTGGTTGGGCTTGCATTGGATGTATGGCATAAGGTCAAACTATTAATTATGGAGTTTTCCAGTTTAATGTCATAGCAGTTAGACATTTCTAGTTTAACATCATAGCAAACTAGTTTAGTTGATGTGCTAGTTGAGGGATGGATGTGGTGACTAAGGTGGGCCACACACAGGTGGGTTGGATAGACATCGTGGGCACTGATAATGCAAGTAGGACATAGGATGCCTGAGTTGTCTAGGGATGGGAGGTGGCCCCTGTGTGAGCATATAGTTGGGAAAATGCAGTGGTCACTTGTAAGGAAGGTTGAATTGGTAGGGTTACCATCTTGAAGAGGATGGATGGAATGAATCAAGGAGGGGCTATACTAGGGAGTGGTTGTTGGAAGACAGTGTAGAAGGGGCTCTTGCATTTGAAGTAGGCCTCAAACTCATCTTCTTCCTCTTATAAGGCTTCCTTGTAGGTTGTCCCTACATCATGCTTGTTTGCATGGATGAGCTGGTACAACAGTTGGTGGTAGGACTCTGTGAGTGGGATTATGTCAAATAAGGAAAGGTTGTACTCTCACATCCCTATGGACTCGTTTGTAATCTTATTTTTCCTCTAGGTCGGGGTGATCCACTGGTAATCCTGCTTGGATTTGGCATAAATAAAATTGTACTATTCATAGCTTAGTGCAGCATGCTTTGGCTAGAGCCTGGTGTCAAATGTGTTAAACACCAACAAGGAAGGTTGATCTAAATTCATGTTCATATGTTGGGTTGTGAGAGTTGTTGTTAGTAAAAAATGGCTAACTCTGAAAATTGCAAAAAAATGATTGAGTCTACTAGTAGTAGAAAAATGGCTTGGTACCCCAACTTGAAAACAGTGATGTGAACATGCAAATATGTATGAAAAAATGAGAAAACACAAGTGTTACACTAAATACTAAAGATAAATGCCTGAGAAATGCAATATAATTTGAGAACAAAAGTGCACTGCCCCAGAAGGGGGAGCATAGCTAATTCGAAAAAGGGTCTCAAAAGGTACATAGTGTACAATAGGTGCAATGGGGACATAGTCACAACCTCGGTGGTGTTGAGCCATGAAGTTTGGTGCTCACTATGATGAACTATGCCTTCCTGGTTGGTCACCACAGTATACCATGTGATGTTTTGCAAGGTTGCAATGAGGCTACAGTGTACCATGCAGTGCAAGGATACAATGGGATCATGGTACTATGCAGTGCAGGGTTTCCTCTTTGCTAGTTTGGTGTGCTCTGGGTCTCATTCGTCCATAGACCTAAGTGCTAAGATGCCAAAATTCCAAATGCCAAATGGAGGTGCCAACTACCCCACTGGTAAAAAATGGAAGCCCACCCCCCAAAACATTGAGATGTAGGGGTATTTATAGGGCTAGAGTTAGCCCAAAATGTGGATTCCGCACCATGTGGTAGTGTAGTTGGTGGGACCACAAGAAAAATTCAAAAAAATTTCTAAGCCTGGAGGTAACCAAAAAAAGTTCAAAAATTTTCTAACTTTAGTTGTTATGCTCATCCCGTGTTACATGCAGGACATGGAACACTGGCTACTATGCTCATGACACTCTAAAGTATAGGTATAATTTAGGACAAACAGGGATGCAAAGAAGATGCAAATAGCTAATCTTGGTTAGCAAAGGAATGTCAAAGTTGGAATGAAGGCCGATGGAAATTCCTAGAGACTTCTAGAGGCTATCAGAGGCTTTTCTCTAGTGTTAAGCTAGCTACGCTCTAGAGCATAACACAACACTTAGTGAAAATTTGCAAAATTTTGATGTCTCACACTAGTTATTTTGGCTACGATGTAGAGCATAACACAAGACTTAGTAAAAATTTGCAAAATTTTGATGTCTCACACTAGTTACACTGGCTATGCTACAGAGTGTAACATAACACTTAGTGAAAATTCTATAGCTGTTGTTGACACTTAGAAAATTTTGCAAAGCAAGCCTTCATGCATGCTATGCTAGCTACGCTGCAGAGTGTAGCACTAACACTTAGAAAAATTTTCCAAGATTTGACACTTAGAAAAATTTGTAGGAAGTGCCTTCATTCTAACACTTAGAGAAATTTTGTAAATCTAGCAATTGGAGCTAACTACACTCAACAGTTAGGAAAATTTGGGCAAAGTGCCACCATTTTGACACTTAGCCAAATTTTCAATCAAGATGCCGAGAACCAAGATTTTGTGGTGTTTCACATAACATCATTTATCATATATGTTAGCTAAAGTAAATTGTATAAGTTAAAAGATCACTAGGGTCTAATTGAAAAGATAGTGATCTATAATCATCTAAAGAGACTAAAACGAAAGCAAATGGATTCTCTAAGATTGAATATGTTAGCTAGTGAAATCATTATCTATGTAAATGAATCAAGAGAATTCACATCCTCTTAGATGTCATTAGCATCATCTTCTTCATGTTCTGTTGGCTTCTCCAATGCTTTTTTGGTCACTTGCTACTGTGTACATGCTTGACTTGATGATTGAGAATGTAACTACCTACATCCTAATCTGCTTTTGAATGGATGCCTCTCCGGAGTAGGATCTATGAGTTTTGGATTAAGATATCTAAGTTATTTCCCTTCTTCCTCTGTAAGAACTAGTAATTCATGCAAAGGTCCATGGATTGAGGCCTTAAATTATTCAACCTTAGCCCTCCATATTCTATGGATCATGGATTGCAATTTCCTTAACATTATAAACTATGTAATATGCTAAAAATCAAGTGAGTTCACTTAGGCATCATATTAACATTTCAAAAATTATATGCAAAAACTATAAGAAATACAACCCTTGACAAATGCTTGAGAAAACATTAACACAATCATTGAATAAGGTAGAAATTTTAAATAACTATCAAATACGTTAAATGCCTATTCTAAGTGGTGTATCTCTATACAACTAAGGTACAAGACAACAAGCTTGAACAACAGCTAGAACACCAAGGACATAAACATTAGAGACAAATTTATATAAAAATATTATCAATCCAACAATCAACAGAAAAAAAACTAGCATAGCTTGACTTGTTTAGAAAAACTAGGGAAAGAAAAGTGAGAAAAACCAAAAATGGCAAGATAGAAAATGAGTTTTAAGGATTCCCACTATATATAGTGGGTCATTAATGTAGGGAGATGTGTTGGCATAAGGGGTTTATTAGTGCACCCTTCCAAAATAAGGGAGAACTTTAGATTTCATCCTTTGTGCCTTTAACTTACCTTTTATTACTATAAAAAATTTGTTTAAGGTCTACTGCATACTTAAATCATCATGAATTAATCTTACAAGGTGTACAAAAAGCAAGAAAATAAGAGCATTATAAACTTACCTTGAACAACATCATAGGTCATGGGGAATGAGTTGATTAATCCATTTATGCATTTCCATGAACCCTAAACTAGAAAATAGGGGTTAGAGTAATAGGGAAATGATTATACCACAAAAAATAATGAAATATAGGAATAATTAAGATGAATCAAGAGAATTTATTATGGTCAAACCTTTAATCATGAATAGTTTAAACTCACACAAGTCAAAGATTAATCAAGTATCATATGCAATGCAACCCTCAACATTACTAGGTAATAGCTTTAGCTTACTTGAATATGATGCAAAGCTACTAAGGATTCATAAGTAGGTCCTTTCCAAAGAAGGCACTTTGATGAGTGGCGAGGTACCCCTACACTCAACCATACAAATACGAGTGTTACACGTGCGATCTGGTCGAACTCTACAGACTAAGTGCCTACATGCCTTATGGAACACTTAAGGTTAATCATTCATTGTCCTTGTAGACTTACTTGTAGTTGTCACAGTTGTATGGTTAAGTAAGTTTGAGGCATGTAATTTTTATATCTTTTCTGTTTTATTTCCTATGCTAATGAGGTAAAGGGTGAAGAGACTAATTCACTAACTTTAGCTAACTAACTAAGCATTAATTAACCTAGCATTAGTATCTGTTCCCACTTACCATTCATACCCTGAACCAATGCAACCTTGGTTACCAAACGTTAGTCATTACTGGGATCACGAAGCATAATGCACGTGCTTGAAGTGGTCGTACTGAATGCACTTAGCTACGGGAGAAGGATTGAGAGATATTTAATTAACTAATAAAGAATTTAAATGATAAATAGTAAATAACAGTAAATAAAGTCCTATTTAGCCTATTCCATGCACTGCAAGGTTTATCCAAGAAGATTGTCTTTATTTCCATACACAAACTTGTGTTCAGGTAAAATATTTGCTCGAATAAAGATCCATTCACTTTGAAGTTACTACTACGAGCATATGGAAATTATTCTATCTCTAGAGAGGTAAAACTGCTAGAGTTTTGCTACAGTCTAGGCCTAGAATAGAAACAAGGGAGAGCCGCCTCTTATTTATAGACTTGACAATGCACTGCGATATCGCAGGGGACGATGCGATATCGCGTATGCGATATCATGGCCCATGTGATATCATGTCCCATCATACCCCCATGACTGAATGAAAACTCATCCTTGAGTTCCCTACAAAATATTGGGAGGGTATGGGATTATTGACTTGAATGAAACTAATGGTGAATGGGATGACATGTGAATGGATCATCATTACAAGAGAAAACAAAATTGGTGTTCACGACAACAAGAGTGAACACCTTATACATTTGAAATCAGGCCTCATTTGGTAGATGAGAGAGAAGAGAGAGGAGAAAAGAAGTCTGCTACCATCAATGCCAAGATTGCACCTTCATTGTCCATCTGTAAGTGCGCCATCGATCTCATTCCTTGCATAGCTACTTCAGCACCAATCCATTCCAAGTGTTCTCTCTAGATCCAATCCATTGTTGCATTATTGTCATTTGCACACACAACACAGTCCTGTATTAGTAAGGGTAAATGAATTTCAATGCAGTTGATACCTTGCCTCAGTGAAAGGTCCATTGGCTGAGTTGTGGTATGGCTGATATGGGTCTAGAGATATAATCATGGTGACTATCGAAGGTGTAGGGGATAGGAGAAAATTGAAAAAATTGGACCAGGACCCCCATGACTAAGAGTGAACCTCCAGTAGCGATAGAATGGAGAAAGAAAAGGAACAAGAAAAATGAAGAAAAAGAGACAACTATCACATTGATGAAATGGATGTCAAGATGGAAATGAACAAAATAGAGTGAATTGCAAAAATGTTAAGGGAAAGAATTTAACGGATGCAGCAAATAGGAATGCTAGTGGGTCCTCCCCAAAGCAGGCTCATGCTCTTAATGCCCTGACAAACCCACATTCAAAGAGTCTGTAGGCTCTAGGAATGTCATTTGGAACAAGAGTTAAAGTCTTAACCATAAGAATTTACCAAAAATAAAACAATGAATCCACCAAGATATACACTAATGATGCAACTAATAATGAGGTGATCAATTGAGAAATAAGGATGGCAAGAAGAGAATGGAATGGAGTCTCAAGAACAAGGTGGTGTACATCCCCTTGTTTTTTTCATGATTAATGTGACTTAGTAGATCCCATTCCAAGGCTGACCTCAAACAAAACACATCTAGTGCCTTCACATTAATGCATTCAGCCAATCCATCCTCTTGAAGTAACAAAAATGCCTCCCCCAAGAGCCACCACCATTCTGACGAAACAAAGGAGAAGAAAGAATGCAAAGTGAGAAGGGCCTTAGTTAGAGGGAACATGTTCATTTTAGTTCCATAACCATTGCTTGTAGCCCACATGATTATTTCATATAAGGGGTGTGCTTTGAATTCTCACTATTTTTTTTTGTTTTGTTTTTATGCATGAGAACCACACCATGCAAAGAATTATTATTTTTATTTACTCAGCTTCTCGATAATTGGATAACATTGAAACGGTAAGAAAAATCAAGAAGAAAAAATCCAAGCATCCAAGACAATAGCCAACACAAATGCATCAAGTTCCCTTGAAGTCACATCCTTTCCAAGCCTTGAGTCCTTCCTTAGTTTGAGAAATACCTAGTCACCGATTCATTTTAGTTCTAGTTATTCGAAAAGGGACTATACATTTCCAAGCTGAGAGAAACCATAGACTTTTGTGGATGTATGGATGAAGTGAACTCATTTCTTGTCATATGAAAAGGACATACCTTAGTATCAACATCGTAACTTAACGGTAAAATCCAAACATTAGCAATCAATAGGAAAAAAATTTATACCATCATAAAGAACACTTATTAAATGACAAACTTGGTAATATGGATAACACACACACACAAAGAAATGAAAAAGTATAAATATGTTGTAAAAAAAATAAGAAAAGTTAAAGAAATTTGTAAAAAAAAAGTATGCAAAACAAAAATGTGTAAAACAAAAACTAAAAAGAACTAAGGGCTCTAAATGATTAATGTAGGTGGCCATCTCCCCCATGACTAAATTGAAAGGGAGAGATCTGAAATAACAAGTGAGGTTGTTCATTATCAGAGGTGTAATTTGCACTAGCTGTTCTTGGTTCACGGAAGGGTTTCGTTTGTTGCACATTAACTAGTAACCTCTTATCTGGGCTTTTAGGCTTGTATATTTTCATGGCTCCTGAGGAAAAGGTCATATGGATAATATAAGGTCCTTCCAACAATTTTTGAAATTTTGTATGTTGTGGTACATGCGTGGGGTTCCAATAAAGGACCTTGTCTCCTGGTTGGTACTTAACCCTTTGAATTCTTAATTCATGACACTGCTTGTTATGTGCCTTATGCAACTCATTTGATGATAGAGCAACCAATCTATTCTCATCTAGCACGTTTAGAGTTTTCAATCTTTTTTTTTGTGCTAGGTCAAGGTCAAGGTGAAGGTCACATGCCATGGATAGTGTATGGATCTCAGTCTGTATAGGGAGCTTTGGCAGTTTTTTGTATGCTAACTCATAGGGAGAGTAGCTTGTAGGGAGTTTCCAAGTGGAGTGGTATGCCCAAAGAGTGTAGTTTAGTTTCATGCTCCAATCTCACATAAATTTGCTAATTGTTCTTGTTAATATCCTCATAATATCTCCATTCATGACCTCAGCTTGGCCATTATCTTGGGGGTGATAAGGTGTGGTCAACTTATGTTGAACCCCTAAGCGTTGCATTAATTTGTGAAAGGTTGCACCCGTAAAATGTGTTCCATTATCAAAGATGAGTACATGCAGCACACCAAACCTATTTACAATTTTTTGTTATACAAATCGTGTAGCTGTAGATGATGTGCAGTTTGTTATAGTAGCTTCTTTAGCCCACTTGGTTAAATAGTCAACCGCAAAAATGATATAAGCTTTCCCGTTGGACATTGGTGTAATGGGCCCCATAAAATATATTCCCCAAATGTTGAAGGGTTCCAAAGGTTGAATCCATTGTTGCAGACCCTCCATTCTAGTAGTCATTCCACCATCACGCTGACAGCACTCACAGGATTGGACAAATTGATGGGCATCCCACAATAACGTTGGCCAGTAGTATCCAGCAAGCAAAATCAATGGTCATTCGTCTCCCTGCATAGTGGCCCCCACAGGGACNAATGGTCATTCGTCTCCCTGCATAGTGGCCCCCACAGGGACCCTCATGAGCATCTTGGAGAACTCTCAATTGATCGTCATCGGGCACACACCATCAAACCAAGCCATCAGGATAGACTTTATAGAGTTTTCCCTTGATTTCCATGAAGTACTTGGTTTTGTGAAGAAACTGTTGCTTCTTCCTAAAGTCCAACCCCTATGGTGTTTGTTGGGAAAGGAGATAAGTAAGAATGCTACTATACCAAGTTGTTCCCGTGGGTTGGTTATTCACTACACTAGCAAAGAGGGTTTCATTAGGAAAATGATTAGATACAACATATTCATCCTCTTTGTTGTCCTAGCGCAACCGAGATAAATGATCAGCATCTACGTTCTCTGTGCCCTTTCGATCAACTATCGTTAGATCGAACTCCTAAAGGATTACCAACCAATGTATAATATGAGGGCTAACCATTGGATTGTTCATAAGGAACCTAATTTCACTATGATCTATATGAATATATACTTTGTAGCCTAACACATAGTGCCTAAATTTATCTAGTGCAAACACTACAACCATTAATTCCTTTTCTGTAGTTTTGTAGTTGAGTTGTGCACCAGTAATACTCTTACTCGCAGAGTGGATGTAATAAGGGCATTTTTGTTCATCTAACTATGTTAGTACAGCTCCTACAGCATAATTAGATGCATCGATCATTATATGAGATGGCCTAGACCAGTCGAGGGCTTGTAGAATAGGGGGTTCCACAAGCCTTTGTTTTAGAGTTTGGAATGCTCATTCACATTCCCTAGTCCATTCGAAGGATGCATCTTTTTCGTTAATTCCACCAATAGTTTGACAATCTTGGAGAACTTCTCAATGAATCTCCTATAGTAGCCAATGTGTCCAAGGAATGGCCGGATGTCTTTAACCATTTCTAGTTGTCGAGTAATTCCTTGGATGACCTTAACTTTTTCTGGGTCTACCTCTATCCCTGATTGTGAAACCTTATGCCCTAGTACTACACCCTCTTGAACCATCAAATGCTTTTCTACTAGTTAAGCTTTAGGTTGGTTTCAATGCATTATTTTAGTACTTTCTCTAATTGGTCCAGGGCTTGATGAAAGCTTGGCCCATAAGTGGAGAAGTTGTCCATAAAGACTTCTACTCTGTTACCTATTTTCTGTTGAAATATGCTTAGAACTAATCGTTGGAACGTGGCAGGGGAATTGCACAAGCCAAATGACATTTTTTTATATGCAAATG
Source organism: Gnetum montanum (assembly GCA_015680685.1). NCBI lineage: Eukaryota > Viridiplantae > Streptophyta > Gnetopsida > Gnetales > Gnetaceae > Gnetum > Gnetum montanum. The sequence continues at coordinate 138,830 of MNCI01013971.1, forward strand.
TGTCCCAGGGACTGGTGAATGTTGTTTTGGCTTGGTCTTCTGCTGCGATTCGTATCTGGTTGTACCCACTATAACCGTCCAGAAAACTATAGTAGCCATGCCCCGCTATAGTGTCTAAGACTTGGTCGAAAAATGGTAATGGGAAGTGATCCTTGAATGTTGCCATATTTAATAGCCTAAAATCTATACATACCCTCCATTTTCCTCCTTGTTTAGTTATAATTACTAGTGGACTAACCCATTCACTATCAGTAATGGGATAAATGAACCTAGCCTTGAGAAGTTGCTCTATTTCTTCTTTCACTATTTGTTTCAACTTCGGGTTCAATTGCCTCTGCAATTGTTTTCGATGCTTCATGGAGGGGTCCATGTAAATCCTATGCTAGCATATCCTAGGATCTATTCTGGTTAATTTAGGATATGACCAAGCAAAGGTTGTTAACCACTTATTTATTACCTTTAGAAAACTTTCTTTTTTCTTGGGGGTAAGCTTTGAGGTGATGATTACCGATTTTCCAGTATTAAGGGTCATGTATTCTAGACTAGTGGGCAATGGTTTTAAATCTAGGGGCTCTTGTTTAAATTCCTCAGGAATTTCCAACTTCCCCCAGTTAATGTTTTCAGAGTTAAGGGCTGGAAGTTGGCAACGAACTTGCTCAAGTGTTTTTATGCTTTCAACGTAAGCACTAGTTATCTCCTCAGTCAGTTCCATGCATGTTATCGAGTTTCTCTCTTGATTAGCCATCAGCCACTAGGTCTTTTCTTGTTGTGTGGTTGCTGCATATAGGCACTTTTGTATGTCAATGTCTTGTGCACACTGATTGCATGTAGGCAATGTTAAACTTCGATCACTCATGATTTCTGCACACAATGACACCCTGTGTCACTATATGCAATGCATGGAACTTTCTTCTTCTCAATCTTTCCAAAAGTATTTTTCTTGGATATTTCTAGGGAAAGATTACAGATTCCTAGGTGTGCATCTATTGTACTCAGCCATGCCCTTCCCATTATTATCGGGAAGTTTCCTTTATCAGTGTTTATTTGGATCACCAGGAAATTAGTTGGGTATGACCAACCATCCACAGTGGAAATAATGTCCTCATCCTGTCCCAAAGGAATAGTGATAGACTGGTCAGCCAGCTCTAGGCGAATATTTCTCTTCTTGAGTGGAGGTAGGTTCTAGGTTTTATACAATTCTTGTGAAATTAGGTTGATCCCAGAGCCTGAGTCAAGAAGAGCCTTATGAGGTTCATTCCCAGCAACTTGAAGATAAATTAGGGGACTTCCAAGATTAGAGAATTTTTTGGGAAGATGGCCTACCTTAATCCAGTCAATAATGGTATGTGTTAACATAACCGTATGCATTGGTCTCACTTTTTGGTTTGAAGGAGGTACCAAAACCTTATTTGGTACGGAGGTGTTGAGATGTTCAATCACTTGTGAGGATGAGGACTTGGTGGGATTGTTGGTTTTGAAGAAGGATCTTTTCAGCATAAGATTGTCAAGAGCAACTGAGAATGGAGGGGCCCTCATGACATTGGGTTACTGCGGTTGAGTGGGAAATACCCTTGGCATTATGGGAGTGGTTGGTGTTGGAGCTACTGGCGTAAGAGGTGCGGATGGGTTCAAAGGATGGCATGCATGTGGAGCATTCCTTCTAGGAGAGGTAGTCTAAAAATACTCTGGAACTGGGTAGTGACATTTTGGGGTTATATGACCCATAGAGTCACTTGGAAAAACTGGCTGCTGCACGTAATAGCCATAAGGATCTAGTTGCTAATAAGGGTATTGTTGTCTAGGCGGTGGCATCCCCCATGACTGTGGATGTTGCCACTACTGATGCTACCCAATGGGTTGTGATGGAGTTTCACTTGGATAGTACGTTAATGGTTGGTGGAACTATCTTGGGTTACCTTGGGAATAAGATAACCTTCGGGGTGCCCACCATCTGTTAAGTCTTGGGTTGAGTGCATACACCCCAGACTCTTGTAGATATGAGATGTTTAGACAACATCCCTTAGGATGGTCATATTAGTAGATCTCACATCCATCGTCATCATCTATGTCAAAATATACAACCTCATTGGAGATAGTTATTTTTCCCTTACCTTTGTTATGTGCATGGCCTACATCTCTCCACTTTTTCTTGTCTTGGTCACTACTTCATTCTTCCTTAGACTCCTCTACGATTTTTAGGATAGTCTCAATTTTACTATCTAAGGAGCTCCATATTTCATCTACCTCAGCTGACACTTTCGTTGTTAGATTTTGAAGTTGCAAGGTCTTTCTATTCACCAACTCCTCGAGTGGTGACTCATCCTCTTCATCGTAGAATCTTACTCCCTTCTTTTGAAGGGAAGGATCGTGATTATATTTTTTTGTGCTTTCTCTTTTCCATAGCTCCCCTTCTTCTTTGGATACTTGCTCCAAAAATTGATGAATTTCATGCGATCTAATCTCAGATGGTCTCCCTTGGGCATATATCCCAAGCGTTCTCCTAGTCTCATGTCTGAGCCCATCTACGAGGTGGTGGAGTTGATCTTGCTGTGCGTAATCATGGCTCAGGCAACAATGTAGCAATGTGTAATATTGGCCCATGGTAGCATCCAAGGGTTCATGAGTACCCTACTTCCATCCTTGGATTTGCTTACACAAGTTAGACACTCTGGAGTACATGTGGTATTTATCGTTGAACAACTCTAACATCGTACTCCATCTCCTAATGGTTTCCAGTTCTAAGAATTGGTACTGACTCTCTACTTCCTTTATGAGTGTCCTAGGAAACAACTTTATTTTCTGCCACTCATTCTCAATATTTTGCAAGGTGCAGGCATCGTGGAATGCTTGTAAATGATTCTGTAGATCAGTGTTGTATCCCCCTTCAAAGCGTGGAATATTATTCATATCTAATATTTTGATCTAACTATCTTTCTGATGCCTTGTGGGTATTCTAACTACCTTCATAATATCTAGCATAGTAGGGGTTCTTCATGATCATCTCTCTCATGAAGTCTATGATGCCTATGTTGTTCCCTACTTTCACTTTGTTCATGCCTTGATTCTCTTGATTGCCCTTGTCCTCTCTCTCAACTTTCTCATCGAGGTCTCTCATTATGCTCACTTTTATCCTCATCGTTGTGCTCTCTATGGTACATCCTGATGTGGAAGGAGAGGGTGAATGGTGTGATGAAGGGGAAGAAGAAGCAGAACCATCACCATGACTATGATTCTTACCTTCTCTTCTATGTCTACGACCCTGATCATGATGATGATCTAAATGCCCATCCTTGTCATGTGTTGTTTTTCCCTCAGTGAACAATTGGTGTTCATAGGGATCAAAACTAGGGTTGTGTATCATGGAGTGCAGGTTCTAATACCTCACCTCCTCACCATCATTAGGATGAGGAACATCATTTTATGGAGAACCTGTTATAATGGGTTCACCATCTCTGATTTCACTTAGGACGTGCAGGACCCCTTTTCCCTTCAATAATGTATGGTGGCTCTATTACCTCGAGTCCCTTAAACGTTGTGATTTTGTTGGATGATAATCCCTTGTGTCGAAATCACCTACAACGTATTTAGCATAGAGTTGTGTCATGCCAATCTGTGTAAGAATAGGGACGAGCATGTTTGGGACCGAATGATCTAGAGGTAACACTATGTTATCTTGCAAGTCTCTCCAACGTAGTTGTTTGTCTTGATGGAGGATAAAAGTGAAATCAAGTATATGCTCATCTAGATGAATATATACCACTCGATGTTGTTAAGGAACTAGCGGATCTCGGTTATACATGTTAGACTGCCGACTATTTCTTGTATGATCCCTAGGTTGTGAAATGCTCTTATGAGAAGAAGACATCTTAGTTTAATTCGGTGTGCTATTTAACGATTATATAATTTTTCATTTAATTAACCCTAAGGGTTTTTTTAAGCTCCCAATGATGTGGATAATTTCCTATGTTCTACTTAGTGCACAAACACTTAGTCCCCCACAACGGTGCCAATGATGAGTGGCGAGGTACCCCTACACTCAACCATACGAATATGAATGTTATACACACGATCCGGTCGAACTCCATAGACTAAGTGCCTACATGCCTTATGGAACACTTAAGGTTAATCATTCATTATCTTCCCAGACTTGTAGTTGTCACGGTTGTATGGTTAAGTAGGTCTGAGGCATGTGATTTTTATATCTTTTCTATTTTATCTCCTATCCTAATGAGGTGAAGGGTGAAGAGACNTAGAAAAGATATAAAAATCACATGCCTCAGACCTACTTAACCATACAACCGTGACAANCTATTCACACCTTGAACCAATGCAACCTTGGTTACCAAACGCTAGTTGTTATTGGGATCACCAAGCGTAATGGATGTGCTCAAAGTGGTCGTACTGAATGCACTTAACTACGGGAGAAGGGTTGAGAGAGATTTAATTAACTAATAAAGCATTTAAATGATAAATAGTAAATAAAGTCCTATTTAGCCTATTCCATGCACTACAAGGTTTATCCAAGAAGATTGTCTTTATTTCCGTACACAAACTTGTGTTCAAGTAAAATATTTGCTCGAATAAAGATCCGTTCACTTTGAAGTTCCTACTACGAGCATATGGAAATTATTCTATCTCTGGAGAGATAAAACTACTAGAGTTTCACTATAGTCTAGGCCTAGAATAGAAACAAGAGAGAGCTGCCTCTTATTTATAGACTTGGTGGTGCACCATGATATCTCGTACACGATATCGCGATGGATGCGATATCGTGGCCCATGCGATATCGCGTCCCATCACACTTGCTATCTTTTCCCTTGTAAAATCTATTTTTAAGACACTCATGGATTCTCAATAGCTAGTGAGACATTAGCATCAAACATGAGTCCATCTCCTTAGATGAATAAATACCATTTTTAAATTTACTCAATAAATCTTTCAACATATACAACCATGCATAAGAATGTAATAGAAGATATGGAGAATGAGTAAAGAATAAGAGTGAGAGAAGGAAAGAGTGTAACATCACTGAATCTCTATCAAATCATTCAATTATCTCATGAAGTATGTGAGCATATCCTACACCCCCTAAAAGATCCACTACCCCATCCTTTAACCAATATAGGGATCAACCTCCATGTCATCCTTTCAAGTGCAAGGTCATGTCAACCACATCCACTATCATCTAGCCTTGATTATTTCATGGTCTAGTTATTGGTGTAAACCAAACCAAGAAAATATGTCACTAGGGATCTAGAAGTCAAGATTATGATATATTTTTCCTTCATCCATGAATGTATGCATGGTAGGCTCTCCAAATTTTACTCTATTGGAAACATTTCATTAATCCCCTTGGTTCCATTAACTAAGTTTCCATTACCAAAAAAGTACAATAGCATGGTCATGAAAAGAAATGTTTTGGGGTTTGAAGCAGATCAAGGCTTGGATAAAGGATAAAGATTATTGACCCTTAAAACAAATGATTAGGGACTTAGATAAAAGTAGCAATTAAAATTCCCAAGGTTCATGAAAAAAGAGAATTCTAGGCCTTCATGGCCATGTGTAGAAGTAAGAAAGAAATCATCTTAATCTATAACATAATGGAAAGTCAAGTGATTTGCACAATGTGATGAACATAAGAAAAGTTTGCATAGGCATAGGTTCAAGTACTGGTTTGATCTTGGATGTGAGCAACTATGAGATCAATTTGGATGGTAAAAAAATCGACTTACATAAACTAATAATCTTGAAAGTGCATTACTCTTCCCATAACATTGTCTCTCTTCTCTCTTTTTCACTTATATCATTTTTTCAAATTTTCTTTTCTTTTCATAATTATCATCATCATTTTTTATTTATAATGTTTTCATTACATACATTTTTCTTTTCATTTCTTTTATATGAAGAGGATTTTTGATGGAGCATGGGAATAATGGGAATGATTGGAGTGCCAAATAACCACTTGAATCCATATACTTACATGAACATAAGAATTCATTTCCCACCACATGATACATGTAGGTTTATGGAATGAAAAATATCTTTTGACCATGGTGGCAAGGCTAGGCACCATGTTCACCTTAATCTAATAATAGTAAGTACACCCATCTAGTGATCATAAGAACCCTTTATGACATATTTTTTCGATACCAATGACCAGGAACTCATCCAAAATTCTAGAGATGATACCCTAAGATGTGGAGCCACCACCTACCTATGGTTCTAGTAGTATTAGCATTAGCAACTTGTGGTATGAGGTTGAGTATCATGTTGAACTAAGCTTGGTTTATTGATGATGGATAGAAGAAAATGGATGGATGAATATAACTGCATGGACATTATGTTGATCAAAGCTCCACGTTAGATCCATTTGATGCTCTTGCATCATCATCACATCTGTAGGTCACCTATTCATCATTGGCTTATTAGATGAGCATTCATAAAGCACCTTAACTAATTTTTCCATACACATAAATAAAAACACTCAAAACGAAAAGAAAATCTTATGATTGCTTATTCATTAAGCTCAAAAAGTGAAAAATTCTAACTAAATAGACTAATATTTATTAATTTCAAAAATGAAAATAGCAAACAAATAAAATTTTCACATGTTGCAACTAGAAAATTTGATTGCTAGAAAAAATGAAATGGAGAAAGAAATGAAATGCAAAAATTATTAATAGATTAGAATAATGCACAAAAAATAAAAAATAAAATATCTTACATAAAAAAACCTAAAACTTAAAACTTTATTCAGAAAAAATAAAGAGTAAGTTACAGAAATGTGTACAAATGGTGTCTAAATGGGCAACAGGGGGTTCACTTGGATGGGGGTTTAGGGATTGTTGAAGTTGATGTAGTCAACTCCATGATCCCGATGTCTTGCCACTCCTGATGCTATCAAACCTCTTGTGTTGCACTCTTAGATCTATAATGCTAGCTATGGTGTAGGGTGAGAAAAGTGAAAATATGGTGGCCAAAGTGCTCTATGTTGGAGGTTGGAAATCCCAGAAATGTAGCACTAACATAAAAAATTCACAAGTCTTAAGGCTATAATGCTTCCATGTTGGGTTTCAAGAGAATGAAAACATGGGAGATTGTAAGAACTCTTGAGTGCTTGAGAATGGCTCAGTGTGGAATCATAGAAATTTTGGTTTTAAGTTCTGAACTAAAAATATTTATTGAACTATCTTAAGATTGTCCCACCTGTAAATGGTATTGGAGACTAGTTTTTATAGGTCTTAGGCCATGAATAGGGTTGCAAAATGACTATGATTTGGCTGTAAAATGGCTGCCAAATTTCTGCCTTATTTAGGTGAGATGGATGTTCAAATTTGGGGGGTTACTATATGTAGTAAGTACTTCCTACCATGTCCATTATGTTTACTATAAGTAGTAACTAGGGCACACCTGGCATGTTGGAGATGAATCTTCTATGCTAAGCTTTTCACGATGGTTACTAAAGTGGCTAGTCAATGTTGAAGTGCATGAAGTGATGAATTTTGGCTTTTGTAGCTTCCATGCTGGGGGATGCAATTTTCAACACTAGAGGTGAAGACTCCACATTAGGGGGAAACTTCCACACTAAGGGGAAAATGTTTCTAGGCTATGCATGTAGTCTCCATGATGAAGGAAGAAATTTTTCAAAACCCCCATTCTTGCATGTTGGGGGTAGGTGAGATTTACCTCCTTGCATGTGTTTCTAGCATAGAAAAGTGTATACCCCGTATAAAATCCATCAAATTTTCTCTTTGGCATTCCAAAAGGCATTTTTGACCCCCCAAGCCAAAATATAGATACTAGGTGACTTTTTCACTTGGGGAATGAGGCTTTGACCAATTATGAGGCATTTTTAGCCCCAAAAAGTATAAAGTATGTGAAATCTTCCACTATGGGTTACAATCTTCACATTTACAACAAATTTTTGCCTTAGGTTTCATAGGGTGAAAGCTACATAATGAAGATTAGCTATAACATGCAAATTTTTGTAGTGTTTCAATGGTCCCTCTTTGTTAGTGTCTAAAGTATTGACTCGAGAGGCACCACAAAAGAATACAAAACATCACTACATATTATAACACTATAATGCATAGACTTCACATGAGAATCAAGCTATCTAGGTCACCAAAGTTGCTAGTTTAAGGTCGTGGCAGTCCATAGTACCAAATTAAGGCCTTGCCAGGTTATGTTGCCAGTTTAAGGTCATAGCGGACAATTGAAAGTAGGCTTGTTTGTTGATAATTACCAACTACATATAGTATGACTTTAGATAGGAATGATTGACTAGATTAGCTAGCTCATTCCCATCCATGTCAGCTATTCTAAATTCTTCATTCCCATAGGCTCTAGTGATAAGAAAGGATCCTTCCCATTTGGCTAAGAATTCATCTGTGTGCTCATGAATGGATTTGATAACCAAGTCATATTCTTTAACCTTGCATATGGTCAAGTTATGGTGATGCTGCTACTTTTTCCTCTCTTGATAGTATTTGATGTGAGCAAGTGCTTGCACATGTTGCTCCTCCACCGAGTTTAGGGTCATTTTCTACAACTCCTTGCTCTACTTATCATTGATGAAGTTAATTAAGGTTACTTGGAGTAATGACACCTACAATTCAAGAGGTAAAACAACTTCAAAATCATAAACCAAACTATAAGGGGTCATAGTGATTGCTGTGTGTTAGGTTGTTTTGTATTCCCATAGTGCATGGACAACTTCTCATGCCACTTATGTTTGCTATTATTAAGCATCTTTTTGTGTTAGTTGATCATGGCCTTATTACTTACTTTTTCTTGTCCATTGGCTTAAGGGTAATATGATGATGAAAAATAATTTTTAATGGATAGGTTGTGATAGAAATCTTTCATTTCATGGCTACTAAATTATGGTCCACTATCTATAACTATGGTCATGGGTATGCCTAAACAATCCACAATGTTTTCTAAGATGAATTTGAAAACTTGCTTGGATGTAGTCTTCCTTAGGGGAATGGCCTCAACCCACTTGTTAAAGTATTCAATTGTAGTGATGATGAAGTTATGCCTTGTCAACTTAGGTATTCTAGGTTCAATGATATCCAGTCCTCATCCTTGAAATGACCATTATCTAAGTGATGTGTAACTCAATCAGTGATACATGTGTAAGGTTGCTCTATCGTTGGCATGTGTCACATTTCTTAACCTTCTAGAGGTATTCATTTTTCATATGGTACCAATAGTAGCCTAACCATCTAATCTTAGTGGTCATAGCTCTTATTCTTATATGTCCTCCACAAACACCCTTATGAACTTCCTCTAGGACTATTCTAACTTTGGTTTTACCTAAGCACTTTCAAAGTACGCCATCATAGGATCTTCAACATAATGTATTATCACATATGATGATATACTAGTTTGATTGCTTACATATAGTGTCCTTTTGAGTTGTAGTCAGGCCTTGTGAGGATTCATCATGCATAAGGTAAAATTTGATGTTTTCATACCACTCACTAAGAGGAGTAGTATGAACAATGGACATAAAAGAATCCTCAATGCTTTGTGTGATAGGAGTAGCATAGTCCATGGTTAAGGTGGGCAACTTACTAAACACATCTAGCACCACATTAAGGGCTAACATTGTTATTGTATAGGCTATGGCAGTCTTGTTTTGGGTTATGTGTTGGATATCAACATCTATGAATTATTGTAATAGTTGTTTCCCTAGGTCACAATAAGGTTGTAAGTGTTTAGCTTCACATGCATAGACTTTAGTTACTTGGTTAACCACAAGTTGCAAATTACCTTTAATAATTAAGCATTTGATTCCTAGGTTATGAGCTACCATTGTCCCTCTAATCAAACCATTATACTACACTATGTTGTTGGTACATGAGAACTCAAAATGATATGTAAGGATTAGATTTCACTAGATGGGAATGCTATGATGTCAGTGGCACTAGCCCCATGGGTGATTGAAGCTCCATCAAAGTGCAAGATTACCTCATAACCCTCAAGCACTTGGCTAATGGTGTTAATGTATTCATTAAGAAATTTAGGATCTATGGCTACTTGGTCATCACCAAGTAAAACTATGAATTGTACGGCTATGGCTTGACCTTTTGTTGAGGATTAAGAGACATAATGAAGGTCAAATTCTATAGTTATGGATTTCCATCAGGCTATATAACTACTTTCATAGATGTTGGTTATATGTTGTTCTTGTACATGATGTTGACTTGGCTTCTGAAGAGGTAGTGTCTTCAGTTCTTCAAGGAGAAGACTAGTGCTAAACAATACTTCTCCACTTTAGTGTATCAAGCCTTGTGGGTAACTAATACATGGCTAAGGTAGTATATAGGTATTTCTTTTCCATCATCATATTTTTTATAGAGTATAGAGGTAATTCATGTATCAAATATGGAAAGGTAGATATAAAATGGTTTACCCTCTTGTGGAGGATATATGGTCAACAATTGTGTCAACTCTAGCTTAAGGTGTTCAAAGGCCTCTTAGCATTGAGCCATCCACTCAGAGCGAACCCCTTTCTTAAGCAAGTGTTGCATGAACTATAAATTTTCATAACCCTAGTGATAAACCTACAAATAAACTATAATCTACCTTGTAATCCTCAAAGCTCCTTAAGGTTGGTAGGTACTACTAATTGGGATATGTCCTTAACTTTATCAGGATCAACACATATCCCTACTTTAGAGACTACAAATCTAAGAATCCTTTTAGTCTTGACACTGAAGATGTATTTCTTAGGATTGAGACTAACCTCATACTTGAGGAATCATTTAAGCACAAGTTCTACATTATTAGCATAGTCATTGACCACCTTGTACTTAATAGCTCTATCATCTACATAATCATTAAGCAAACCTAGCATGTAATTGCTAAATATATAGGTCATGGCTCATTGATAGGTCACTCTAGCATTCTTAAGGTCAAATGACATCATAGTATAGTAAAAGGTCCCCCATGGGGTCATGAAGGTCATGCTAATTCATTCATTCTATAACCAATATTATATAACAAAACATTTCCCAAGGGGTCATCAAAGTGGTTGACAACTGATGCTCTGGGTTTATACAGATCTAGTTATAGCCTCAAAACCCATCCATAAAGGATAGTAAGGCATGACCAGTTGTAGTGTCTATGAGTTGATCGATGTTTGGTAATGGAAAATCATCCTTAATCATTGCTTTATTTAGATCTCGAAAGTCTATACAAATTTGTATACCTCCCATTTTCTTAGAAACTACAACGATGTTCGATACCCATTCCGAGTAGTCAAGCGCTTGTATGAAATGAGCTTGGTAAATTTTGGTTATCTCATTGCTTATAGCTAGTGCTATCTCTGGTTTGATCTTACGAGCTTTTTTCTTAATTGCCTTGACACGTGGATCTAGGATGATGTTGTGTTGTATGAGTCGTAGGTTAAGGCCTGACATGTCATTGTATGACCATGCAAACACTTTAATATTATCATGGAGAACCTTGAAAATTTTTTGATGTATTTGTGGATGTAATAAAGAGCTAACCTTCAAGGTCTTTGCTTCAACCCTAGTGGTAGTTATGGGGATTTTAGTGAGAGAGTCCTCAGTCACATCCCCGACCTCTACGTCTAAGGCTTGGACCAAATGTTCAGGCTAGTCTAGGGATGTTTCCAGGGATGCTATGGTATTATGAGAAAGCAACTCAAAGTCTATCAATTGTTGGTTCAAGAATCTTGTGAACTTTCCATAGGGACCCGTTAGGATCAAAGGTGAAGAAAGCTCACCATGCATAGCCATTTTTTGAGTGGACCTATCACAACAAGCAAATAGACCAAGTCAAGTGATACTTGTTTGAAGTGACAACATGTAATGTAAATCAATGATGCAACATACTATAATCACTAGTTTAAGGTCTTAGCAGACCGTAATAGCATAATGGTTTAATTTGAAATGTGAAATGAATACTAAAATTTGCTAGTTTAAGGTTATGGCGGACCGTCAATGGGTCTAAAAGGTGAAATGAAATGAGTGATGAGATTGCTAGTTTACGGTCATGGCAGACCATCATATGGACTTTACTATAGGTTAAGATTACTAGTTTAAGGTCTTTGCATACCGTTACTGGGCTATATTGTAGGTTGACATTTCTAGTTTTAGGTCTTTATGGACCATGGTGGGTGGGTGAGGCTAAGGCTCCTAGTTTAAGGTCTTTATGGACCGGTGTTGTATAATATCATGTAAACCAAGGTTTCCAGTTTAAGGTCTTAGCGGACTGTTGTATGCTTGAAATTTGGTGGGACCACTATGCAGTGGAACTTTGCTATAGTAGTGTTACGTTGTAGGGATGTTCCATGTTACTCAAGATATGAAAATGATAAGATTTTTACTGCATCAGCTATAAATAGGGGATTACCCCCTGGTAAACTCATCATTTTCATTATCAGAGCTTGGAGCCCATACTCAGCGTAGCACAGTCAAATATAGAGGGTGAGCGAACAAGCATAGTGTAGTAGTTGGTATGAATGATTTGTGAGCAAAGCAATGGCATGCAAGGGCAAACATAAGCATAAGGGACTTGCCAAGGTAGATGAGGTGAAGGAGACCTTGAGGTGCCTCTCCAAGGTATGCGTTGAGGTGTGGCAAGAGATTTCGTTCGCTCAGTAAGTTGTTATGCTACCCTTTTTCCATTATGTGATGCATTAGGTTAGGTTTCCATTGCAATTATTGCTATCATTTTATCTTCACTATTTTTATTGTCATTTCAGCTGCTATGCCATGGTTGCTATGCCACAGCTGCTAGTGGTATTACTCTAACTGCCATTGTTAAAAAATGGAGACTGCATCATCCCAGGGGTTTAATCAGTTCTAGGTGGCATAGTGCATGTTCGGCGTAGTGTGATATTCTTAGGGGGCTTTTTTATTTGCACAGTTTTTATGGCAACATGGCACACATTTGACATGACATAAAATGGAATATTTCATGTGATAGGGTAGGTTCGGGGCAACAAGGGCACTGTGACTTTCTTTTCACCTATGTTGTTAAGGTTATAACATTTTTTCATTGCTGTTACGCTACCCAGCTATGTTATCAAGAACTTGGACCATCATGTTGGTCATCTGTTATGCTGCTACGCTATCAAACTTTTGCTATGTTGCAATGCCTGTTATAGTAGCCTATTCGTTACATTCTTACATGTCTGCTTGTGCCTATTCAGTTGTTGCATGTCATGCATTTGTCTCATTATGCTATAGGTAGCACAATTGTCATCCTTATGTAGAAGTGAAACAATTATGCTGCATGTCTATTAGGTTGTGTTGTGTACCATGTAACTATTACCATGGGGTGCACTCAATGTTGTTACGCTACACGAGGCCTAACTTCTATGCTACGCTACATGTTACACTTTTTTACACTAGCTATAATGTTTAACTCTATCTTATGATGAGGATTCACTGATTCATGCTAAAGGAGAATTTGTGAGTGAAGGATTACACTATGTTTCATGTAAACAAGGGGTCACGCTATGCTATATGAAAATAGAAGGTTATGCTATGATATATGCAAATAGAAGGTTACACTATGCTTTATCAGTTATCATCACCTGAACACATTGCTAACATTTGATATTTTGCCTTGCAGGGTCATGTTGAAGCCTATTTTTATTATCCTTGAACTTGTAGGAGTCCTGTGCTACCTTAGTGAACCTGTGGCCAATGTCCATCCTCCCCATGTATGTGTGGGGGAGCAAGTAGTTTGGTTCCAAGAGGGAGCATGGGACTTCCTACAGTTCCTCCTCTACCATTTTAGTATGATCATCTGGTCACACCTATCAGCTGAGATAGCCACTGTACTTGTAGAGACGTTATTGCCCAGGGCAAACCAAGGCATTCTGAAGTTTTTAACTGATGGGTCAATTGGGGGTGAACGGGCAAGAAGCTCCAAATATCCCCCAAGAGGCTTGAGGTGCTTAAGTTGGATTTGATACATGCCTGAGTACAAATTCTATCATTTATACTACACACTATTCATGGCCCGTCACATGGGCACTTGCTTTCAGAACCCACCTGGAACTGTTTACTATGCCGATGGGTAAGTCCTGTGAAGGTATTTTAATGTATTTTATGATTCATGTTATGCTAGAAAGAGCTAGTTATAGTATTCTTGTATGTTATCAGGTTTTACATCGATGAAGATGACCTTCACGGTAATACAGATGCATTGACAGTGGCCCAGACGTCTCTGTAATAGTTTTCTTCCACTGGGAACGTGCATGCTAGTGTCATAGAACAACTTGGATTTGACTTCAAAAGCTATCCAACTAGGTATTCCAAATTCTATGGGAAGTGTAAGGAAGTTGGCTTCTTGGATAGTGAATGGGCATCGCACCGACCGATTACCGTCAAAGACGTTCTAGTGGAACTCCCACCATTTCCTATGCTATTCAAACCTAGTATGTTAGACCATGGAGTTATTCTTGTTTGTTCAAGTGATGTGCTTTCATGTTTTTTTTTTGCTAACCCCCTTTTTTTTGTTAATTGTTGTAGTAGCCAGGGAATCCCAAGAGGTCACTGTGATCACCTCTGGGTGTGATGATACCATCCTCTTCTTCAAGTATGGAGAGGTGGAGCAGATGCAACATTGGCTCTACCATGGTGCCCTAGCAACCATTGTTCATAACATTCAAGAGGTGGGGCTCATGGACTTATTTTTGGATGTAAACCTGAACATCTTGGCTAAAAAAATGCTTTTCTTAGCCGATTCCTTCACCAAGAAGGTTGACCTCTTCTGCACATGTGTTCATGATGTGCGGGTGGTGTTTGACATTAATGATCAAGTATTTGTAGATATTTTTGGTGTCCCTTTTAATAATATCCCTGTAGGAGAAAAATATAAGAAATATGCTAACCGTCAAGGGGGACATTGAGGAATGGCTAGGGATGGCTAAGGACCAAAAGGGGATTTACATCCACAAGGTCAAGTTGGCAATGGCCGAAAAAATTTACACTATCTTCTGTGCTCGTGCCTTCCCCAAGCTACTCTCCCAAGGGAAAATCCTTGGAGTGGAGCAAGCTTGGATAATGAGGGAGGTCATGGAAGAAGTGACTCATTACAACTGGGCCTAGTACCTTTCTCAAGGCTTGCATGCTAAAATGGTCAAGCTTCACGAGAAGCTTAAGTCTCATTTCAATGTGCATTATGCCTTCTTTGTAGCTTGCCTTCTTTGTAGCTTTCCTTCGACACTTTGCAAAATTTCTAGTAGTCCATGAGAATGACACCTGGGTATTGCAAGATCATAACCAGATATCAAAGCCATGGATCTACTAGGTTTTCCACACCACCCGATCCCAAGACCCCTCGAAAGCTATTGGGGAATCGCTTTCAATAATGACAAGGGATCGGGTGGCATGCCCCTTTCATGGCTGGGACAACGTGGGAGAGGCACCCCCCATCAACACAAGTAATGTATTAAGAGGGGAACGCCTCATTGTAGAGACTGTAAAGAGTAGTCTGCAATGTAAGAAGTCTCTTCCTGCCAAAAAGACTCCCCACATAATTGAAGAGAGGGGGAAAAAGCTATGGATCAAAGTTCGCAGGGTGCAACCCCTAGTTGGTAAGTATGATAAACTTGTTTTTATCAACGTAGAATTTGTTATGTTGTGCTATGCTACATAGTGTCGCATAGCGTAGCACTTGTTTCAAGTCGGAATAGCTTGCTAACTATGATTATGCTTTATTAGAAGAAAGAGAAGAGGAAGAGCAAGAAGTTTTGACCACTGAAGTAAGGGCACTTGCTAAAGAGGAGGAGGAAGAGACCCTGGCTACAGAAGAAGAGGCCCCTATTAATGACCCTTTGTAGAGTGTGATTCAGTGCCCAAAGGGTAGATGAGTGTTGAGGATGCCACCACACTTTTGGGCCAGCTGGAAAGAGAGGGCCTACAATTGGACACTTGTAAGTTTGATCGATTGCTTGAAAATTTCTCAATGGGCGATCCCGCCACTATCACCCCTTAGGGTTTGCTGGGTAGGATCTTTGCAATATCGTGTCAATTTTCATTAGCTTTGTTGTAATCCTCTCTACCATGGCTAACTTGTTTTATTGTGCAGAGGACACCACTGTTGATGCCCCTAATCCTTCTTTCTCAATTCGTGTCTAACCCTGGACTAAGAGCCTTGACAAGTTTGCCTTCATGGAGGGGGTGGATGATGATATGATTAATCACTTGAGGTAGACTGATCTAGAGATTGGTACACTACAATTGCTACGCTAGGCATTTGTAGTTGTTAGCCTTTTTTTTCTTTTTTCTTTTTGTGTTAGTGTGACTAACATTGTTCCATACATGGAAGCCTCCTATCTCAAGTGGGACCCCAAGTAGGCTGTCAAGGTCGACGCCTTGCCTAATCTTTCATTAGAGGTGATTGAGGTACCTCGTCACATTTATGATGAAGTGAGTAAATGTGCATTGTACTCAACATGCTCCTTATGGGAGTGTAGGCACATGAACGAAGACCTCTGGAAGAGGGTACAGAAACTCAAGAAAGAGAAGACTAACTTAACCATGGAGGTGGAGGATCTCCGATCCAGGAATGAGTTTCTGTTGGCCCATGACACCCATGATGAAAATTGGCATACATCTGTGATTGACTATGCTAGATACTGGACTATCGTATGAAACAATAACAAGGCCAGTCATGAAATTATTGAGTAGCTCATGCATATGGACCTCCTAGCATAGAAGAACCAAGACTAGAAAGACTACAGCACAAAGGTTTACAAATGGGGATAGGCACAAAAGAACCATAATACTGGGATGCCATTGTTGAAGTGCATACCCTTAGGCTATTTCTTGACGTCATTGGTGCTTCTGGTGCTTATGAGAGGTTCATGCAACAGGTGACGATAAGTGAGTCTCCTAAAAGGGAGGTGACCCTACCTACCAGGGAGACCACCACCACTACCTTTTCCCCAATACTACCCAGAAGGACAACTGTAGAAAAGGGAAAGGTTGCAATAAGCACTGATCTAGGAGAGAGGAGTTGGGGCAACCTCACCTAGGAGGAGATCTTGTGATGTCTTGCAGCTGACATGGATCAAATGCCCCTAAAAATGGACGTCAGGCCCTCTTAGATTAGTCACCTTTTTTTATGTTATGGTTTACTTTGTAAAAAAAAAGCTTTATTGTAGTTTGACTCACTATTTTATTTTCTGCTTTATGCATAATCCAAATGAAGATGCAGGACCCAAAGGGATAGGAGACGGTGATGGAAATGAAGACACATAGCGTTGTGACCAATAATTTTATTTCTTTCTTTGAATTTGATTGATTTGTAAAGATTATTGATTAACATTAAGCAAAGAATGAATGTGAAATGATCAATTTCATTTCTATTAACATGTTTCATTTATATTTTTTTCATTATTGCTTTGGGATAGTAAATTTTCCATTTTTAGGCCTTGGTGGGCCACGAGGAGTAGTTTAAGGCCATTCCTGGCCATGGCTAGTTTTAGGCCATTTTCGGGCCACTACTAGTTTTAGGTCATTTCAGGCCATGGCTAGTTTTAGGTCATTTTAGGCCACCACTAGTTTTAGGCCATTTCGGGCCTTATGTAAGGTGATAATAAAGAAAATTGCCAGTTTTATGCATTAGCGGAATGTGTAGTGATGTAAACAATGGACATAATGTAAACAATGAGAAGGACACTAGTGTAAACAATCAATATGAAGCAAACAATGTAAACAGTAATCATAACATTGATACAAGCAGTAATCATGATGTGAGTGGTGGAGTAATTACACTAACGCAAACAACGATCATTCCCCAGCTACTTCCTAAGCCATCGTGGGCTTGGCGATGCATATGGCTGGGAGGTTTTGTTATGATACTTCTCTATGTCATCGTCTACCGCCTGAAAGGGTAGCTCAGCCCATGTTGCTTCTTTGTTTGGGCTAGTTTTGACCTGTTCAGGAATTTCAATTTGAATGGGGATTTGATTTTTAGATATTTCAATCTCTGAACCTTGCTCCATTCCTACATTGTTTATGACTCAAGGAGTCACTTCATCGCCATGAATTACCACTTCCCCTCCTACATAGGGTAAGTGGATTTCCTAGTGTATTGGTGAGGAAATGGCCCCCAACTAGGCCAACCATGACCTCCCAAGGATCAGGTTAAACCCAGGCATCTCCTTTACCACTATAAACACCATGCTTGTGGGGAACTAGCCCCCTACCACAAAGTTGATATGTACAATTCCTTTTACTAGCACACATGCCCTGTTAAACGATTTTAAGCAGGAAGTCATCGTGGGCTTGATTTGATTGACCAAGCATAATTTGTCCACTATGGGAAAGGGAATGACATTAGTAGTGGCCCTATCATCGACATGTACCCTTCGGATCTTGTACTTACTGACCCAAATTGTGATGAACATAGGTGCCATCATCACCTGACCCTTTTTAGGGTCATCCTTATTGGACTCATTGCAAAATGTTAACTGAGCTGGCTGTGGTTCCTAAGCCATAAAGGGAAGCATGACTATGTGGATCACTTTCTCCTCTACTAGCATGTTTTCATCAACCATTATAGACATTAACATGTGAACCATGGCTCCTTGGTGTGAAGCGGATGTCATCACCAAGTCATATAGGCTCAAAGTTGTGTTTTTCTATTTCAGAGCCTATTTAAATTTGGTGAGGGCATTGAAAAGATCTTGGCCATCATCTTATTTATTTCTCTTTTCCTCCTCCATTCATCCTAGGAGATGAATCTCCCTAGGAGGGGTAGCTTTAGGTTGAGAGCTTTACTTTCTTGGGCAAGGTGGTGGCGATTGCTTCTGTGTGGCATTATCAGTTGTTGATGATGAGGGGGCCATGGGCATTGAGGATAAGGGGGTAGGCTTGGGGGGAGCTAAGGTGGTACGTTCCCTAGCCATCTTGTCCTACAAATACTCTTTCCATTTTTTGAATGGGGAGGCTATAATGCTACTTTCGTTGCTTGGCTTTGCATGGAAGAAGTGCTTGTTTGTTTGGGCACCTTAATAATGAATGGTGCCTATGGTGTTGGTGTGAGCGGTGTAGTTCTGAGCACAAAGGGTGTAGGGGAGAATGTCTAAGGAGGGAGTTTGAGGACAAATGATTGTTGCTGTGTCATTTTTTTCATCGTAGGGGTTGCTGCATTTCGAGGAGGGATACACACCACAAACGGTTTTTTTGGTGGTTTTAGGTTACCATCAATTCCAACGATGTTAATGATGTACCTTGCACTATTGGCATTTAGGGGGTCCTTGTAAATATTCATTCACTAGTTTTCAGGGCGAACCGGACTACTTTTGTCCAAGACCAGCTTGCCTTGATTGATCATGCATTGGATATCATCTTTCAATGCTAGACAGTAGTCCGTATCATGACCACACAGTTGGTGATAGTCATAGAAATGTTCAAGCTTGAAGTTATTAGGAATTGATGGCTCATTAGGTGTGGCCAAGGAGGGGTTCCTAAGAAGTTTGTAGTACCATTGATGCCATTTGATTGCTTCCTCTAACATCTATTTGTGTTGTATATACCTAGCTCCCAGCAATTGATTCAAAAGTTCTAAAGGCTTAACAGGTAATGGGGTGTATTTGGAGCAATCCTTGCACTCGAAGTTGGGTTTGGGCTAGGTCGACACCTCACATGCTAATGTTGAGGATTGACCAGCATTACTTGAGCTAGATGTGGCGTTAGCGGGCATTGTGACCACCTTTTTATTGTTGCGGTTGTTAAGTTTGGCCTCATTAGCCACAAAGGCCACCATGGCTATTGCGGCCTTTCCCTTTTCTTTGTCTTTCTTAAGGTGTGCATTTTTATATGTGACATAAGCTAGGTCTTTGCTAACCTCGACTATGTCTTGGATGCTCTTGGTCTGTGTGAAAGCTTGATTGAGGGAGTGTAGGGCTAAGTAGTAAATTTTTGATCTGATAAAATCGTTTACTACCCTCTTAAAAATGGCCAATAGGTGGGCCTTAATGATAGGCTCATGTATTTCATTCAAGGTGGTGCTCCACCACTATATGAATCTTTGCACAAACTCAAGTGGGTCTTGCTTGATGCTTATGAGTTGGTCCAACGTGACTTTCGATTTCAAGTTATACTTGAAATGGGTCACGAACTGACTTAGCAACTTCTCCAAAGTTGAGATGGAGGCACATGGGAGTGCACGGTACCAGTCTAAAGCCTTTCCTATCAAGGACATGGTGAAGATGCGGATGATAGTGTGTGTCCATTACTGCAACAACAAAGATTCAGATCTAAATGTTACCAAATGTGTGTTGGGATTTCCCTCCCCATTGTATTTCATAAATTGGGGGAGTGGCACCCCAGGGGGTAACGTAAGCATGGGAATAGCTGAGCTGATGGAATCTTCATGGTAAAATTCCATGACCTATACCGTATCAAAACCAATAGCTTTGAGGCATTTGATTTTTTCAATGAGGGTTTGGATAAGTTGCAAAGCTTGATCTAGACTTGGTGATGTTGTAGATGGTTGCAGCGCTGCTTGAGCAGCCATCATATGCGCCAATGGGGGTTGCAGTGTAGGGACGGTGGCCTAGCCCATGGGGGGTGCTGTTGGTGCCACTCTTGTGAATGGTGTCGCTTGGGCCATCCACCACCTAGTGGGTGGTGGTGTTGATGTAGCGACCATGGGTGGGGTTGTGGGGTTGATAGGTTGCCCAGTTGGAAGGGTGGCCCATAGCCCTACACTGGGTTGTACTACATGCAAAAGCTGGTGCACTTGGGGTTGTGCATAGTATGATACCTAAGAGGGCTGTGCCATAGTTAAGGATGGGGTTGGCACCCACCACATGGTTGAGACTGGGTTATCCATTGGTGGCGCGATAGGTGTAAACGAAAGACCAAAGGCAAAGCTCGCATGTGACTGAGATGTGGGCAAAGTGTGGAAATATAGCAACATAGTCATGACTGATGTTGGGTACACTAATAGGGTAGACTGAGAAGGAAGGATGACTGAGAACAAAGCTGAAGGACCCCCTTGTTGATACATAGAAGGTATGGGATGACTGGACATGGCTGATAAAGGTGTAGGTTGTCGCTAGGTCATGGTAATCGTGAAGGGGGCAGAAGAAAAGAGCGGGTTAGACTGAAAGACAATGGTAGGTGGGATGACTATAGTGTAGGTTTGGCCACCACCCTCAAAGTGGGAGTCCAAGTCTTCTTGTTCATCTTGGAATGCTTCATCATAGTGGGACACTATGTCCCATTCCCTTGACCTACTAACTTGCATCAACTTGTCCAGGACCCATTGATATTATTTAGTCAATGGGATGATGATGTTAGGGGTAGGGATGAACTCCCTTCCATTTTTGTGTAGGAACTCAAATTTACATTTGTCTTCAAGTTCCTGATGATCCAAGGGTAGATTCACTTGGACTTTTATGTAGAGGAAGTCATATCTTTGTGTGTCTTATGCCAAACACTCTGGTGATAAGTGCCACAATCTAAGGGATTGATGTAGTGCGAACATCAGACTAAGTGATCACTCAGGACCTATCACATTTTGAAATGAGTATGGAACCTCCAGGTTCAAGGTGGTGGCGACAGTGGTTGCAGTAATCATCTTTCGTTGTAAGGTGAAAATTATAAAAGAGAGAAAAATGCAATTGAATGTGCTAGGGAGATGCCTGTTATGTTAAGTAGGAATGCTATGCTAAGAAATTTTCTACATCGCATGAGCTATAGGTAGCGTGGGGCAATAAATAGGGTGAACGTTGTAAAGTGAGCAATCCTGCCAGGTCCCAATGAAATCGTCATTGCGACCAGTCTGCACCACATGGTGCATATACAACCACAAGGGTGTCACATCTACACTAGTAGATGATGGGGTAGAGACAGTGTACAGGATTACCCGTGATATGCAACAAAGGCACAGACGGCCCTCCTTCTAGCACCAAAAACTGTAGTGACCAAAAATGTTAGTGGCTAGAACATCGAGATGTCACTGGGCATATAGCCTAACCCTAGATCTGTGCAATGGCCGTGCTAGATGTAAATGACTGCGAGGTACCTTGAATGGTCTAGTTGATCAGATAAGGACTTAAGTGGTGTACAATAACCTTTCGTAAACATTGTTTTTAAGGCTATTATATGCACATTGAGAAATAAGAGATGAATGTAAATTTATTGAAGATAATCCAAAACATAAAAATAACAAAACAAAAATGAAACAAGTTTAGGTAAGGAATTGCACCACCCCAAGATCGGGGATCTGATCCTTGCTGAAATGAAGGAGGTGTACAATAGATAGCAGTGGGAACAAGCATAGCTTGTAACGAAGAAGTATGGCCACAGTTCCTCAAGCTACTATCAATAAACGATCATTAGAGAGCTAAAGTGCCAAGATCTCAACCAAGAAATCCAACCACCAGAGAAGTAATTTCCAAATGCCAACAATGCTAAAAGCTGATTAAATGCTCCCAGCCAATAATGCCAAAAGAAAACCCTACTACAATGCTCCCAAAAGCTAACCCATTGAACACTGTTCACCATGGTATTTATAGAGTTAGATGTGGAAGAGGAACGTGGTTTGAGTGCCACTTGTCCTGGGTCCCACAAAGTGTAGACGTGACTATGTCGTGCTACTATTCTGTGACCATAGTGTTCGTGATGTATGTGCTAAAGTTCAATGAGCTGCTATATTTGTTACAAAGAAAACTACTAGTCGATAAATACAAAGTGGAGCCAGTGCTCTAGAACTACATCTTCCCTACTTTTGCGAGCAGGGTCAAGTGTAGGGACAACTTCAGGGATGGTTAGGGGGTGCAAAATAAGGAAAACTTGCTAATTTCACCTATTGGAGAGGTGTCAAGATGAGAATAGCCATTGCTAAACAATTCTATAGCTAACTGAAGATGTTTTGAGGCTACTACATGAGTGTTATGCTATTTACACTTTCTAGCATATGTTGTGTAAATACCCACTTGCTATGCTATGCTACGCTGCATAGTGTAGCGTAGCGTAGCCGCCAATTCTAAATGAAATCTTACCTATAAGCCAAAAATACCTATCTGAGGCCTGGCTAGGTAAGTGACAACAACCCTACCTTTCATGCTGAAAGGTCTTCAAACCTGCTGAGTTCATCTTTAGGACACTTTGATGTTTTGCATCCTTTCTATATTGTGCTATGTTGTGTAGCATAGTGCAGCGTAGTAGCTAATATGACATGCATCCTCACTTGGTTTTGCAATGCTTTGTCAAGAAACCATGCTTGGAGCTTGAAGGCAAAGTGGGACAGCTAGTCTTGGAGGCCAGAATATGGCCAAGTGCAATCTTCTTGCTAAAACCACTTGGCAGAAGGCCTTCATGTGTTCTATCCTTGCTACACTGTACTATGCTACATAGCATATCATAGCGTAACACCCAGCCTAGCTTAGATTTTGACTTAATCTTGCAAACATTTTGTCATGCGATGTTAGTCATGTCCTAGTGTGTCAATGGAGAAAACCTTTTCATTGGTTGAAACTTGAGCAAATGTGCCTACTCCATCAGAGCCATCTAAGCGGGAGCATTGCAAGAGTGTATCCCTGCTATGCTACACAACATATCATAGCATAGCACTTGAGTGAAGAGGATCTCCAATGAAATTTTCCAAATTTTTGCTATGCCACTTTACTTATGCATCAAGGATAAAGTGGGGCAGATTCTCTAGAGGGCTAAGTCACCACCATTGTGCATCTTCGATACCTATTTAGTCCTCTCAAGGCCTGCTACGCTGTGCAGCGTAGCATAGCATAGCAGGTTTCTTCAGTTACAAAACTTACCGAGCTGCTTAGCTCATCCTAACACTTTCAGTAGCTCCTAACATGCTCTTTAGGTAGACCGTCAACTAGGTTGAGTACCAAGATAGGCTAGCTAGAGAGTTCAATAGGCTTGTTAGCCAAGGTGATAGAAAACTTGTTGGATTGTATGGTCTACTTTCAGTGCCTACATTGTCTAGATAGCACATCATGATGCTGCACTTGTGGAAATCCTTGCCCAAATTTCAAGACTCTGCTAAAGCATTAGGATCCTAAAATTTTATGGTGTTTCACTAAGGAAGTTACTATAGCATGTAAGAATGTGGGAAGTAAATTTTGAAAGTCAAATGAAGTCAAACAAACAAAATGTTGATGCTATGAGGTCCTAGGCTTTTCCAACATGGATATTTGGCTTCTGAGAGTATCATCTTGAATCAAAAATTGGAAAAGTAGCTTTTTTCCCTTTTTCCATGCTACCCAGTGTGGAAGGAGCCTTCCATATCATGGATGAAGCAAGAATCCTAGATCTAGAATAATTTGAGTCACAATCAACTATGCATGTTACATTTTGAAATTTCTAGGGCCAAGGACTATGTATCCATGTTAAAATTAGGTAGTTTTGAGTACTTCCAAGTGGCTTTTGAGCTCCCCCTTTACTATGTTAGGACTGGGATCCTTAATGTTGTAAATAAGGTAGAATCATCTTTTGACTATTTTACATTAGTTTCTTAAGGTTTGGAGGCTCCAATGGCTGCTGACAAGGTTCTAGAGTGAGTGTAAGGCCATTTGATGTCACTTTGAGCTGTTTAGGAGATCCAAACAAGTTTCTCCTTGAGTTTCCATGCTAAGGATATTGTGCTTAGTGTGGAAAAAGGGATCCCTAGCATGGAAGAACCATAAATCCTAGACCTAGGCTTCTTTTAGCCTTAATCGATCATGCATGCATGCTTCCATAGTTTCCGATATTGAGCAATAGGGTTTGAGCTAATGTTTGGCTAATTTGAAGGTTTTCTAGATGGTTTTATAAGCTTCTCCATTATTTTCCATGCTAAGGGTAGTATAGTTAGTGTGAAAGACTAGGAGGAAGTAGCATTTAGCTTTTTGCATCATTTCTAGCCATGCATGTATGTCTCCAAGGTTGCTAATGTTGATTGCTATTTCCTAGTATCAAAATTCAATCATTTCAATAGTTTTTGCATGGTTTTTTGGCTATTCCCACTTTTTCCATGCTAGGGCTTTCATGCTTACCATGAAAGATTAGGAGGAAGGTATTTCTAGCCACTTATAATCAATTTTAATAGTCTTAAAGGTCTAAGGATGTGTAAACAAGATTCTAGGACACACACAAGGCTTTATGGTAATTTTTTTGAGGTTTTTTGAGGTTATTTTGGAGTCCTCCAAAATTTTTCCCCCTTCTTCCATGCTGGGAAACATGGTGGAGTTGGCTCTTAGTGTGGAAGAACTAAGGAACCCTAATTTTTACCATTTTTTGTTAGTTATAGCTATGCATGTGGGCTTCTAAGGTTGCTGGCATTAACTGCTAATACCTAATGTTAAAATTTTGTTGTTTCAAGGGTTATTAAGTATATTTCTAGTTTTTCCTCCTTTTTCTGTGGTAGGGATTCTATGCTCAATGTGGAAAACTATGGGAAATGGTTTTTTAGCTTTTATGATCAAATTAGGCTATGCATGAATGTCCACAAGGTTGTTGGTATGGGCCATTAGTTTCTAAGGTAAAAATTTTGTCATTTTGAAGGCTATGATAGAGTTTTTAGGCTTCCCCCTTCCATCCATGCTGAGACTAGGATTCTTAGCATGGAAGAGGTCTCCCCCAATTAAGAAAGTCAAATCTAGGCTAGGCTGATAGCCTATCAACCATGCATGTCAACATCTGGGGTTGCCAACATCGACAATCAATGTTTAATATTAAGATCCATTAGTTTGGAGGCTTCTAAGTTCTTCATGTAGTCTTCCCATTTTCTTCCATGTTAGTCATGATGGTCCTAGAATGGATGAGAGGGGGATGGTAGTTTTGTACCATATTTAACTACTTTTGAGGTATTCAGGTAGCAAAAATGTTGGGGATGATGGAAATAGAAAAAATCCTATGATCTAGAAGATGGATGAGCATTCCAAGAAGCTATTAGAGGTTTTTAGGCCTATCTCCATCTAGGCCTTATCTATCACCACACCAAGGTAGGCAATTCTACCTATTTTTACATTTGTTTTCTATGGTTTTTCTAGTTTTGTTTCCCATGTGTTGAAGCCATTTTTTCTAGATCTACTCTAGTGGAGGAATTAAAATGGAATTATGATAAAATCCAACCTTCTATTTTGTCTTCTTCCATTTAGATCTATAGTTGTTTTGTTGTTTTAGCTTTTGTAGATTTCATTTTGCTGTTTAATGCTTTTTTCCCAAAATTTTGCAATAGGACCATTTTTTTTAGAACTAGGCCTTAGGATTTGTTAAAATTAAATTTTAACAAAATATTACCCCTTTATTTTGATGTGAATTTTAATTGGTTTCAATCATTTTGGCTATTTCAACTATGTTTCCATGGCTATGTAAAATCTAGGTTTTAAAGATCTTTTAAGTTTTGGGCATGCAAAAGCAAGCAATGTTGTGTATTTTCTTCTTATGAAAATGGCTGATATTTTCAAAATTTGATGCCATGAATTTGTATCCATTTTTTAAGCTTTCCAATGACTACTTTCTCATTTAATTTGGCTATGAAACAACAAAGTTATGGTTGTTTTCCTAACATTGCGCAATTAGGTTTCTTATGCTATTTTTGTCATTTCATGTAAACTTGTGAGCTTTTTTTAAGGAAATTAAAATGGTTATGGATATTTTGTAATTATTTTTTATTAGGTATTGTCCTTAGCTTTCCAATGGAGGTAGAATCACTCTAATTGGACTTAAAAAAAATTTCTACAAATTTTTTACTAAACATGTATAATAAGGATGTTTGTGCTATTTTTGGATTATTATTCAAATTGACAAACATTTTTTGCATAAATGGAAAATATTTTGAATTATTTCTAAGCATGGTTGTGTAGGAGTTGTTTTAAGCTTTCAAATGGTGGTGGAATCACTCCATTTGGAGCTCAAATGAATTTCTTATGAATTTTATACCAACTCTATGTGAAAAGAGGTTAATGGTGATGGCTATAGTTTTGGCTAAATTTTGGTTATGTTTTATGCAAATATGGTTATAAATTTTTTATTATAATGGTCATGGCTATAAGATTAATAATTTTAGGATATTTTCATGGTGGAATCATTAAAATTAGAGCACAAATGAATTTTTTAATAAATTTTTTCACTATGTTTGTGTAAACAAGGCAAAATTATGGTCATAGCACATTACCCATTTGGAAATGGAAGTGGTTGATATGCATAACTTATGTTTTTCTTTGTTAACATGTAAAACTAATGCTTAATTTTTTTAAGAAGAGTAAAAGTTTTTTCTATTTTTAGCAAGCTTTTACTATGGTTACTTGGTTTTTTCTAAGTTTATGATGCTTTTTCTAAATTTGTGCATAGTTTAGATTTTTTTTCCAAATTTATGCATGCTTTACATAATTTAGATGTTTTTTATAAACTTATGATTTCTTTTTCTAAATTTATGCATAATTTAGATGTTATTTCCTAAATTTATGCATAACTTAGACCAAGGTTTAGTTCTAGCTATAATGTTTTGGATGTGACATTTAAGGTCTTAGCGGACCATGGTTTAGTTGTGGCTACTTTTGCTAGTTTTAGGCCATGGTGGATCATGTTGCATTATTTTGGTAGATGTTAGTTTAAGGCCATTGTGGGTTTTTATGCCAATTTAAGATCTTAGTAGACCAAAATGCTAGTTTAACATCTTAGCGAATGCAGTTGCATGATTATCTTTACCAATTTAAGGCCATGGTGGGCCATGATGTTAGTTTAAGGTCTTAGCAAATCAATTATGAAAAAACATATATTTATAATGGTTTTTCAATATTTATAGCATAAAAAATAAACAAAGGTTGTAGTAAATAGATAAAAATGCAAATGAACTTAGGCTAGATACATAGGCTACATGCATAAAGAGTAACACAACAAATGCATAAAAGGATATAATAAACAACGAATGAAAAGTAAGGCTACATGACTATTAGTGCATCTAGTCATAGGGGCATGGGAAGGCTAAGGAGGACCTCACTTGTACAAATTCTTCCTCATCTATGTAAGATTAGGAAGTGAGTAAGCCCTACTTTGCATAATATAAGGTGCATTGACTTTGCCATTTTGGGGATTAACATTGATTTCATTATTGCAAAATACAAGGTGCATTGACTTTGCCTCCTTTGATAATGAAGGGGGACCATAACTACATGGATGGATTTCTCATTAGTAGGGATATAATCACTAATGGAGATGGATGTCAACATTTTAACTAGCGCCTCACGATGTGTGGTAGAAGTCATGATCAGGTCATACAAGCTTAGCATTATATTATTTTTCTTGAGGGATTACCTAACTTAGTCTATCTCATTAAGGAAGTTTTTATCATTGTCCATGGATTTTTCACCCCGATTGTGGTTTACTTCCTCCATGCACCCAAAAATGAGAACTTCAGTTCTAGGTTGTGGTTGTTGAAGTTTCTCATTGTTTTTCTAGTTATGGGCTTTGGTGTCTTCCTGTGGCTTGTTGGTTGGAGTGGGTTGGATGGAGAAGGTTAGGGGTATAGCTAAAATGGAAGTCGCCTTTGGTGGATCCACTTCCTATCATGCCTCCATTTTCTTGTTACCCTTGTTGTTAGACTTTGGTGGTCAACCATTGTTTTTAAGCAAGAGGTAGTACCATTAGCCATCATAGGAAATCAATGCATAGTTTTTTGGGTTACAGCTATTTGCGTTATATTAGGCTAGGAGACCTTGATGATAAAAGGTTTCTTAGAGAGGTACTCGTGATGGTATTCTTATGATAGAGAGGGTTCTTGAGTTGTGGGAAGATGAAGAAGCCCTTGATTGTAGAGGGGTACTAGAATGACAAATGGTTCTCTTATAGCTCTCCAATTTTCATCAATGTTAAATGCTAAAATAACATAGGAGCTATCATTAGCATTCAATGAGTCTTTGTAGGCATGCATTAACTAGTTTTGTGGATGAATTAGGTTAGAAGAATCCATGATTAGCTCCCCCTATCTATCATCCTTTGTAGGTCATCCTTCAGTGCAAGGTTGAGAAGTCTGTGTCATGAAAAGGTAGCTGATGATAATGACAAAAATGGTCTAGTTTGAAGTATCTAGATAATTATGGATCATCCTTCATTGCCTGAGTGGGGTCTTTCGCTATTTCACATAATTACTCATGTTTCTTTTAAGTGGCTCTGATCATTTTTTTTTTGTTGCATGTGTCCACTCTTTAATAGTTGGTCTAGTAAATCAAATGGTTTCATAGGCAAGGTACTATATTTGGACCAATCCTTTCTTTCAAATTTAGGTTTAGTTTTTGTCAATGTAGTGGCCCTAGAGGTTATTGGTTGGTTATTGTAGTTATTAGGATGGGCCTTGGGTGGATTGGCCTTTGGCCCCTAGCTTATAGTCTTTGTTTCTTTTGTCACAATTTCTATAGCCATGTTGTTTTGTTTTCCCTTTTTCTTATCTCATCGAATGTGTTGATTTTTGTATGCTATATAGGCTAGATCATGACTAGCCTCTATAATATCCTCGATGTTCTTGGTTTGGAAGAGTTCTTGGGTAAGAGACTGTAGATCAAGGTAGTAGAGTTTGGACATGATAAAGTTGTTCACTACCCCATTGAATATGGCTAACAAGGGGGCTTTGGCTATAGGCTCTGGTATTTCATTCAATAGTTCATTCCACCATTGGATGAATTTCTATAGAGGTTCTAGTGATCACTGCTTGACCTTCATGAGTTGGTTAAGTGCTATGCCTGGCTTCAAGTTACAGTTGAAGTGGTTGAAAAACTAGACAACCAAGTCCTCTAAAGAGGATATGGATCCCCTAGGTAATGCGTGATACCAATCTTCCCAGTCAAGGACATAGGGAAGGTACTCATGATGGTATGAGCTCATGGCTACAAGAGTAAGCATTCAAATCGAAAGATAATAAGTTGAGCATTAGAATCACTTTCTCTATTATATTTGCTAAATTGGGGAATAGGGACACTAATAAGTATCAAGGGTGGGACTATAGGACTTATGGGTTCATGTTGGTAGAAATCCATAATCTTGAAATTCTATGAGGTAGAGGCTTTAAGCCTTTTCATCTTCTCCATTAGGTCCTAGATCATCTAGAAGGCTTGATCCAAACCCTGTGATGGCCCATTAGTTGTGGGGTTTGTATATAAGGCTATTCTATTTTTATGAGGCTTGTGGCCTTGCTATGGGTTGAATGATAGAATGAAGAGGTTGTGTTGTGGTTGTGGCTTGTGGGCCAAACAAAGAAAAGGATGTTTGTGTTGGTACTTAAGGCATAAATGGAAAAAAGGAGGTATGCGACCCCTAAGTTGTTTGTGATCCCATGGTGGATCCCACATGAGTAGTTAATAAATTTTTGGTGGTAAAAGCCACCATTGATGGTTTGATAGATTGAGGCCATGTGGAAAATTTCATAGATAGGTTATAAATCATAGTTTCTGACATCGATTAAGTCTAATGTGTGGCTATGACTAGTGTGGGATTAGTTGTGGTAGGGTAGGAAGGAGTGGAAGATGGTGCCACCATGCCCATGGAGAAAAAAAAGTGTTAGAAAAAGGTGTTGTGACCTTGGAACATGTTTGTCGGAACAATCCTTCTAAGATGTTTTTGGGCTTAGATTCCATCCTAAATTCATCCTCCTCCTCTTATTGTTCCTTAAAGGTATGTTTTTCATTCTCTTCTTCCATGTCAATAAATTAGACTAGTATACCCACATAGATATCAGATAGAGTTATTTGGTCATAGGGAGAAGGAATGTACTCCTTACCATTATAGTGGATAAGTTTGAACTCTCTTTTGGCTTCTACTTCCAAATGTGGAATTAGTGAGCTAGCTTGCATTTTGACAAAAATGAAGTTATATTGTTCTTCATTTATGATTGCAAAATTAGGAATTTTTCCTCTAACTCTCAAATATTACCTACCTTTAATGATAGTAGGGTCTTTGGGATCATATACCCTCATGGCTTGTTGGTTAGGAACTTCACCAATGAAGGTGAGGGGCAACTTGATAGATTGTTGGAAACACATGGCTATGGTTTTGAGAATGGCTTAAACAAGGATATAAATGACAAAATGGAAGTAAATTCCAGTGAATGGAATTAAAAACATTTAATGAAAACAAGAATGGCTAAAAATGTACTTACTATAATTAGTAAGTGGGGGTGAAAGGGGTTTACCCCTTTACCAAAATTCGGAAATTGAAAAGGTTGGTAACAAGCCTTACCTAAGTTGGCCTCCCAACTACCTCTATGCTAGGTATGATAGCATGGAGGGGGGGNAAAAGTCAAAATGGAAGGTTGGTATTTCCCACTAAGAACTTGGTTTTGGTAGGTTGCAAATTTTATCAACTTGGAAAAATGAGGGAAAGCTAACTTTTGAAATTTTTATAATTTCCAAAAGGGTTGCACCACCCACTTTGAAAAAATTTCCAACAAAGGGAAAAAAGAGAAAAGATATCAATGCTGGCTTTGGAAGAAAAATTAAATTGGAAAGTTGGTATTTCCCACTAAGAACTTAGTTTTTGCAGGTTGCCAATTTTCTTAGCTTGGAAAAATGGGGGGAAGCTAACTTTTAGAAGTTTGGTGATTTCCATAAGGGTTGCACCACCCACTTTGGAAGCTACAAAAATATTGAAATTGGTAGAAAAAGGGAAAATGGGAAAATATTTCAATGCTAGCTTTGGGGCTAAAAAAACTCACATTAGTTACTGTGAAAAACCACCATCCAACCACCTACAACTTCTGTGTTGTAGTTTTGATCATAGGGGGGGTGAAGACTAGCTTTGGCTCTTCAAAGTCTTGGCTATAAGAAATAAATAAAAGCCTACAAATGGCAACATTAACAATGGAAAAGAATAGATCTAGTCATATAATTTGGATAGAGGCCCTCCATCTAGCACCAAGAAAAATTGTTGCGACTAAAAAATTTGATTGTTGGAAAAAATTAAATGGAGATTTGGTGTAGAGAAATTCCTTAACCTCTAAATCCCTAGGGCTTTCATGAAAAAATAGTATTTAGGAAGTCTTCGCTAGTTTGATAGATCAACTAGGAACTTGGGGGGTTTGTAAAATAGTGTAATGAAATGAAATGCAAGAACTAATAACATATTAGAATAATGCACACAAAATAAATAGATATATCTTGCACACAAAACCCAAAACCTATAACTTTATTGAGTAAAAATAAAGAATAAGTTAGAGAAATGTGTACAAATGGTGCCTAAATGGAAAATAGGGGGCTCACTTAGATAGGGGTTCAAGGTTTGTTGAAGTTAATGTAGTTAACTCCATGATTTCAATGTCCTACCACTCTTGATGCTATTGAATCTCCTATGATACAATCTTAGATTTTTAATGCTAGCTATGGTTGACAAGATGAGAAAAGTGAAAATTTGATGGCCAAAGTACTCTACACTAGGGGTTGTAAATCCTAAAAATGTAGCATTGAAATCCAAAATCCACAAGTCTCAAGGTTATAATGCTTCTACATTGGGGTTTAAGAGAATGCAAACATGGGAGATTACAAGAACTCTTAAGTGCTTGAGAATGCATCAATGTGGAATCATAGAAACTTTGATTTTCATTTCTAAAATAAAAATAATTTTTGAACTATCTCAAGATTGTTGCACCTATAAATTCTATTGGAGGCAAGTTTTTATAGGTCTTGGGCCATGAATGGGCCTACAAAATGACTATGATTTGGCTATAAAATGGCTACACATTTGCTGCAAAATTTTTGCCTCATTCAGGTGAGATGGGTGCCTAAATTTGAGGGGTTACTATACATAGTAAGTGCTTCCCACCATTCCCATTCTATTTACTATAAATAGTAACTAGGGTTCACCTTCAACACTATAGATGAATCTTCCATGTTAAGCTCTCCACCATGCTTGTTGAAGTGGCTAGTCAACATTGAAGTGAATGAAGTGATGAATTTTGACTTTTCTGACTTCCACTTGAGGGGATGCAATTTTCAACACTAGGGATGAAGACTCCACACTAGGGGGCAACTTCCACATTGAGGGGGAAAAATTTCCAAAACCCCCACCCTTCCATGCTGGGGGTAGGTGAGATTTACCCCTTACATGTGTTTCCAAAGTAGAAAGGTGTATACCCCCATAAAACCCATCAATTTTTTTTTTTGGCATTCTAGGTGATGCTTTTTACTTAGGGAATGAGCCTTTGATCACTTATGAGGCATTTTTAGCCCCAAAATGTATAAAGTATGTGAAATTTCCCACTGTGGATTACAATCTTCACATTTACAACAAAAGTTTTCCTCAAGGTTAATGAGGTGAAAGCTACATGATCAAGATTTTCTATAACATGGAAATTTTTGTGCTAGTTCATGACATAGGATAAATAATTTCTCCCCATGATTGATCCATTTCTATCATCTAGGAAGCCTTTGAGTTGAAAATTGAGCTTTAAGCATTCTTAGAGATGAAAGATGTTCAGTACTATACATCAAGTATTACCCATCACGTGCTCCATTTGGCTTGTATAATTAACTTACAATCATGAGGTAGAAAGACTAGGAAGGATCATAGGATATCTTTTTTGTAATTCATTTTTCTGGTCTCATCCCTTTTGCTAATCTTAAGGTGGAGGTCTTCAAAGACAAACTTGACATTTACAATGCTTAACTAGGCTCTTTCCATGATAATAAGAAGATCCTCTTCCATATTATCCTTTGATCTAAGCACTAAGAAATTATTGGGATACAACCAACCTAATAGAATTGATTACATGACATACTTATCCCATGAGTATGATTAGTACCCTAGCTCCAACCTAATGTTGGTATTCTTGAGAAGAGGAAGCCTCTAATCAAGGTACTATTACAATAAGATGAAACTAACTTCCAAACTTGAGTCATAAAGCTCTATACAATTTTTCTGTTTATCAATTCAAATCTCCATGATGGGGTTTCTAGGATCTTGTTACATTTCAAGTAGACATCGTTCCTTAACTACCCATGTTACCACCATAGACATTGAGATGGTGACAACATCACCATGAGGTATCATTGTGCTATCTTCAACAAACATAAAAATGAAACTTATTCATGAAGTAGATATTGAAATTTAATTATAACTAGGAATATTCATCAAATCCTCATAACTATAAGGTTTTATTTGACTTAAAAAATTTTCATCTTTGCAAGATGAAGAGGATGATATATACCTAGTCCTATGATTCTTACACCTTCAATTGTAGTAAAATTTCCTATCATAGGACATTATGTTTTCCCCCACAATGAAATAAAGATATGTTTGGTAATATTTCCTATATGCATATATAGAACTAGGATTATTACTATAGATGTTATTACATGATTTGGCTTGCATTGATTGTGGTTGACTAGGTATCCCATCTTACATGGAAGCAAAAGATAGAGGCTAGTACTATTGTTGTTGCAAAGCATGATTGTATGATTATTGAAAGTACAAAGGTACTATTTAGGTATCATCATTAAAATTTAATAAGCACCTGCCTATCCATCATAAAAATATGAATTGGATGAATGTGTCATTAGTTATTACACTAGAAATGGAAGATTTCCTAGAGTGGCACTCCAAGGATTTGGAGTTTTTTAGTGTTGGTACTACTATATCAGTTGCGAATAAGTACCACAAGGATAGTATGAATGGATAAGGTATGATATTCTTCTTGTTTACCTCTTGATAAATTTGGGATTCAAAGGTACCCTAGTTTGTGCTATCTCACCAATCATGTAAGCCATGCTAAGTAGCATTGAGAATCATGAGAGTCAACAATGTATTCAAAAGGAACCTCATCATTAGATAAAGATGAGGAAGCTTGATTTGGATCTAATTAAATTATTTTAGAATAAGAGAGCTTTCCTTTACTCTTGCCATCATATCTCTTTCTACATTCTTATGGTGCAAATACTTTAGTTGTAGCTTCAACCATCTTACCTTTGATGTTCTTAAGAATAGTTATCATATTTTCATTCATCACATCCAAAACTCTATCCACATAGTAGGTCAAGTCTACCAATGATTTATTCATTCTAATTTAATCTTGTGCTAGAGCTTCAATAGCAATAGTAGGCTTGATGGTACCTTCAACATTTTTGACCTATTGCCTATGTGATGGATCATGATCATGCTCCTTAGCTAGTTGTTACTTATGCCATTCACATTCCCTATTAGTAATGATGTTTAAGAGTGCATTTATTTGGGCCATAGACATTGTGTACATCTAGCCCATCATGTACATGCCCATACACTCCTTGTTTCTTTTGCCTTAGCCTTTCTACTATGTGCATCAACTACTGTCTTTGGCTAAAATCATGGTTTCAATAATAGTGAGTAGTTTTCATGTACCTTTACATGGCAATGTTGAGAGGCTCATAATCTCCTTACCTTCATTCGTCCATCTTCTTCTTGATGTTTAAAATTTAGGCATGGGTCTGAAGTTTTATGTAGAACATTTTGATCTTACCCCATCTATGAATGCAACAATAAGGTAAGGATTTGTACTAGATTTATACATGTTTGATGAAGTTATAGGGAAGAAACCATAGCTATTACCAATCTCTCATGATCCTTATTTATACCTAGCAATAAGATCTTCTATCTTAATCCATTACACTTGGTCCATTTGGTTAAATTCCAATTTTGATGGTAAGGATTATACATCATCAACACAAGTTACTAGTTTAGTATAGCACATATTTATCATCTAGATGTGCCAAATAAAATTTTTTTGGTCAAAGGACAACACCTAAAATACTACAAAGGATATATTTTTCCTTTGAAAGTATATAATAATAAATCATGTATTTTTTGCTTGTAGGTATATTAGATGATAGATATGGATTAGTCTTGGAGAATAATTCTTCATATCATATCAATTTTTTTCTTTTTATCATTTCACTTATGTGTTTTAATAAAATTGGTTAGTTTAGTTAGAAATTTTTATTATTTTGAGCTTAATGATTAATTATTCTTTATCTTTTCTTTTCCTTTAGTATGTTTGTGTGTGTGTGTGAAAACCAATTATCATGCTTTATGAATGGATACATAATACACCAATTATGTGTATAATTTATAGATGTGATGACGATGCAAGAGTGCCAAATGAATCCAAAGTAGAACCTTGATCAATGGATTATCCATATACACCAATGCTCATATGCTTTATGAGGTAACTGAATGATTGGCTGGGGATTGAATGATGTTTTACTCTCATCTTTTCTCTCTTGTCCATCTTGCATTCTCCATTCCTTTCATTCCATTTTTTGTCCATTATTATATGTGGCAAAAATTTGAGCAAGGAATGTAAAGGATAAGATTCCATAATTTAAAATAATACATTAACATATGATGCTAATGTTTCACTATTTGATGGAAAGCCATAGGTGTTTGAACAATTACTACTTCCAACTTATTTCTAAAATTTATCGACTTCTAGGGACCAAAATCTATAATCCTTGAAATAAACTATGCTCATATCCATTTTCTCTTTGGTCATGGCATTATAATCTCATTTTAAATTAGGATCAATTAGTGTCGTCGAGGGAATGGAATAGAGTGTTCTAGTAAAGCAAAATTTAGGAAGCCTGCTATGCATACTTGTACAAATGAAGGAAAAACAAAATGGAATCTTGACTTTTATGTGTTTTTTGGCATATTACCTTGATTTAATTTGCTAATGATTAGACCATGAAATAATCAATGCTAGATGACATGGGTAGTGGTAGTTATGGTAGTGCACTTGGAAATCTATCCTCATTGTGTGGACAAGTAGCAGTGAAGGAATGCAATGGTGGATTACTTTCAAGATGTAGGACATGCTCATATGCTTCATGAAGCAATTGAATGATTAGGTAGGGATTGAATGATTTTTTACTATTACCTTTTATCTCTTGTCCATCTTGCATTCTTCATTCCATTTCTTGTCCATTATTATATGTGGAAAAAAATTGATCAAGTAATGTAAAGAATAAGTTTTCATAATCTAAGAGGATAGATTGGAATATGATGCTAATGTTTCACTAGTTGATGGATGTAGCTCCTGGAAAATTTGGTTGGTGGAACAACCAAGAATCCTAGGTGTAAGAGCCTAACCCTGGATCCCAAGGGCCTTTGAGAAACAAGATCTAAGGTACCCTGGATGGTCTAGTTGATCACCTAGGAACTTAGAGAATGTAAATGGAGAAAATAAAAATTAAAGACTCAACAAAATATAAACATAAGAATTAAATTCAAAATAAATTTTGCACAAAAAATTAACTATAGACTTTATGGAAAAATAAGAAAATGCTTAATGTATGGAGTTTGATTATGTATATATTATGTGCTAAAATGCATAAGAAGATTTTTCAAATGGGGTTTGAATCCTATTGAAGCTAGAAAGTTGTATTTTACAATTGAACTCCATGATCCAGGTATTTCCCAACTCTGATCTCTTACAACTTTTTTCTAGTTTTCATTCAAATATACAACTTTGACTACTAGTGGTGTAAATAGTGGTGTGAACTCTTGTTCAAATGGTGCTATGCTAATGGTCTCTAGTGCTTGGCATAGATGCCAAATGGAATTCAAGCACTCAAGTTTGCAAAAGGCTATTGATTGTAAAGGTTTAGAATAAAATATTTTTAGAACCTACCCCAAAAAATGTTTGGAACCTGAATAAGATGTTCAAGGTTGGATTTTATAGGTTTTAGATTTTTGATTTCATGATGCAAAGTTCTATCATAATTTCTAACAAATTACAATTTATTTGCAAGTGTAATAGCTATGATTCTAGCATAGTTGATAATTTATAGCAAGTTTTGATACACCAAAGTCATCAAAATCCATCCACATACTAAAAATAGTAAACAAACTTTGGTTACTATGCTGGCCTTCACCTCAACTATGTTGGCCTTGGAGGACTACACTAGCATTTATTGGAATTTTCTAGAAATGCAATGATTATGCTAGCCACACTACAACTACTAGAAATCCATGATGACTACATCAGTCATACTACCACCATTGAAAAACTATCATGTCTATGCTAGCCATTGTTGGAAAAATGAAAATCCCAACAATTCCAATGTCGGATGTGTGCAGCTACGGTAGGTTTTGTGGCGACTATCATGGGGTTTATGGTGACTACATTAGATTTTACTATAAAAATGCAAGCCCAACAATTCCAAATTTAGCAGTCCCCAAGGCATTTTTGGCCTTCCCAAGCCCAAATATAGACCTAATACCACTTTTTCCACTTGTGAAGTGAGGTAGTAGCAACTTATGAGGCATTTTTCAGCCCCAAAAAGTTAAAGTATGCAATATTGCAGCTCAAGGACCATAAACCTTACATTTACAATAAAATCTTACCTTAAGTTGGATGGTGAAGGTTATAAGTTATAACATGTATTTTCTTGATGATGTTTCATTGGCCCCTCATTGTTGATGTTTGGAGGATTAACCCAAGAGACATCAACAAAGAATACAAAACACCAATACAAGTCCATCACCAATGTTTATTCTCCATGCTTGATCTTGTAGTATCAAGCCATGCTAAAGAGTGCTTCATGATAATGTGATAAGGCTATGATGAGATGGTAAAAGTTGTCAATCATATTTGGTCATAGGAAATGGTCATGAAGGTTAATAATGAGTTCCATAGGTTGACATCATACTACGATATGACACTAACATGTTGAATAATCAATAAGGTATTTTTGTTTCATTCTTTAAAGTGTTGTTCACTCATTAATTTTTTTGAGGAACCAACACCTCACTCCAAGGTTTCTTCAGTCGTTAGGCTTCTCCCTTTGCATGTTTTGAGCCACTAATTTATCTCTTATTCCTCATTGGTCATTTGGCTTCTTGGAAATTTGCTTCCTCTTTTTTCTTAGGGACAAAAGCCTCATTGGATTTCATTACCAAAGCTAGGTTTGATTTGGTTTTCTTGTAGAATGATATGTGTTACCTTCAACTTACTTGATGGTGGAGCATGACAAAGGAGATGTCAAATGACCATAATGCATGAGTGTTAAAAATATGTCAACATTATTATTTAGGATGAGGAGGGTCATAATCAAGATATTGGATTGGGTTCTTAGAAGAGTAACTAGAGGGATTATGAAACAAGCACTCTTGGTACATTAGGAAAAACTTACCAAATCTTGTAACTTGATGCCATAATGATTTTCACCTTTGCAATGACTCTAGGATTCATCTTGCATGTAAAAATCCAAGAAAACAATCAAAATAAGACAAATAAAGCATGTTATCACAATACAATGCATAGGGCTACATGAAAGAATCATAAAATTAGGGTATCAAAGATCACAATTGTTATATCCAAAAGGGATCTACATCTTGCATTATAGATGTGTTGGAACATTTAGGCCATTTAATGGAGAAATATTTATGAGTGATAGGTAATTCTATTTATTATCCATTCTTTTTTGATTTAAGAAAGAGACATGATCTACATATAATGTCGAAACATTTTACATTGAATTTTTAAAACAATGTATGGTGGAAAATTTAGAGCAAATATGCAGCTTTAAGGTTATGGGCTGATGAGTTTTTGGGAAAATTTTTGAACATAAAAAATTAGTGGCTACATCATGGCAATCATCATCATAAATACTTACAAGTATTTGAAGAAAAAAATGAGGCTGATGTTGTTGGTGGTTATGAAAATGCACTGGGTGAAACTAGAGAAGAGCGCTCATTAGAGTTAGATTTAGATGATGAACATGATGCTAGCAATAAAAAAGAGTAGACAAACATTGAATCAAAATAAGATACAAGTAATATAGATGATGCTAATGGAGAAGTAGCTGCTATAGCTCTTAAGAAACTGGTGCCTATGGGTGGGAAGGTTTTGAAAAGAGTGTTTTAGGTGAGGATGGTGAAGATGATAAAGCATCCAATAATGGAGTTGATACTGCTTGATCATCTCAGTAATCAAAAAATACATTTAGAAAGGGTGATCAAATAAAATGTGTTGGAGTGCATGAACCAAACACATTAAGGAAAGAAACATTAGTGGTCTAAATGGTCACCAACAAAAGTGATTCCATAGGGTATTTTTCCATTGCTCAAAGTATTATCAGAGGGAAATATTGATAATTGTGTTAGAAGAATATGTGCTATAATGGGGAAGCAAAAGAACATTAATTATGCTTTGTTTTCTACTATTAGAATTATAATTTCTATATTTGAATCTGTATTCCTTAAGTGTTCAATCCTTCTAAGACAAGTTGTTGTTCTAGCAAGATGCTAGTTTTTGTTGGC
This sequence comes from Gnetum montanum, assembly GCA_015680685.1. Classification (NCBI taxonomy): domain Eukaryota; kingdom Viridiplantae; phylum Streptophyta; class Gnetopsida; order Gnetales; family Gnetaceae; genus Gnetum; species Gnetum montanum. The sequence continues at coordinate 179,068 of MNCI01013971.1, forward strand.
CAAGATTTCATTAATTGTCCTAGAAGATGTTAGCTATAGCTTTATCAAGCATCATTGGTGACTTCTAGATGGTTCAAAAGAAACCACTGAAGATGTCCAGCCATGCCATACCACTTCCCTATGCTACTTGCATTGGAGCAATTACGATGAAATAGAGAAGCCCTTGTTTGTTGGATGGGGTGCTAATAGAGTTCATCTTTTGTAGACAATAGTAAATGTTGCTACTATTCTAGATGCAGGTTTAGCTACAAATTTAGCTAATGATTTACTTGAATGTCTTAAAGCCTTCAATATGCATCTTACTAAGGTTGGAGCACATGTGAAAACTCTCGGTACTTTATAAAAATGGTAGGAAATAATCCATGAAGAAGGATATAAAATAGTTGTTGTGTGGGCTAGTGATTTACTTTGAAAAGCTAATAATGTAATTGACCAGTACATGCCATAGTTTTAAATTGACAATCTTAAAGACAACAACTCTTGAACACCTCAAACCTAGAGAAAAATGAGGTTATGAACAAGGAAGACTCCACATGGCTTAGCAAATGCCTACAATTTGTCAATACATGTAGTTATTACTATATTCACCATTGGTGCTAGTGTTCTTGTCTTCCCTTCAACAAAACTAGGCCATACCATCACTTTACTACAATAATGGTGACAAAATCAACTAGAATAGACCAAGAAATGGGAATGTGGATGATGATGTACATGTGCATGATAACACTAATGCTCACCATTACCAAATTTGAGGTGGTGTAGGTGTAGAATAGCACAACATCATAGTAGAAGCTACTCAAGAACTTGTATGCTAAGACTTGTTCATCGATGGAGTTCATTGTGGTAGATACAATGAGAGTGGCGATAGTGAAGGACGCATAGATGGGGGGTGTCACTATCACAATTACATTTCCAAAGCTACTTCATGTAGGGCTATGACACCTACATTCTCCTTGATATAAACAACACCTAGAAGACGTTCATCACCAACAACAACTCTGTGCACAACTACGAAGTCAAACGACTAGAGTTGGTGTGCTCAAGATTGGTATTGTGCACAGATGTGGTGGTGCTGGTACCATGTGACTCAATGTTCATTTTAGGTGGACCCTTCTAGAAGATCAAGATCAATCACCATGACTCCCTTAGGCTAGCCACTACCTCCCTGCAGATGCTTCCATTGGCATTATCCATCATGGATTAGCAGATACAACTTTTCACCAACCAGGGACTCTCCATCACCAAGCTCATCACTCTCATAGGCATACATAGCATTGGGCATGTCGACTGCATTAAATTTCAAGTCCACATTTACAACAGCAACATCCATGGTTCCATGAGAAAATTCCACAATATTTGCTTATCTCACCATCACATACAATTAAAAGAAAAATGGAATGTACAACATAAGGTAGCAGAAGTTTAGTTTCAAAAGTGATAATTTTGAAACTATATAGCTATTTTGAAAGAAAAAGAGAATTTATAGGGTGGTTATTCAATTTCCTATGTATGAAACAAGTGTTAATTATAACTTTTATTTCTATAGTAGTTATAACTCACTACCATAGTGGTTGTAACTTCTATGGTGATCATAACTAATTCTCATTAATTTATATGGTGTTTATAACTAACTTCCATAGTGGTTATAACACATCTTAATTTTCCATGATGATTGTAACTACCTAAAAGCCACTATAAAAAGAGCTTCAAGGGTATAAAGGAGGACTAACTTGGAAGAAGACCTATTAAAGATTACTTGTAAAAATGGCTTGCTAATTGCATCATTAATTCCACTACTTTGTTTAAATCTTGTTAGTTCTTTTCTTCTCATTTTGTCTTACTTGCTTAACTAATGGTTTAGATAGTATTATTCTTAACATTTAGTTTTTGGATTTTCTTATTGTTGTTATAGCTCTATTTTCAAGCAAGTCTATATGTCTATTTGGTTGCCATATAAGAGCTTATGTTTTTTTTTTATTTTGAAAAGCATCCTAAGCAATTTAATAGCAATTTCATTATGAAATTGCCTACTTGAGTCTAAAGGCTCTATAAAATTTTTGATATTTTGAGTTGACTTGAAATAGCTTCAATTTTTAAAGTCTTTTCCTTGATGTTTCAATTTTGAAAATGCTAAATCTTTTCTGATACCTCTATTATTTGCAATTGTTGATGACTATTTAACTAGCCAAATAATATCTTGTATTTTGTTGTTTACAAAGCATTTTGATAATTTAATAAGAGTTTCTTTTACAAAATTACTTGTTGAGCTTAGAGGGTTTGGACAATTTGTAACACTTTATACTGGTTTAGAATAGCTTTATTTCGAAGTGTTTGCTCATGTTTAATATATCTCACTTAAATGTTTGAGATTGCACAAAAATTTTCTCTTTCTTATTTTCTTTTAGAATCCATTAAATCTTGCTCTATTTCTAATTTTCTTGTGAATCTTTCTCTTTGAGGAAAATTAGGAGTAGATTTCTGTAGAATTGTGCTTAAGAATTTTGGTAAAATTTTATTTTTTTAAGCAAATTACTACAGGGACTATATAGACTAAGTGACTTGAAATAATATAAATCTTTAATGACTCACAGTATCTGAAAAATTTAGTTGAATTTATATTATAATATCCAGTTATAGTTTAATACACAAACCTAACCATTTCAACAATCACAATAGCAACTACACATTTACACTTACTGCACTCTATTACCACTGATTTTATTTGGAGGTATATGGACCTTCATGTTTCTAGAGACTAGAAAACACCTAAACTCAAGTTTGAAGGAATACCTTTATTTCCTATGATTATAGTAATGAGATAGAAGAAAATGTTGGTAGTCCTAAACAATCACCAACAAGATGTTACAAAGTTTTTCAATCGATTTTTTGTGCAAAAAGAGGTGAAGGAAAGAATTTTAGCTCACTTGTTATTGGTTACTATAGTCATGTATGTCAATGTTGGTGCCTACCAAGAAAATGTGTTAAATGTAATAAGGCTTTAGATAGGAATGATTATCTAGGTTGGCCAATTCATTCCCATCCATGTCTGCTATTCTAAAGGCTTCATTTCCATAGGCCTTGGTGATCAAGCAAGGCCCTTCCCAATTGGCTCAGAATTTGTCTACATGCTCAGGGATAGCTTTAAGGACTAGGTCTTCCTTCTTGATCTTTCATCTATTTACATCATGATGGTGTTGTTATTTCTACCTCTCTTGATATCACTTGATGTGAGTAAGCGTTTGCACTTATTGCTCCTCCACCAAGTCAAGGTTCATGGTACACAGCTTCATATTTTGTTCATCATTAATGAAGTCTAATAGATCCACTCTAAGTAATGGAACCTATAATTCAAGAGGCAAAATAGCTTCAAACCCATAAACCATGTTATACGAAGTTACACTAATTGCAGTTCGATAGGTTGTTTGGTAAGACCAAAGTTCATGGATAAGCCACTCATGCCACTTATGTTTGTTGCTATTCAACATCTTTTAAAGAAAGTTTACAATGACCTTGTTTTTAGCTTTAGCTTGTCCATTGGCTTGGGGGTAGTATAGTGATGAAAAGGAATGCTTAATACCTAGGTTATGACAAAAGGTTTTCATTTCCTAACTAGTAAATTGTGGTTCATTATCTATAACTATGATAATAGGTATGCCAAAACAATCTACTATGCTGTCAAGTATAAATTTACAAACTTGTTGAGACATTATCTTCCTTTGGAGAATAGCTTTAACCCACTTTGTAAAGTATTTGGCTATAGTGATGATGAAGCTATGCCCCATGGAAGAATTAGACATTATAGGTCCAATGATATTCAACCCCCAGCATTGGAATGACTAGGTTATCAAAGTAGTGTATAACACAATTGGTGGCATGTGTATCAAGTTGCTATTACATTGAAAAGTATCACAAGTTTTGACCTTCTTTAGGCAATTATTTTTCATATAGGGCTAGTACTAGCCCAGTTTCCTAATTTTAGCATCCATGGCTCTAGATCCTATATGTCTTCCACATATACCCTCATGAACTTGCTTAGGGACTATGAAAACATTAGTTTTTTCCAAGCACACTAACAATATGCCATTGTAAGAATATCAACATAATGTGTTATCACCTACAATAGTGTCATTCTAAGAAGTATTCATGCATTGTGAAGATTCACCATGCATGAGGTAAAGCTTGATATCATCATACTATTCCCTTGGAGTGGTGTTGCTAATGGAGGCTACAAAGTTGTCCTTGGTATTTTGCATGATGGGAATAGCACAATTCATAGTTAAGAAAGGTAATTTTCTAAATACATCAGGTGCACACTAAGAGCTAAGGTTTCAATGGAATTGGCTAGCATGTTCTTGGTTCAAGGTACATGCTAGATATCAATGTCTATAAAGTGTTGCATTAGTTTCTTTCCTAAGTCACAGTAGGATTGTAGATGTTTAGCTTTACATGCATAAGCCTTAGTTACTTGGTCAGCTATCAATTGTGAATCATCTTTGATTATTAGGTGTTTTATTCCTAAGTCATGAGCTACCATCATGCCCCTAATCAATCCTTCATACTTTGCTACATTGTTGGTATATGGAAATTTGAAATAGTAAGCAAAGGGTTGGATTTCACCACATAGGAATGTTATGATGGCAATAGCACTGGCCTCATGAGTAGTTGAAGCTCTATTAGAGTGCATGACTATCTCATAGCCCTCAAGTACATTGTTAATAATGTTGAAATGCTCATTTAAGAATTTAGGGTCTATGGCTACATGGTCTTTTAGTTGTAAAATAGTAAGACTTCTGGCTATAGCTTGGCCTTTTGTTGATGCTTGCGAAATGTAATGTTGTTCAAATTCAGCTGTTATGGCTTTCTAATAGGCTATACATCTACTTTCATAGATGTTTTTTGTTATGGTTCTCAGTACATTATCTTTGCAAATGATTTTGACCTAGCTCCTAAAGAGGTAGTGTTGTCACTTCTTCACTGAGAAGACTAGGGCTAGATAATACTTCTGTAGTTTGATGTATCACATCTCATAGGAAATCAATGCATGACTTAAGTAGTACATAGGTAACTCTACTTCATCATCTCATTTTTGATAGAGTAGAGAGGCAATGGATATGCGAAGATAGCAAGGTTGATGTAAAAAGGTTTATCTTCTTGCAGTGGATAAACCATTGATAACTGTGTCAACTCTTGCTTAAAGTTTCAAAGGCTTCTTAGCATTGAGTCATCCACTCATAGTGAACTCCTTTCTTAAGCAAGTTTTGCATGGATGATAACTTTTCCATAAGCCTAGTGATAAATATATACATAAATTGTAATATGCCTTTTAGTCCTTGATGCTTCTTAAGGTTGGTTGGTGTTGCCAAGTTGGATATGGCCTTAACCTTATCAGCATTTACACATATTCCCAATTTAGATACTACAAAGTCAAGCATCTTAATAATTTTGATGTCAAAGATATACTTCTTGGGGTTAAGCATAAGCTTGAATTTGAGACATAATTTCCACATAAGTTCAAGTTCATGCACATGGCTATTGGCCACTTTGGACTTAATGGCTATATTGTCTACATAGTCATTGAGTAGTCCCAGCATATAATCACTGAAGATTTATGCCATTGGTCTTTGGTAGGTTTCTCTTGCATTCTTTAGACCAAAGGACATCATGGTGTAATAAAAGGTTTTCCAAGGGGTCATGAAGATTATGCAAAGTTGATGTTCTAGGTTAATCCTAATTTAGTTATATCCTAAGACATAGCCATAGCCTTAATAAGTTGATCATATTTGATGGTTACCTTATTTAGGTTTTGGAAATCAATACATATACATATACTCCCATTTTTCCTAGGTACTACCACTATGCTGGACATCCATTCTATGTAATCAATAGCTCTAATGAAACTAGCTTGGTATAGTTTTGTGATTTCTTTACAAACTTCTAGCGCTAAATTTGGCGTAATCTTCCAAACTCTTTCTTAACTAGTCTAATACTAGGATCAAGTATGATGTTATGTTACTCAAAGAATGGGTCAAGATTTAGCATATCTTCATAGGAATAGGCAAAGACCTTAATGTTATCTTGGAGGACCCTAGTGATGTCTTGATGTTACTAAGGTTCTAGTGAGAAACTTGATTTTAGTGTTTTCTCCTCACCACTATGTGTCATGATAGGAACCTCAACTAGAGAGTCCTTGGTAATGTTGCCAACCTCAAGGTCAAGGGTTTTGACTTGGTTTTTAGGCCATCATAGAGGTTTCTCTAACCAGGCTATGTGATAGACAAAACTCTTAGGCTCAAGATCCAGACAATTAAGGTCAATAACCCATTCAACATCAGCATGAGATCCACTTAGGTTTAATGATAAACTGATTTGCTTCTAGATGTCCATACTCCAATCCTACATATGTGACAATTTTGGGCCTTGAAAATGACCATAAATGATGGTATTCTAGGGCATCAAAAGTTGAAAATTTTGGTGGCTGATACACTACAATTTGGATCTTGAAAATGGTCCAAATATGCTATGTAACAGTCTAGAAAGCATGTGGAAATGTAATTGACACAAAAATAGCAAAATGAAGCCTATTTATGCCAAATTCTAACATCATTTCTAGATCCTTTTGACATATATTTAACATAACTGTTGCAAATTTTTTAGTCCTTTACAACCTTTTCAAAGCTAATTTCTAAGACTTGAGAAGCTTTGTAGCAGCATTCAACTATTTTTGATCAAATAGACAAGTATAGATTCAAGTGTAGAACACACTCTACCTCTTACACTAGATCCTAAGTAATATTTTGTATGTTTTAGGCTATAGAAGTCTCGATTTGTACCATTTTGAACATGTTTTACAACTATTTTTATAGATTTTAATATAAATTTTGTAGTTTTATTTAGCCATATCATTTCCTTTCCTCTCTATTCTAGGTTCAATGTTGGGTATTTACATTTGTACACTTTCACCTATTTCATTTATCATATCCAGTAACAAATTTTCTAAATCCTTAGGTGATTAACAAAAGTGCCTAAGATGCCCCAAATTCTTGTGACCCATGGATCCTAGGATTAAAATTATATGTATAGATTATTTTGATTTTCCAAAAATGATTTCTTTTTGTTGTTACATACTGGAGGAGGAAGTATGAAGAAAGAAGTAGTAGGACATAATAAATCAAAATAGGATGACTAGAGAGTAAGAAATAGATGATCCAAAATGTGGTAGATTCCTTTTTAAAAAGTTCATAAAACTCATGTTGGTTAACCTATCATAAAAATTGAGATAATTTAAAATAACTTATTATAAAAATGGATAAACATGAGAAGGCTTGGTGGACCAGGGATTGGTCAATTGAGGAAAATGATGGTCAACACAAATAGTAAAGATAAACACAAGACAATATTCAAGATAATTAACCTATTGAAACTATGGTAAACCTCAACAATGCATAGTTAACAACAAGCACGTGAGATAGAATTGAAAATAACTACAACGGATTAAGTGCATTCATATGACTTAAGTTGCACATAAAAATAGTTTAAAGATGAGTTTAAAACTACCTTGTACTTAAAAAAATCAAAGAATAATATCTACTATTGGTTTGGGTACTTACATGTATAAATCAATTTAAACTTGGTCCAACATTCAATTTTTTTAGTTTTCTTTAGTTTAGTTGAAATGTGGTAGATCAATCTTATCCTTTCTTTGATATCTACCTTATGTAGTAACGTATTAGATACCCTTATTTTCTAAACTTTAGACTTTTGTATAATATTTTATTAGTTCATGGATGATAATATTATATATGATCATAATTGTGATAATATAAACATTGAGTGTATGAGGTTTTGTATAAAAATTCATGCATTGGAAGATAATTGCACTTACCTTGCCTTCTCCATGTAGATTTTGTAGGCTTTTATCCAAGTTCAAAATTTTCATTATCTTGTTTTCATTTATCCATCATTACATTTAAGATGGATGTCCCTAAACTAAGTTTTTTATATTACCATTGATATTTCAAATTTCTTCGGTGTGATGCATAATAGTCACTTGAAAGTCATTTGGTTTCTTAAGAAGATTTTTGATCTTTTCCTCTTCTTCTTGAAGATGAATGTCTCTCTTCTTGAAAAATTTCTAAAAGATGTTACATCTAGCTTTTAGATCACCTTGAGGAGTCTATTATACATAAGGTTAATAACTTTAGCTTAGAACCTTAGTTCTTATTCATGAAGCTTACTCTTTAATTTTACGAAAATATTTTGGATATTAGTGAATGGATTTAGAAGTAATACATTTTCTCTTCATCCATACTTTCTTCCTCTTTGATTCTTGGATCTTCTCCCTCAAGTGTTCTCATGAATAAAAGGCTACATTCTTCAAGTTTCGTCTTATTAGATGAAGATTTTTCTTGTTCATCTTGAGAACATAAAGCCTTTTTTTTTATTTTGTCTTGTCTTTATTTTACATTCTTTTCTTGAACATTCTAAAGTAATATGACCATAGCCATGGTAATGATAGCACCAAATAGCACTCTTCTTCTCATGCTTCTTGTTACTTTTCAATGATTTCTTTCCATTGTACATTCTCTTAATAAGTCTATTAAATTTCCTTTTAATAAGGGCTAGTTATTCTTCATTAAAATATTCTAATATAGCATCTTTGACTTCCTTTGAAGATTGTAATGCAATGTTCTTCTTTGAGAAGCCAACATCATTATCTTCTTGAAGTGTCATTTCATAGGTTTTCAATTTATATTTGACTCATTCACTTTCATAAGATTGACATTACTTATATTAAGAATGGTTGCTACTTTGGAATGGAATTTCTTAGGAAGGATTTCCAAGATCTATGAAAAAATTTTAAAATTGGGATAGCCTTTATTAAATTCTTTAATAGCATTACCAATTTTAGTTACTCTAAGAAAATATTTCTTTATGTTTTCATCCTCTCTTACCTTCAAATGCACAAATTTATCATTTAGAACTTATGTCTTGAATTTTTTTCATCAAAATGATCCCCTTATGAGAAGACTCAAGGAGGTCTAAAATCTTCTTTTCATTTTTGAAACACATAATCTAGTCAAACTCTTATAGACATAGAGTAGAGTAGAAGGCATTCATAATCTCGGCATTTATCACATGATTCATATTTTCTTCATCTATCCATTTTTCATGGGTCTGGACCTTGTGTAGAAATTCACATATATTATTGTATGAATCTCTATTGGTTTAAAATAGTCATGCTTAACCAACCACTAAAAATCAAAATTTAAAAACTGTAATAAACACCTCCTCAGATTTTTTCAATAGTTGTAACTTTATCCATAAAAGAATCTAGCATTATTAAAAAAATTTCATCTTTAATAGCCATAATAAAACAAGCACAAACTGTTGATAGATGTTAATGTGGACTTTTTGGTATGTTTTGGTGTGCTCAAAATGAGTAAAATGGAGACAAAACTTATTTGCATGATTGTATGATTATTGTATTTGTAGGACTACATACATAGAAAACCAAGATGAGCTAAAGAGGACATCGAACAAACTATCCCAAAGCTCAAAGGAGGAGGTCAACCACATGTCTTCAAATTAACATCCAAAGAACGTTGACAAGGAGTTGATATTCAACAAACAAAGTTATCATCATCTAAGCATGTGAAAATTCAATACTATGGACAAGAACTGGTGCATTCAAAATACAAAGGAAGATGAAGAAAGACATCTCTGGGGAGCAAGAGACATCACGGTAGATTTGGAATGAACTCAAATAAAATCTAGAAAGACATCTTTAGAAATAGTAAGATGTCTTTCCCTAGCCAAAGACATCTTCCTTGAGGTAAAGATGTCTTTATAGAATGCAAACCAAATCATGAAAGATGTCTTCCATTAAGCAAAGATGTTTGCCAAGATGGAGACTTTAGAAAGACATCTTTTAGGAAAGAAATACATCTTCCATTAATTAAACATGTCTTCCAATATGGAGACTTTAGAAAGACATATTTCAAGAAATAAAGATGTCTTCCTAGATTTGAAGCCAAATTTAGAAACACATCTCAAGTGTAAGAAAGACATCTCCCACAATCATTGGTGATTGTTAGCTAGCCATTGCATGAGTTTCAAGAGGAATTTAGCAACACTGTAGTTATAAGAAGATGTCATGTGCATTCGGAAATGTGCAAGAATTATTGTATTCATTGTACAATCATTTGTAATCATTGAATCCTTTTTTACTCCTCATTGTCTAATCATTCTAGCTTTGTAATTTGTGTTGTACCTAACTGTGCAAGGATTAGGAAATTGACTTTCAATCATTCCTTGTATTTCTTGTTCTTATTACCCCAAGGGATTGAGCTTGTCAAGATCCTACAAGATTGAGTTATTGGTGCTATAGTGCAAAATTTGGCGTGGAGCTTAAGATTGTAAAGGTTATGAAAGTCTTAAAACCACATTTCCAAGCCTAATGAGATCTTGTGGGGTTGATTGATTGGTGCTATTGTACAACACTTTGGAGTGGGGCTTGATGACTATATAGGGTGTGAACCCTTCAACAACAATTTGAGAGCAACAAAGTCCAAAGGTATGATTGTGATCTACCATTCAAGTGTGGAGTACCCAAGTTGGGGAACCATGTAAATTTATGTGTGTGTGCTTTGTTTGTTTAAGTTTTGATTTGAGGAACTTATTCATCCCCCTTCCTTCTAAGTTTGACAATCCTCAAGTGGTATCAAAGCCTAGTACTCATTGTTTCATCATCAACTTCAAAGAGTGAATAATGGAGGGGACTTTATACACAAAGCCACCCATGTTCAAAAGATTCAAATTTGCCTATTGAAAAGGAAAAATGCAAGGTTTCTTCAAATACATGGAGTTTTAAGTCTAGGAGTCAATCTTGGAAGGCTACACTCCATCCATCAATAGGACCACCAGCATCATCAAGCCTCACAACAAATGGTCATAAGAAGAAAAGGGCAAGTTCATGTTTGATTCAAAAGGAAAAAAAATTTTATATTGTTCTTTGAATAAATCTAAATTTAAGAGGGTAGCAGGATGTAGAATGGCCAATGAAAATTTGGAAAAATTTAGAAGCTACTTATGAAGGGATCTCTATTGTTAAGTAATTGAAATTTTTAGTTCTGCAAAGTGAATATGATAAACTTAAAATGTGAGAAGGTGAAAAAATCAAGGATTATTTTTCTAGAGCTAAAAAAATTATTGTAGGAATTGGGGGAATAAGAAAGGACTTGTCTAAAACTGACATCATCATTAAAATGATCAAACCTCTATAACTAGAGTTCAAACTTAAGGTCATAGCCATGGAGGAAATCAAAGATTTCTCAACTCTAAGATTTGAGGAACTTCAAAGTGCTCTCATTGCCTATGAACTAAATCTCATAAGTGAATGAGTGATTCAAGAAAAACCTACTGCTCTAAAGGCTTCCTCTAAGGAAAAGGAGGTCGATGAGCATGATGAGGACAATGAAGATGAGATTGCTCTTCTCTCAAGGAGACTATAATAATTGATTATAAGAAGAAACAAAGGGAGATCTTAGCAACAACATAGACCAAATTTCTTCAAAGGTAGAGAAAGAGGTGTAAAATTTTTAAATTCTTCTAATCTAGATTTTTTTCCATAGAGTGTTGGATTTGTGGACAAAGAGGCCATATGGCCTTCGAATATCCTAGTGATCCAAATGATAAAAATGTTTAGCCAAAGAATATATCTAATGATGAGGAACCAAAAAGACCAAATTTTATATAAGTTGGAATGATGGAAAGCAAAGTGAAGAAGAAGCATGTAATTCTCCTAGTGATTCTCATCTCATCTACATGGTGCTTACAATGAATCTACCTCACATATGGTTGAACAACATCATAAGTATGATGAGACATATAGTGAATTTAAAGAAGAAATTTTTCACTTAAATAATTTGATTAGGAAGGCAAAAAAACTAGTGCTTTCTAAGTTAAATGCTATTCATGCTAAAATGAAAGAATAAATCTCAAACATAAAGGTTGAGATTCAACCACTAACCTCTCATAACAAGGATTGCAACAAGATTCAAGATTCAAGATTACTAAAAATAAGCTAAAAAAATTCAAATGAAGAAACTTGAAGTTTCAAGCTCAAAGTCAAGCATAGTAAGGTTTAATAATTCTAATCATAAGGATGAAACTACTTTTATATGTAAAAGTTATGGTTTTATGAAAACTCCTAATTATGATGATCAACATAAGATTAATGATTGATCTTGTCAAAAGGATTTTGGTAAGGAAATTGTGTAGGTACTAATAAGTGATAATGAAGAGAAGTGTAGCTTTGAAAATAATGCAAAATTTGATTCAAGGTTTTATCATAAGGAAAATGAACAAATAGAGACATCACATACATGATCTAATGACATAGAACCTAAGGAAGAGGAGGTACTTCATGATAGGAGACCTCAGCTCAAACTCCATTAATCATCCCAATTTATCAACAAGCAAGGTAAGTATCTATTTCTTTGCTTTATAGTTAATAAGGATAGTGTAAGTTATCCATGTCTTAGATAAAAAATTTGGAATAAGTGTCTAGATCATTTCTCTCATTCATTCATGATATTGACTAGTTTTGTAAAGATTTATAATAGCTCTTGTAATAATTTTCCTTGGTTTGATTTCTTGTCTTGCTATATCTAAAATTCTTGTAATGATCTATATCTATGATCATAGTCTTTGAAATGATTTATGTGATTTAGAAGATGAGATAAACCTCTATTAATATTTCTCACTAAAGATCTAGATCTCCACAACTTAATCTTAATGTTGATCTACTATTATAGTGTGTTTATGTTAAAATCCAAAGATAAGTAGCACATATGTAGGGGGAGCCTACATCTCAATCATATTTAGCACCCTTAATGTAGGGAGAGTCCATGTAGGCTTTAGACAAATGCACAATGAGCAAGAAAAGAACTTCAAGTGGTTTTTATTGGGATGGAAAAGTATTGAACGATTGTGTATTAGGACTTTATAATATATGTAATAATATCTGAATACTTAGTTTCTTATCAACATCTATTGTTTGTAAATGATTGTGGTTGTATTGAAACATGCATGACTTTCATTTTCTTTTGATAAGTTCTTTTGGTTGAATCTAGAATTACATGATGCTATCTATGAAATCATTTTTCTTTTATCTTTAGTCTTTAGCATCAATTTATATGTTGGTTCTCATTGTTTTGAACTAATAGGCCACCTATTTGATGTTCAATCATAAGATTAATCATGAATTATCTATGTTTATACAACAAGTAGTTGATAGTATCAGCAAATCCATGATCTTTTCTTGGGTATATGTGCTTTTGATTGAGTTATCCATTGAATATTTTGCTTTGACATGCAAGTTAGCCATGATAAGAGTGGTGCTTTTGATAATTTTCTTTGAGAACTTGACATGGTCGGTTTCAAGTTATATATTATTATATGATCATTTAGCAAGATGAATGAAACACCACAAAAATTTAGGCCCAGCACTTTCAGACAAGAATTGAGCTAAGTCATAATGCTTCCCAGCATGACCGAAACTTGTGAAATTCACAAACAGCATCAAAAAGAGTCCAATTAAGAAATTAAAAATTCCCCAAGATCCATTGGAGGCTACATAAACATTGGGCAATAAGAACTGAAAGTCCCAAGCTCAAAACACTTAGTTTTGACTAAGTATACTTCTTGCACACAGGCTTGCATGCCCAGCGTGTAGCTCAACGTGAAGCAACTTTTGGGCCCCAAAAACTCACCAAAACAAGCTAGAAATGAAGTTCTGGACTCCCCAGGACCTTCCCCAAGGTCCCCAGTAGCTCTTAGGCTCCTAAAAATCAAGTTTTTGGTTCCAAATGATGGGTTTTCATGCCTGCACGCTAGCTTGCATGCCTAGCGTGCACGCCCAGCGTGTACCATCATAGATAGAGAAAAATAGGCACTCAGACCATGATTTTCATAGGAAATCAACTCTCAGAGGTAGGGAAACCATCAGTCAGCATCCTGGGCTCCCAAAAATCAAGTTTTGACCTTGAAAAGTGACAGTTTCATGCCTGTATGCTGGCCTGCATGCCCAACATGTATGCCTAGTGTGCACCACTTTGAACAAGGTAGAATGGGCATTTTAAGCAAGATTTTTCCAATGGAGTCAACCCTCAAGGCATAGTCAATGAATCTACATGTCCACAGGCTCTAGAGACATCAATTTTGGCATCCGGAGGGTCATTCTTGGCCCTGCACGCCTAGCGTATACGCCCGGCGTGTACACGCTGGCGTGATGCATGCTTGTAAAGCTTCATTTTTTTGCACCCGGTCGATGCTCCACGTGTCACTTGATCTGAAACTCCAGCATCCCACAGCCAATCATCCCATCTTAGATCTAAATTTGATGCCCAAACTCATACAAAAACCTAGATTTTTGACCAGATCGAGGTTCGAAAATTGAGAAATCTAGGCAAAAATCTGGGCAATCCACACTTAGAGCATCGAGAACATCCACCCTGCACACTGAGCATATAGTCTTCACGCTATGCCTGTAGTCCAAAACAACATACCATCACCCCTCTGCATCCACTGGGGCTCTTCATCCGCCTTGTGTTAGATTCACAACTACTTCTAGACCGGTGCATTGTAATTTTCATTATGCAATAATATTGCTGCATTTTTTGCTAAGATTTGTTACAGTTTTTGTTCGTATTTCTTTATCTCTTGTTTACATTCTTGCATGCTTGCGTTCTAATTTACATATATCATACCATTTACGTATAACCCTACATATCGCACATTGGCATATGTTTGGGGAAATCCTTGTCTGATCTACGTGCGGACCACCCAAGGTACTCTACCTTCGTCAGTTCTAGCTCACCCTCAAGTGAAGGTAGGGTCTTTTGTGCCAATCTGTAGATCTCTCAGTGTCCATTTCATTCCAGCCATGCACTGATGATTTCAAATAGTACAAAAAATGACGCTAGAAGGAGGGCCTACTATTGTTTGAATCTACTCTGATCCACCATTCAAACCTGCCAAATCTACACCCTGTTCAACCAGATCTGTTGTAATCTTAGCATGAATACATTGTCTAGCCTGTACGTTGTCTAGCCTATACGTTTTCCTGCCTGTATGCTATCTATCCTGTACTCTATCTATATGCGGCCTATTCGCCCTTCTGGTTGTTGAAGCCTATACATTGGGATTTAATCCATACGCTGTGTAGGTAGGCTACACGCTGTCAGACTTAGGTGTATGCTGTGTAGGCAAGCTACACACTATCAGACTTAGGTGTACACTGTGTAGGCAGGCTGCACACTGTGGGTTGTATGCTAACAAGTATACTCGTTTCGTACTTAGCCAAATTCTCACCTGTACACGCTGACACTGTCTCCCATCCATCTTGTTACACTTACGACCTTTCCATCATGAATATTGCCAACACCAATTTTTCAACCAAGTCCACTCTAGATATCATTAGCCCCACGCCAATGTCGATACCCATCGTGCAACCCATAGGGGCCCATGGTGAGGTCAACCCCCACGGGGGACCTCACCAATCACTCAGACTGCAAGGGAGAGATCCATCATTTAATGTCATAACACAAGAATAGTACAATTTTATATGTGTAAAGATACAAGCTGGCTTGGCAATAGATCAAACTGAACTAGAGGCTAAGAAATAGTATGAACTTGTCAATAAGGGAGGACATGAGTTCATCCCCTCCCCATATGACATCATCCCTCTCATAGAGCACTACTCCGAGCTCATCTCACAGCTCCTCCTAGTAAGGAGTCAGACCCTAGACTAGTCCATGTCAAATCNGTAGAGCACTACTCCGAGCTCATCTCACAGCTCCTCCTAGTAAGGAGTCAGACCCTAGACTAGTCCATGTCAAATCCCCAATTAAAAGAGGAGGATGACTTTTCTGCTCAGTCCGAACATGAGGAGTCATACCATACTCTTAGTCCACATACTTACTTGAACCCACTATTCCATCCTTTCATAGGGGAGACTATGTTCCTCTATTCATTTAAAACCACTCAACCACATGTGCCTCAATAGCAAGCATCCACTCTTATTCCCACTCTCCACATGACTGATACCCAATTCAATATACCTATCCTCACTATTCCTCTAGTCACTACATTATCTCACCTCCTACAAGTACAGCCCCAACAACAACCCCCTCAAAATAATGTAGGAGTGACCTTCCCACCCCAAGTGATTGGGATGCCATCTATGATACCCGCTTCTACATCCCGCTCACTATATACCATGAATTCAAACCCAAGGGGCACCCTTCACAACTTCAACTCAACAAGTTCAGGGTACTCCTTCACAAATCATGACTGGACAATGGGCCATGACTGGCATGCAAGTGCATCAACCCCCTCATTACAACATACCACCTCCTACAATTCCACCCATGAACATCCCTCAAGTACCACAGCAACAACAACAACAACCCTTTACTTATAGTATCCCACATTTAATAGCACCTACCATGAATATTCCACAAGCGCAACCTCCAACCACTCAACTTTCCTCTTTCCCGTCCACCGTACAACAATCCAACTTTCATACTACACAAGATAACCCACCTGCCATATCACCTAGGGCCCAAGACTGGGCTGAAGCTAAACAGTTGATGCAAGAACTCATCGATGATAGAAAACGCCTCAAAACAGTCAACAACGAAGAGCTTAAAGTATTAGACTTTTACCAAGATGATCCTATTAGCTCTTCGGTACCATCATTGACCTTGCCCAAAGGAGTCTCTTTGCCCCAGCTAACCAAATATAACGGGGAAGGGGACCCCACCGCCAATCTGGTCATGTTTAGACTAGAATGTTTACTGCTTCAAGCATGGCCCCATGCAATCTTACGTATTTTCGCCATGTCCCTCACTGGGAGAGCTTTAGACTGGTACCGAGCCTTGCCCTGTAACTCCATATCCTCTTTGGAGGATCTCCTACACCAGTTCATTACCAGTTTAAATACAACTTGATACCTGAAGCAACCCTGGATAGTTTGATACAGGTAAAACAAGCACCCCTTGAACCTATACAAAAATTTATTCAGAGATGGAGTGCTATGCTAAACAAACTTCATGAACCAATCCTTGAAACATACTTACTCACCATCCTAAAGGGAGCTGTAAATGACTTTGTGAAATCTAAACTATACTATTTGAACATGCGCACTTTAAGTCAATCTTTCGTGCAAATAAAAAACATAGAAGAGGCGGCCCAAAACAGCCATGACCCGGCTTACTTAGCCTTTAAAAATCAGCATACTAAGAAGGACAAAGAAAATGCTAAGGTGACAGTAGTAGTAGTAGTGGAAACTCAACAGACAAGTACGAAACAACAAGGTAAACCACCTACCATTCCTACTAGTTATACTAGACCTGCCCCTACTGCTACACCCGGGCCGTCCACATCACAAAGTGCTACACAAAGTCATGCGAGAAAATTTGAGAGGAGAAACCCTTCTCAATACACACCATTGCTCATGAAACCTTCACAACTATTTGACCAACTCTTCAAAGCTGGGCTGATGAAACATAAACAATTGTCCCCCGTGGCAATTCAAAGACATGATCGATTCTGCAAATTGGTCAAGAATCCAAGCTTGGTGACACCAGACGAGCCCCCAATTCCAAGAGGCTTTAGACTAGACCATTTTTGTGAGTACCACCAGTGTAACGGGCATGACATCGACTATTGTTTCACCTTGAAGCAAGACATTCAATGAATGATTGATGCAGGTGAAATCACTTTTGATGAGGCCAACCCAGCCAAACCACAAAACCAGTCCATGGGCATATATAAAGATTCCCTAAATACTAAAGAAGCACCATACAAAATTAACACCATTGACGTGGATAATAGCTATGAAATACCAAAGAACCCCTTCGTAGTTCATGTTCCCCCTACGGCACTAACATCACTTCAACCTTCATATCCCCCACACAATCCTCCTACCCAGCAAACACCGTGGGCCATCCGAGTGCCTCCTACGGTGGCAACAACACAGATACCACCCCAAAACAAACCATTTGTTGTGCACATGCCCCCTACCGATACAACCACTAATGTGACACCATCAAATCAGCCCACTCCCTTCATGGTCCGGGTGCCATCGGCGGTTGTTACAACAGAGGTACCGACTGCAAGTCGCCCAACCCCATTTGTAGTCAAGGTACCCAAACAGCTCAATACTCCTTAGACATAAGCTAGTCCCACCCCATTCATCATTCGAGTCCTAAAACAACCCCATACTCTGACCCCAAATGTTCCCACACAACCCACATGAGAACACCTGGTAGATAGGCTCACCAAAGAACGCATAGAGAGAGAATGTCTAACAAAAGAATGCCAACGCCTCACGTTGGGGCCCCTGAAACCAACTCTGTTAAGCATAATACCTATGGCTCCTTATAACAACAAGCAAAGCATGGGTTACAAAGAGGAAAAATTAGGAACGCAAGACATATCAAACCCAACGGTCATGAAAAATAACGCAAAAGTTACCCCATGCAAGATACAACTGTTAGGTCCAATGGATCAAATGGCCATGGACAAGATTATACCAAATGGTAAGGACCTAGCTAATTCTCTAACATAGGTTACACAAGGCCTTAAACAAAAGAATACATCATTAAGCTTATACAACCTCATATTGACCTCACCAGTTCATCGCGAAGCTTTAGTACAAATGTTGACATCGATCCCAGTTAGCGAAAACCTACCAGCAAATGAACCCTCTATACACGCGGTAATGTCTACACAACAAGGATCTGAAACTAAATCATTGGGATTTCATCCTGAAAACATTAAGATCAATGAGGAAACCAGAGGTGTCACCCAAAAACCCATGTTTATAACCATACGAGTCAATCAATTCCAAATACATCGAGTCCATGTAGATGATGACCTGCCACAAACGTGATAACTTATCCTGTCATTGAATAGTTAGGACTTACAGAATTAATTAAACCGACATCTATGACCTGCCTAAAGTCATTTAATGGTTCACGAGTAGTGGTCAAAGGTACATTGACCTTGGATTTCATAGCAAGGGATTTGTTCCCCACATCCGCAGACTTCGTGGTTATTGATGAGATGCCTGGTTTTAACCTAATCCTGGGATGATCCTGGTTAGCCCAGCTAAAAGTAGTATCTTCCCCCATTCATCAGGAGAATCACTTATCCTACGAGGGGGGTGAAATCATTATCCATGGGGATACTACTACATCCACCATCTCATCTCACATAGAGGCAAATCAAGGCTCTTAAGTTAAATTTGAGGGGCCTAAACAAGAGGACACGCCACCTGAACATAACCCCAAGAGAATTTTTGAAATGTCCATACTGAAAGAAACAAATGAAAATCAAAGTGATGATCGACCCATAAAACACGACCCCTCAAAAACCAAGGAAGCACCACCTAAACTAGAAGCATCTGACGATGCTAACTCAGAGCTTACTCTGCCAGACGTCTCCTGGTCAAAGCTACCATTCAACATAATTAGCGAAGGAGATGCTGAGTATCGGATCATAGCCATTAAACCCACTCCTAACATAAAAATAAAAAAAATCAAAAAGTTACTAAAGAATTAAGAAACTACACCAGTCTGCAATGATGTTAAACTACGATCGTCCGAAACGACGATAAACTACACAGGTCCAGAATGACATTAAACTATTGCATGTCCGCAATGACATAAACCTAGCCACAGTCATAAATGGCCTGTTTATATCAAAACCTATGGTATCAATTTATATCCCTCCTGTTTATTGGTGGCCCAAAATGGCTTTAAACTAGAATGATCACGTTGTAGTCTGTCATGACTTTAAACCAACATGCACATACGTATGGCCCGAAATGGCCTTAAACTAGAGAAAGTTTACTTTTGTTTGCCTCAAAAGTTTAAATTCCCAGTTTACATTCTGTGATTATATCTTTGCAATATGAGTTACGCTTTTCTTTATGTCTTCCTTTGGCACAATTATCGTTTGGGTTACATTTGCACTTTATTTCATGTTTACACTTAAACAAAAAAACAAGTACAAAGAATTTTGCTCCATGTCCCTACATTACTTCTTCTCAACATTCAAACAAAACAAAAAAAAACAAAAACTAGAATCTGAAGACAAAAAATATATATAAATATTTAAATGGATGATTACAAAAGTTAGCCAAGTTTATGCATTTAATCGTATAGGACTCAACTCAAAACAACAGAAACAATTTTTGTTTACAACCTACAGAAACACCAGATTCAAGAAACTAAACATCAGAATCAGGAGGGGCTTTCTCCCCTAGCTCTCCTGCATCATGTGTTTCCCCTCCACTGGGGCCACCCTCCTGGTCGTTGTCATCACCAGGATTCTATAAAAGGAAAAGGAAATAATTGACTAATTAACTAATAGATAAAAAAGGAAGATAACATTTCCTACAAATAAATAAATAAAAGTTACAAGTTCAAACAACTTACTGAAGAGGATACCCTTAGACCAAACTCTAGCCAACGAAGGATTTCTTCTTCAGGGATACTTGCCCAGTCAGTTCCATCTAGGCCTAGATCAACATTGGCTAATGCCTTCTCTTTGTCCACAACAAACCAAGTAGGACGTTTAAGAGGAAATTCACCTATAGAAACTTCCCTAGAAGCTGTGGTGATTACTCACTTGGGACATTCCATCTCTACCACAGTGTGCCTAGCAAAGGCATCAAACGAAGACCATAGGCCTAAACCTTCTACAAACATTTCCAATTGATGCTTTTCTATAGATATCTCCTTCAAAGATTTTTTATAATGGTATTTATGATTCTTCTCATCTTGACCCCATTTTTGTACCTTAGAAGCAAAAGCTTTCCAATCCTGACACTTGAGATTCAGCAAATCAATTTGTGCCTTCCGCTCTGCTAGCTCCCAAATCATAGTTACTTGGTAGTTCAATAGATTCCAATATCTAGTATAAGCAACCTCGGAGGTTCGCCAAGAATGATCACCTATCAACCTAGCAGAGGCAAACTCATAGCATGACTTAAAGTCATCTCGTTTTGTTGATAGTTTGGTGATCTCTTTCTCCCCTTCTTGAATTCGCAACCATAGCTTTTCAATAGAATGCCTATAGGTCCAAAGCAACTTGGCATTTTGCACAACACATTCTGCTACATCGTCATAGATCTATCTTGGCACTTTCTCAATTTCTGACATTAGTTCAAGTAGACTATCAATACAAGTAGCCTCGGATGGATCCCACTTTAGTTCAGCGCCTATCAATATAAGAAACATATACATTAGACAGTAGAACAGATGCGAAAAGGAAAAGACCCAAAACGTTTAAAAAATATGTACCTATTTTAGGATAAGCTTGTTGGATGCGATCAACTACCTCATTGATAATATCATGGACAAAATCTATTTTAATTGGCATTTCGGTCCAAGTAAATGATTCATGTATGGGAGACGAACCAACTTTGGTGGTCATTTCCATTGGAATCTTCATTGCAGGTATGTCTAAGTGAATGTTAGGAGTCGTCCTAGTTTCAACATCCGCATCTTGTAGCGACAAAAACACAAAGTCAAAACACTAAATAATGGAAATGGAAACAACTCAAAACCCAAATAAACATAATGATGAAAACATACTGAAATCCCTCTCTTCTCTCGGATTCGGAGGAGTGCCAGGGTTTAACCTTCCTGTGAAGAAATCATCAAACATCTCGTCAGCTTCAGCCATTTCACCAATGTGATCTTTTTCCGTGGTGACTTCTGCTCCTTCTTTTATTTCTTCCCTCGAAGGGACAGGAATTTCTATCTCATCATTACCTACCTCTTCCTCCCCATCTTGGCTGGTTGGGATCTCTTCCTCCTCCAGGATCGGTGCGAACCCCTCCCTTCCTACTTCAGGATTTGACTCTAATGACATTCGTGAGTTCGACATCAGTTTTGCATAAATAATAAAATAAAATAGGATAATGATGATAAAACATGGATAAATGAATGAATTAGGCTTACTTACCCCGTGCAGATATTTTAAACCGTATGCATTTCACCTTTGGTTCATCTACAGTTGGAGCAACCTTTCTAGAGTGCTTAGGTCTTTGAACTCTAGATTTAGCCTTACTGATTGTCTCTTTGATAACTCGATCAGCTCTCCTGGCAGTATAAGGCACACCATCTAGCTCCAACCCTACGCTATCACATGTGTGAATTGAATGAATAGAGGATCCCCCCATTGTAATAGAGATCGATTCATCAATCCCTTCATGGGCATCTTGAGATTTGGTCACCTCAAACAAGTGCCGAATCCACGGGCAAGATATTTGGCCACAATCCCTTAACACATACTCGTTGCCCACGCAAACTACTAGAAATTCAGCTAGTCGACGTAGGTAACCGGCAAATAATGCAAAGGTAAAATGGGACTGTGCCTCAACATTTGAATGCAAAGTCACTATCTCCCCACGGAAACCCAAAAGTAAAAACTGAGCTCAATTATAACGCACCCCAATCTCCAGAATAGTACGCATGATATGCACAAATTCTACCCCAAAAGTCTTCACTTGGGATAGGGATTTAGGAAACACTCGTGTTCTAAACAGTGGATAAATCTCATTTACTTCGGTTACTTTTGATTTTCCTTGCATAGGAAAACCCTTAGCACCTTTGGGTATACCTAGCTAGTCCTCCATCTTGTGAACCACATGGGCCTCTTTTTGCGCTCTATCCAAAGTCACTCCAACCCCATCCACTGGCATGCTGAAGAGGTTTGAAAAGAACTCTGCTGACAGATGGAAAGCCACTCTAATTCCCTTGACATGAGTGCTATAGTAAGTAACTACCTCGTTGAACGAATCAACAATTGCAATCATCTCGATCACAGAGACATTAGGACTTAAAGCAGTGAACAGCTCCATGAGGTCGGCATCACTCAAGCAATCAATAACATGCGGTGATGCCTCATCATGCAACCACCATTGTGCTTCATCGATATCTCTGAACTTCATGGACAAAGTGCCCTCAGTCCACTCAGTCTCTATGGTTACTCCACCAAGGGTGACATCCACTGCATGCACAGGATAAAACCATGGAATCAACACAACCAATGTGGTAGCAAAAATAACAAATGCGAAGAGTCAAAAAAACCATTACTCACCGTTAGACAATGGATTAAGATCATTAGAAGTCAAATCAGCATCGCATGAAAAAACTGGCCTGTTACGGGACCAATCCCCATGTAGCCATCCCTAAGCCTCACATTGTGCAAAAGCCTTAGAATATCATTTGTGAAAATGGACAATTTCGCCCTTGGTCTGGGCTAACATGACACCACGAAGAGTGGGACCTACCATGAAAGCCTCTAAGGTAGTATGAACCAATGCAAGTCCATCATCACGTATGCATNACCTACCATGAAAGACTCTAAGGTAGTATGAACCAATGCAAGTCCATCATCACGTATGCATACTCCTTCTTTATCGAATTGAGGCCTACAAAGGAACGACGGTCAAAACATGAACAACCACTAGGCATTAAAGAAGAAATGGTAAAGTAAACAACCTTACCTTTCTACCCTGTACACCATTCCAAGGGGATTCTGGAACAAGGTATGCGTGCGAGATGCTACGAATAAGGTGCTATTGATGTTGTGAGGGCTACACGATAATAAGTCCCATATACGCATCAATGGACGAGTGGATCTGCGCCCTCTAGAGACACCATCCCCTATCGTGGATAATCCCTCATCGACATCAACCACGAAAGCCACTATACCATTTGACGATCCTAGTAACATGGTCTCAAGGATGCTCCATGTTGATTATTCATTTAGGTGAGGCCACACCACTACATTGAATCTTTGTAAGATGAAGGCAAGGAATTCGCTGACACCCGTTCTGAACCATACCCCATTCCGATCGATAGTCATATTAGGTACCAGTTCATCACAATCAATGGGCCCGAACCATGCCAGAATGCCAACAAGTTCCACCACAAGAAGGAAACTTTTATGACATCTGTACGTGTTCAAGAACCAGAATTAGTAAGCCATGAAAAACAATATAGGTTTTACACTGGGGGCCAGCACTTGAAAACATTTTTTTTAGGGCTCGCGCGTAGTGTACAAACCCTGTACGCTTGGCGTGCAGACCCTTCACATTGAGCACGCAGCGTACAGACCCTAGACGTTGGGCATTCTACCCCCTCTTGCACACCAACATCCACGCTAAAACAACAGGCCCGATCTCACACAAATTCTATGCATTGAAAATGAGAAGGGATGAAACTGAATGCAAATGGATGAAAATAGTAAACAAAAAATACAAATTTTGATAGGGAAAGAGGCCCTACCGGTGCACTGATCTGGACCATGATGCCATCATAGGCTTGAGCAGGCATCGGAGCATCGCCTCACTCTCCTCGGCAAAGGTCAAGTCTAGCTCTTTCCTTCCTGAGTCCCACACCTGCTTCCCCTTGCCCATGCCTTCATGCTGGGGTTTGGAGAGGTTCACGCTAGGGTTTGGAGAGGTTCATGCTGGGGTTTGGCTAAGGTTCACGCTGGGGTTTGAAGAGGTTCACCCTGGGTTTGGCTGAGATTCACGCTAGGGTTTGGCGAGCTTCACACTGGGGTTTGGCTAGGGTTCACACTAGGGTTTGGCTGAGCATGCACGTTGGGGGTTTGCAAAGCATTCGCACTGAGGGCTTCTCCAGGTGGCACATTGACGCTCTCTCTCAACGCGACCAAATCTTTGTCCCGTCACTGCCTCCTACCACCATATCTTTTCCTATTCTTGCCCTTGCCACCTAATCTTCGCTGCCTCGTTGCCCTGAATCTCCGCTAAGATGCTCATGCTAGGAGTTTCGCATTGTGCTTAATTTTATGCTGAGCGTAGATACACACCAAGCTCTAGTTCATGCTCTGGTTCACACTCTGGTTCACACTTGGGTTCACACTCTGGTTCATGCTTGGGTTCACGCTTTGGTTCATGCCACGTTGTTCACACTGCCCCACCCTCTAGGAAATCAACATTCCAAGTACTTTACTCCAAATAAAAATGATTAATTAAACATAAACAAACTTAGAGTCAATAGAAGGGTGTATAGCTATGTACTAAACTAAACATCACTCATGTAAGATCTTGCCTAAACTAAGCGCTTTAATACATACTCTTCGTCTCACTTAACGAGCATTACGAATTGTATAATCAACTAGAAACTATAATCGAACCGCAAATGGCCCGGTAAGGTCTTAAACTACCGCGAATGGCCCAGTAAAGCCTTAAACTACCACGAATGGTCCAGTAAGGCCTTAAACTATCGCGAATGGCCCGGTAAGGCCTTAAACTACTGTGAATGGCCTGGTAAGGCCTTAAACTACCATGATTGGCCAAGTACAGCCTTAAACCACCATATGGCCAAGTGAGACAATGAACCAACTTTAGCATAAAACAACTAGAAAACCCCCCTTATTAATGTTTCTTCCTGTGACTTGGCAGGGGCAAGCATGGATAGTAAGCAAATATTCACACCATTGTTCATCGATGGACCATATGGACCCATCCAACGGAAGATGAATAGCAAGTCCATTGATTTAGATACATCAACTTATGAAAACTCCATGGCATCGACAAAGGAAACCATAGAACACTTTCAAAACATGATGAAATCGCTGGATATTGAAGCTGATAACATCACTGAAGATCCATTAATCGAAATCCCCATCACTATACCGAGCAGCGAAGTTAAGATACTGAAATTAAGTACATTACTAGACCCACAACTTGCCAATGATATAGCGAAAGTGTTAAAAAGCAACATCAAAGCATTCACGTGGTCTTACATTGACATGCCTGGGCTGGACCCTTGAATAGTCCAGCATAACATCATACTCGACCTGAAACTAAGACCGGTGAAACAAAAGGCACGTAAGGTTAAACCTAAGGTAGTGTTGGCAGTTTGCAATGAGATTACCAAACTTTATCAAGCCGGTTTCATTCGGGCTGTTGACTACGCTGACTGGGTATCCAACATGGTCATTCTCCTGAAGAAAAACGGGAGCATTTTTCTATGCATTGACTTCCAGGACCTCAACCTAGCAATCATAAAAGATGACTTCCCTCTACCTAGTATTGATCAACTGGTTGACTCAATCGCTGGGCATGCACTGTTATCTTTTATGGATGGCTTCTCTAGATATAATCAGATCCAGATTAACCCTGAACATCAACTCAGGACAACCTTCATGACACCATGGGGAACATTTTGTTACATGATGATGCCCTTCAGCTTAAAGAATGCTGGTGCCACGTATCAATGAGCAATGACCTACATCTTTAGTGATAACCTCCTTCATTCGCTCAACAATTACGTAGAAGATATAGTGGTTAAATCAAAGACATAAGAGCAGCACATACAAGACCTTGACTTGGTACTTAAGCGTTGTTTAAAATATGAGCTTAGACTAAACCCAAAAATTATGTCTTTGGGGTCAAATCAGGAAAAATGCTTGGATTCATAGTTTCAGAAGTAGGAATACGAGTAGACCTCAATAAGGTGAAGGAAATCACAAACTTGCAACCACCAAGCAACCTTACTGAACTTCAAGGCCTACAAGGTAGATTATAGTTCATTAGGCACTTTATCGAAAAATTGACTGATAAATTGAAACCCATGAACCATTTGTTATGCAAGAGTGTATACTTTCAATGGATCCCACAATGCCAGGAAGCTTTTGACAATATCAAAATGGCACTGACTCAATTACCCCTAGTTTACCCACCTCAAAGCAATAAACCATTCTACATCTACCTTGCCACAACAGATTCATCAATCATGTCTATGCTTTGCTAGAAACAGGAGGATGGGACTGAGGTTCTTGTTTACTATTTGAGCCATGCATTAGTAGCCCATGAACAATGTTACAATGATGTGGAGAGATCATGCCTTGCCCTTATCTTTTCTTTAAAGAAGTGGTGACATTATCTTTTCCATAACCAAGTAAATATCATATGTAAAGACAACATGCTTAGACCTATCACAAACAACATGTATGAATCAAGCAAGATAGCTCGATGGAAGGCAATGATTGCTGAGTTTGACCCACATTATATAGTTGAATCATCCATCAAAGGTCAAGCTATAGTCAACCAGATGACTGCATCACCAATACAAGATCAAGCAACGATTAATCTAGAATTCCCAGATGAAAACATAAGCACAACTGACATAGTGCCCGATAATTATGATGCAATATTAAACTTTGATGGAGCATCCACCTCCTGAGGTGGAAGTGCTATTGTTGTTATCACATATCCCTCTGGGGAGATCCAATCCTTCACTTACCAATTTAACTTTCCTTGTACCAATAACATGGTAGACTATGAAGGTCTCCTTAGAGGCCTTATGGTAGCACAGGCTTCAAACATCACACATCTCGTAGTTAGGGGTGGCTCACAATTAATCATAAACCAAGTCAAAGACGTTTACGCGTGCAAAGCATCTCATCTACAACCCTACTATGACCTGACGAAGTACTGGCTAAAACAGTTTATAAATGTAGAACTACAACATGTCCATAGAAATGATAATACCATCGCAGACGCATTAGCCACTTTAGCTCTAAACATCTCACCAGACATGTTTCATGCATTACCAAATTCCATCATGAGCTGCAATAGGCCCATAACTGATGCCCCCGATGAACTTCCCATAGCATCTGTTAGCACGACACAGTACCTTTCGCACAGTGAACTACCTCAACATCTAACATATGCACAGAAGGACGTGGTGTGAAAACACTCTTGGAAGTATACACTAGTAGGGGATACGTTATGTCGTAGATCCTATGAAGGTATTTTACTAGTATGCGTTAATAGCACCGATAGCGAAACGGTCGTTGATCAAGTTCATGAGGGACTCTGTGGAGGGCACATAGCGCCCAAAGCAATGGCAACCAAAATAAGACACTTGGGGTACTATTGGCCACATATGGAATACGACTATTTCTTCAAAGTCAAAACATGCGATACATGTCAAAAGCATGGTAATCTTATACATGTTCCACCCAATGAGTTGCATATGGCTCAAATCACATGGCCTTTCCAGAAATGGGGGTTAGACATCATCGGACCAATAACTCCCCCATCTTCAGCAAGGCACAGCTTCATAATAACCGCGACTGAATATTTCATGAAATGGGTAGAAGCTATTCCTCTTAGGAAGACCACATCGAAACAAGTATGCAACTTTATCCTCAAAAACATTATGACTCGTTTTGGCATCCCGATGACTATCATCACTAACAACGGGCCATAGTTTAGTAGTGTTGAAACAAAAACGTTCTATGAAAGCATAGGTATTAAACACTCATTTTCATCACCTTACTATCCTCAAAGCAATGGACAAGCAGAAGCCACAAATAAAACTGTCATCATGGTGCTCAAGAAAATGCTTCATCAGAGCAAACGAAGATGGCACGAGCAACTAGTTTTTGTGCTATGGGCATACAGAATAACGCATAGGACACCCATAGGTAAAACACCATATAGTCTTGTTTATGGTTCAAAAGCTGTTTTACCTCTCGAGTTGCAGGTACCATCCTTAAGGATCACACTATCCGGACTCCTCGACGAAGGTCAGACCAATGAGTTGCACATTATTGACCTCAACTCGGTGGAAGAAGAACGCACATGAACACTTGATCAAATCGAGTGGTACCAAAAGCAACAACGACAACGCCATCAACATGACATCCATAAGCGCCCGATTAAAGAAGGAGACCTTGTACTTAAGGTGGTTCGTGAACACGTGAATAAGTTCTCAGCCAACTGGGAAGGGCCTTACTTGGTCACCAAGGCGTGTGGTAACAAAGCGTTCAAACTAGCAAACATGGATGGAAATGAATTGGCCAATCCTACAAATCATGTGTACCTAAAACCATTCCATGTCTGATAATCTTAAGGTACAGATTCGTCCTGGCATCATGATGATAAACTAATACCATAGATACGTCCTGGGTTATGACTCAAAACTAACACCACAGATTCGTCCTGGCATCATGACGATAAACTGATACTGCAGATACGTCCTGGGTTATGACTCAAAACTAACACCACAGACTCGTCCTGGCATCATGACAATAAACTGATACTGCAGATATGTCTTAGGTTATGACTCAAAACTAACACCATAGATTCATCCTGGCATCATGATGATAAATTGATACCGCAGATATGTCTTGGGTTATGACTCAAAACTAACACCATAGATTCGTCCTGGCATTATGATGATAAACTGATACTCGAGATGCGTCCTAGGTTATGACTCAAAACTAACACCACAGATTTGTCCTGGCATCAAGATGGTAAAATGATACCACAAAGCATCCAATATGACATTAAACTACCATGGTTCTTTCTACCAGAGTCTGCTAAGACTATAAATTGGCTTGGCTCTTCATAGTCCGCCAAGACTATAAACTAGCATCGCTTCATCCACTACGACGATAAACTAGCAACGTCCAATGAGTTATGACATAAAACTAACCCATGACGGTCCGCTAAGACTATAAATTGGTAAGATCATTTCTGGCACATTCATCTGCTGCTGTAATTCATAACATTTCTTCATCGATGCCTACTACATCATTCATCACACCAGCTCCGACGACAATATTGCTACTCACTTTGTTTGCCTTAAGTTATACATGGTGCCCCCATTTGCATCGGTCACGTTCATGTCTGAAGCATTCGCTAACTCATTCACTTGTGGTTTTCTTGTATACTTGGAGTTATGTTTGCAGGACAACACCCAGTGGTGCTCGTACACGGATACACTTCATTACAGTGACAAGTTTCCACATTGTTTCTGACGCATGAAACCAAGTTAATTAATTTGTTCAAAATTACATTTCTAGCCCCCAATATAGTCTCCACCTCCCCAACACTCTCGTTCCCTTTCCTACCTAATTACAGTTCCCAGATACACCAATACACCCCAAAACTTTGAGCACACTGTTGCACGCTGTGACACTCTCAAGAAGTTGCAACACATAGCACATGAACATGAGTGAAATACTAAAAGAAAGCTCTTTCCCAAAAAAAATGAACCACAAGACCTTTGGCACTTCCCATACAAGCCCCAGGTGGAAAGGCAGTTGTCCTGGAAAGAAATACTCATGTCTCAAACCATC
This sequence comes from Gnetum montanum, assembly GCA_015680685.1. Taxonomy (NCBI): domain Eukaryota; kingdom Viridiplantae; phylum Streptophyta; class Gnetopsida; order Gnetales; family Gnetaceae; genus Gnetum; species Gnetum montanum. The sequence continues at coordinate 209,278 of MNCI01013971.1, forward strand.
ATATTTCACCTCACTGCATAGTTTTGGCTGTCAGATAATGGGTTCCCTTAGACACTCCACAAGGGTCCTATTTCTCCAAAGAACACATCACCTCATCATGTGGCTTTGGTTGCGACAACGAGTTCTTTCAAACATAATACAAGAGTCTTGTTCCTCCAAAGGACGTATTCCTCATGCCTTATTTCCAAGTCTGCCAAATATTGGCCAGCGAAATGGAATAACATGACTTGTTTACACAAGATGAACACTCCTCTCCCATGTCAATACAATTCCTTGATCAATTCCCAATTCCACAGTTGCAAACATCTACCTACCCATCTTAAAACCTTGTTTCCTACACCCATGTACTCTGAACACAGTGCGATGACATTTGGCCAAGTGCCAAAGGATAATGCTGGCTACCTGTTCCCTTGTGGTGTTTTATACTTCTTTATCGATGCCTCTAGAGTCGATTCCTCCAAGCTTCAACAAAGAGGGGCCAATGAAACACCACAAAAATTTGGGCCCAGCACTTTTAGACAAGAATCGAGCTAAGTCATAATGCTTCCCAGCATGACCGAAACTTGCAAACTTCACAAAAAGCATCAAACGGAGTTCAATTAAGCAAGTAAAAATTTCCCAAGATCCATTGGAGGCTATGTCAACATTGGGCAACAAGAACTAAAAGTCCCAAGCTTAAAACACTAAGTTTTTACTAAGTATACTTCTTGCACACAGCCCTGCATGCCCAGCGTGTAGCTCAACGTGCAGCTCAGCATGCAACTCAGCGTGCAGCAATTTTTGGGCCCCAAAAACTCACCAAAACAAGCCATAAATGATGTTCTAGACTCCTTGAGACCTTTCCCAAGGTCCCTAGTAGCTCTCGGGCTCCTGAAAATCAAGTTTTTGATTCCAAATGATGGGTTTTCATTCCTACACGCTGGCTTGCACGCCCAGTGTGTACCATCATAGACAGACCAAAACAGGCACTCAGATCATGATTATCACAGGAAATTAACTCCCAGAGGTAGGGAAACCATCATTCATCATCTTGGGCTCTGAAAAATCAAGTTTTAACCTTGAAAAGTTATAGTTTCATGCTTGTACGCTAGCCTGCACACCCAGCGTGTATGCCCAGCGTGCACCACTTTGAACAAGGTAGAATGGGCATTTTAAGCAAGATTTTGCCAATGGAGTCAACCCTCAAGGTGTAGTCAATGAATCTATAAGTCCACAGGCTCCAAAGACATCAATTTTGGCTTCAGGAGGGTCATTCTTGGCCCTACATGCCCAGTGTATACGCCCGACGTGTACACGTTGGCGTGCTGCACGCTTGTAAAGCTTTGCTCTTTTGCACCCGGTCGATGCTCCATGTGTCACCCGATCTAAAAATCCAGAATCCCATAGCCAATCATCCCATCTTAGATCTGAATTTGATGCCAAAACTCATACAAAAACCTAGATTTTTGACCAGATCGGGGTTCAAAAATTGAGAAATCTAGGCAAAAATCTGGGCAATCCACACTTAGAGCATGGAGATCACCCACCTTGCACGCTAGACTACTACCCTGCACACTGAGCATACATTCTTCACATTATTCTTACAGCCCAAACCAGCATACCATCATCCCTCTGCATCCACTAGGGCTCTTCGTCCGCCTTGTGTCAGATTCACAACTACATCTAGACCGGTGCATTGTAATTTTCATTATGCAATAATATTGCTGCATTTTTGGCTAAGATTTGTTACATTTTTTGTTCATATTTCTTTATCTCTTGTTTACATTCTTGCATGTTTGTGTTCTGATTTACATTTATCATACCATTTACGTATAACCCAGCATATCGCACATTGGCATATGTTTGGGGAAATCCTTGTCTGATCCGCGTGTGGACCACCCAAGGTACTCTACCTTCGTCAGTTCTAGCTCACCCTCAAGCAAAGGTAGGGTCTTTTGTACCTATCTATAGATCTCTTAGTGTCCATTTCATTCTAGCCACACACCGACGATTTCAGATAGTACAATGAAGATCCGTACTAATTACTTATTTTTAAGATAGATTACTTTCTCCTCAACATTCATAGTTCACTTCAACCTTAAATATTGGTTGAAAAACTTGGATCAGTTCTTGATATATGTGAGGCACCACTTGTTGCTTTCTTATTTTTGTAATACTTGGTAGAACACTTGTTTCTACATGTTCTATCCTTGACATTTTTTATTTACTAAATATTTTTACATGATCATATTTACATTAGGAGAGAATTTCAGGAAGTGTATGAATGTATATTTATCAAAATGTTTTATTTTTGCTCCATGGTTTTGGATATTGCATTACCTTGCACAAACATTGGAGTATGCATGTTTCATGCATATCTTTGACCATTAAAATTGAATTTTGATGGTTCTTATTGAATCAATTGTAGCTCCTTATTTTGACCTCAAAAGAGTAGTTCTCAATTTTCAATACATTTTGAGCAATAACATGATTACTCTATGAGAATGTATTCATTTGAAATTAATGTTTTTCCATTGTGATGTTTTATGGATTATCTAAATTCCAAGCTTCTTTCACTACTAATGTCTTATTGTTTTAGAGACAGGTTGCTTAAGTCTTTGGTTCAAGGATGAATTTCACTTGGAAAAATTATTCTGTTCTTACCAAGTTTGGGGCACCTATTCATGGACCTAATTAATACATATATCTCTTTAGTATTATGAGTGAGACTTGACTCTCCATAAAATGTGGTTCTTATTGTTCTTTTCTGTCTTTTCTACCCATGGTTGTGCACATTATCATTTTTGTTGCTATTCAAAAAGGATGAGAGTAGTATGATTATATTTGTATGATCACTAATCCATTTTCTTAAGTTTTGAACATCACCAAAAAGGGGGAGATTGTGGACCTTTTGGTGTGTTTTGGTGTGCTCAAAATGTTAAGTAAAATGCAAATAAAATTTGTTTGCATGGCTATATGGTTATTGTGTTTGTAGAAATATGTACATGGGAAATCAAGATGAGCTAAAGAGGACATTGAATTAACTATCCCACAACTTAAAGGAGGAGGTCATCAACATGTCTTCAAATGAACATCCAAAGAACATGGACAAGGAGTTGATATTAAAAAGGCAAATTTATCATCATCTAAGCATGTAAAAGGGCAAGAATATGGACAAGGAATGATGCATTCAAAAGACAAAGGAAGATGAAGAAAGACATCTCTAAGAAGTAGGAAACATCTTGGTAGATTTGGGGTGAACTTAAAGAAAACCAAAAAATACATCTTTAGAAATAGTAAGACATCCTACCCTAGACAAAGACATCTTTCATGAGGAAAAGATGTCTTTATAGAATCTAGAACAAATGTAGAAAGACATCTTTTAGGAAACAAAGACATCTTTCCAAATTTGATGCCAAATTTAGAGAGACATCTCAAGCACAAGAAAGAGATATTCCATGATCATTGGTGACCATTAGTTAGTCATTGCATGTGTTTTGAGAAGGATTTAGCAACACAGCAACTATAAGAAGACTCCATGTGCATTGGAAAATGTGTAAGCATTATTGTATTCATTGTACAATAATTTGTAATCATTGAATGCTCTATTTATCCTCATTGTTTGATCATTTTGGCTTTGTAATGTGTGTTGTACCTAACTATGCAAGGATCAATAAATTTAATGGTAATCATTCCTTATATTTCTTATTCTTGTTTCCCTGAGGGGTTGAGTTCCTTAAGCCTATTGGGATCCTATGTGATTGAGTTGTTGGTGCTGTGGTACAACACTTTGGTGTGGAGCTTAAGATTGTAAAGGTTGTGGAAGCCTAGAAACCACATTTCCAGGCCTGACAGGATCTTGTTGAGTTGAGTGATTAGTGTAGCAATACAACACTTTGGAGTGGGGCTTAACAACTATATAGGATGTGGATCCTTCAACCATAATTTAAGACCAAAAAAGTATAGAGGTGTCCTTGTGATCTACCGTTTGACTATGGAGTACCCAAGTTGGGCAACCACATAAATTTGTATGTGTGCACTTTGTTTTTTTAAGTTTTAATTTTTGGAACTTACTCATCTCTCCTCCCATCCCCCACCCCCATCCCTCCCCCCCACCAGTGCCCCCACCCCCCTTGTGCAAATTTCAACAATCCTTAGTTAATCTAATGTTTAATAAACTAGGTTGAAATAACAATTCTAGATCAAATATCACATCCTAGAGAGGTGCTAAATAGGGATTTCTAATAAATTTTTTAAAATCAAAACTAAATATAAAAAATAATATTAAAAAAATTTAAATAAATCAACATAAAGAAAATATAACTATGATCAAATAAAAGTCCAAAAGATAAAATAAAATGGATAGTATAAACTAAAATTTATATTGATTCAGCTTAAGCCTAGTCAACTTTGTGGGGCTATCCAATGTCTTTGATTCTTGGGATTTACTCCTATGTTCAAATTCATAAAGAGAACATGTTAATTTCAAGGGTTTCTAGTATCCCTTTCATACAATTAGGATTTTAAGATGTAGATTCTCAAACTAGATCTTAAAATAAAATGAAATGAAAATGATGCTTTTGGGATCTTGTAATACATTAAATGTCATCCAATACAAGCTTAAACCATGCAAAAAATACAACAATAAGGATCTAGGAATAGAAAGAGAGTTTTTTTTTAGTTGAATGTTCTTCCTTATACATTTAAGCTTTTTACCAAAATACTTTTTGATCTTTCTTTCTACTATTGAAATATCAATCTAAGTTTAATGATTCATCTAAACCTATGCGTCAATAACCATAGGAGAAATGATGTTCTTGGATGCACATTCTAATCTCAAGGATAAATGCCAACTCTTATTTCTTAATGCTTTTCTCATTTCATAATGTTTGAGGGACTTTCAGTTTTTATCCTTTTATAATTTTTTTCATTATTTCCCTAAAAGTTTAAACTTATCTTGAATCAATCAACCTATTATTGGTTAATAATTCATTAGATCACTTAACCTACTATTAGCTAATGTTTCATTAGATCATTCAACCTTCTACTATTGTGATTTGAAATATGAGCTCTTGGCATAGTTATTATTCTTGAATTTGAGCATCTAAAACTGGGAAACTACTATTGGGTATAGGTCTTAGGTTGGGTAACCTTAAGCTTGTGTCTTTTTTCTAACACTAAAATTTTATACATTTCAAGTTAGTTGAGCAATTAAAAAGTTTGTTGATCTTAAGAGTGTATCATTTTCTTTCATCTTTCCTACCTTCTAGAATTTGAGCATCTAAAACTAGGTAACTACTGTTGGGTATAGGTCTTAGTTTGGGTAACCTTAAGCTTGCTTCTTTTTTCTAACACTAAACTTTTATACATTTCAAGTCAGTTGAGCAATTGAAAACTTTGTCAATCTTAAGAGTGTATCATTTTCTTTCATCTTTCCTACCTTGTAGAAAGGTCAACCTAAACAAAGATTGTTTGATCTTAAGTATGTGCATTTTCCCATATGAGTTTGTGAATTAGGTTCATTCTAATAATTAATCAACTTTAAATACTAAATCTAGATATTATCTAAAGACAAAACTTATTGTTAGAAAACAAGAATACTTAGTGATGAGTTGTTGGGTTGCATCAACGAAATGTCATTGACATGATCCCATCAATGGAATCTCATCAATGTGATTTCATTGATGCAAGGTTTGACCCATTGATGTGCACCCATTGATGGAGCATCTTATTTCCACCTATAAATGTGTGCCTACCTACCGCATTTATAACAATCTTTTCATAGTTGTAGTGAAGTACTTGCAATTTTTTCATTTGAGAGTTAGACTATTTTTAAGTGTCTGTAGTAGGTGAAACACCATAAAATTTCAGGTCTCAGCATCTTAACTATGAACTTGGCTAAGTGAAAAAATAGTGGCACTTTGCCCAAATTTTTCTATGTGTTGAGTGTAGTCAACTCCAACTGCCAGATTTGAAAATTTTTTCTAAGTGTTAGAATGATGGCACTTCCTACAAATTTTTCTAAGTGGCAAAACTTGGCAAATTTTTCTAAGTGTTGGTGCTACGCTCCCCAGCATAGCTAGCATAGCTTGCATCTAGGCCTATTTTGCAAAATTTTCTAAGTGTTAACAATAGTTGCATGAAATTTTTTCTAAGTGTTTTTCTGCACTCTCACTCTTCCTGCTACGCTCTAGAGCATAGCCAACATAGCACACTCTCTAGTGGCCAGTTTTTCCTAACTGTCAAGTAAGAAGTTATCAAGCTTGCTTAGCATGGAATAGGCATTTGGTAGATTTTTTAACTCTTGAGGCTACCCCTCCTACTATGATCCAAAGCATAGGCAATGTAATAAGAATAAGGTTTATAGTCTTCACTAGATTCTTCTAAGTGTCCATGCCATACCCTATACCTAGGGAGTGTCCTATGTCCCACATGTAACTTAGGATGAGTGTAGCAGCTAGCATCCCATGTTCCACATGTAACATGGGATGAGCATAGCAACCAGCATCTTGTGTCTCGCATGTAACACAGGAAGAGCATAGCATCTAACATCCCTTGTCTTGCACATCACATGAGATGAGTGTAGTAGTCAGAGTTAGAAAACTTTTTGAACTTTTTCTAGTTACCTTTGAACTTAGAAATTTTTTTAAATTTTTCTTGTGGTCCCACCTACTGTACTGCCACGTGATGCCCGATCCACATTATGGGCTAACCCTAGCCCTATAAATACCTTTGCACCATAATGTTTCAGGGTTGGCTTCCATTTTTTCACCAGTGGGGTAGTTGGCACTTTCATTTGGCATTTGGCACTTGGACATCTTAGCAATTAGCTTCGTGGGCGAACAAGACCCATAGCACACCACACTGCTAGAGAGGCATAACTACACTGCATGGTATACTATAGCCCTGTTGTAGCCCTACAGAACATCCCATGGTACACCATGGAAACCAACCCAGTAGGCATAGCTCATCACAGCGAGCACTAAAATTCATGGCCTGACACAACCAAGGTTGTGATTGCACTCCCACTTCACCTGTTGTACACTCTGTACTTTTTGAGACCCTTTTGGAATTAGCTACACTCCACCTTTTAGGGCAGTGCACTTCTATTCTCAAATTCTATTGCATTTCTCAAGCATTTTTCTTTAGTATTTTTGTAACACTTGTATTTTCTTGCTTTTTCATACATATTTGCACATTCACGTCACTATTTTCAGGGTGGGGCACCCTACTACACTCTAACTTAACTAGTCCCAGGGTCCATGCATAACACAGTACACACCTTTCTTACATACGATTGTTCCAACACCATGTAAGTCCTTGTCTAATCGATTAGACTATTTAGGGCACCTCGTTTCCATTTCCTAGCATGTCCCTTGCATGGATTCAAGGTTAGGCTGTATGCCCATCAACCTCTCAGTGTTCCAACCACTAACGTTTTTAGACATCATAGTTTTTGGTGCTAGAAGGTGGGCCTTGCAATTTCTGCATTTTTTGATTAGCACTTAGCCATAACTGTGGATGCTCTAGAAAGTAAAATAAGTTCTTAGAGCATAGCAAGCTCCAGTGTAGCAAGCGTGGAAAGCTCTAGTGTAGTGAGTGTAGCACCATAGTTTGCCATTTTCAGCATCTTTCATGCTTAGCATTTTTTCTGCATTTTCATACTCAGCATTTTTTCTACATTTTCACACTTAGCGTTTTTCTTGCATTTTCATACTTAGAAATTTTTCTACAATTTTACACTTAGTCATTTTTTTTTTTTGCAATTTCCATACTTAGCCATTTTTCTACATTTTTACACAGCCATTTTTTCTAAATTTCTATACTTAGCCAATTTTCTACTATCGATAGACTTACTCATTTTTCTGAAATTTTCAAAGTTAGCCATTTTTTGCAAATACCTAACACATTTGACACCAAGATGCACCCAAAGCATGCTACACTAAGCCATAAACAATACAATTTTGTTTATGAAAAAATCCAAGCAAGATTACCAATGGATCACCTTGACCTAGAGGCAAAAAAAGATTATGAATGAGTTCATTGAGGTAGATGGAGTACAACCCCTCTTTGTTCAACATAATCCCACTCACAGAATCCTTCCACCAACTATTGTCCCAACTCATCTATGTAAATAAGCATGATGCAGGAACAACCTATGAGGAAGCCTCACAAGAGGAAGGAGAGGAGTTAGAGGCCTACTCCAAATGTGAAAGCACCCTTTACATCATCTTCCAACAACCTCTCCCTAGTACTAATCCTCCTTGGTTTAGTTCACCCATCCTCTCCAAGATGGTGACCATGTCGATTCGACCTTCCTTGCAAGAAACCACTACATTTGCTTAAACCTATTCATGTAGGGGCCACCTCCTAGCCCTAGATGATTCAAGCATCCCACATCTTGCTTGTCTCATCAACACCGAAGACATTCATCCAATCCATTAATGTGTGGTACTATACCCATCCCTCAGCTAACACATTAACTAAACTCGTCTGCTACCACATTAAGCTGACAATGATCATCTGCTATGACATTAAACTCGAAAACTCTGCAACCAAGAATCTAATCCTATGTCATATGACCAATGCAAACCTGACCAATGCAACTAGCTAGCACATCCCCAAGCTTGAATCAAGCATTCCAGTTGATCTAAGGCTTGATGGAGGAGATCAACTAACTTAAGGCTACCTTCTCTGATACCATCAAGGTGGTGATCCAATAAGTCCTATAGTACCACCTCTAACTCTCCCAACTAGGGTCCCATTGCCTCAACTCACCAAGTACAATGGTGAAGGGGATCCCAATGCACACTTGGTCACATTTTGATCTAAGTTCCTACTCCTTCAAGCCTAGCCACAAGCCATCATGGTTGTGTTCCACATGTCACTCATTGGCAAGGCCTTAGATTGGTATATTGCACTACCTAAGGCCTTAATCTCTTCTTTGGAGGATCTCATAAGCCAATTTGTGACACACTTCAAGTACAACCTAAAGCCTAAAGCAACCCTCAACTAGCTCATGCAAGTTAAGCAAGGGTCCCTAGAGCTCATGCAAAAATTCCTCCAATGCTGGAACACTACATTGAGTGAAATGTATGAATCCCTAGTAGAGACACATCGACTGGCCATCTTCAAGGATGTAATGAATGACTTCATCAAGTTCAAACTGTAGTACCTAGCCCCAAATTCTCTCAACCAAGCCTTTTCCCAAATGAAAGGAATAGAAGAGGCAACACAAGCTAGTAATGACCCAGCCTATGTGGCCTACAAAAACCAACATGTGTACAAGCAAAATTCAATAGTAAAAACAATGGCCACATGCACAAAAGTAGCCACCTAAGGCCCAATGGCTAAGTAGCCAAAGGTCCTAGCTCACAAAGCCACCAAATTTTGTGCCAACTTACCTACATTGATAGGGGTTGCCCCAAGGCCTAGCTTTGAGGGCAAGCATTGCTCAAAGTATACATTGCTACTGATGTAACCCTCTAAACTGGTAGAGAAACTCCTAAAAGTCAGGTAAATCCAATACAAACATGTATCAAAGATTTCTCACCAAAAAACATGATAAGTACTATGAACTACTTAGGAACCCCACCTCAACAATACCAAATGAGCCCCTAGTCCCACAACATTTCCAACTAGACCAATAATATCATTACCACCAGTTTTCTAGTTATAGTATGGAAAGCTATCCTGCTTTGCAAGATGACCTGCAAAGAATGATAAAACGAGGCCAACTGGTGCTTAACACAGTGAGCCAATCCAATGTAGAAGACACCCTCTATGTCATGCTTGTAAAATTAAGATTGTAAAATATCTGTTTAAGTACATTATTTTAGTTTAAATTTAGTAGTAAATCTTAAATATAAATGAACAAAGTGCTAAATGATCCTATTTATAATCATCATCTACAATGTGGTTAAATCAATTTCATAAAAATAGGGAAAATGACATGTTCATTGATTTGTTATTCTAAATAATTATTATATCCATAATTTTAGTAACATGTCAATATTTCTTTCTATTATTAAATGCAAAACCACATTATTCAAAGATACATATATGTAGTTGTTTCATAAGATTATGTTTACAATTTCTTCATGTATGTTTCTTTTACCTTTACTAATATTTACAAAGATATTTTTAAAATTTGTGAGATTTCCTACAATTTTTAAGTTAATTTTTCATAATTGCAGAATTCATATAATTAAACCATAATAAACAACTAAACCATATCATTAATGCAATAATTTCAAATGAAAATAAATATACCTTCACTATCCTAGGGTCCTAATTCCATAGTATAATTGATAATATTTTACACTTGGTAGTCATATCAATTACAACATATACTTGAGGATTAATTATATATCATAGTCCTAAGATAATTAGAGGTGGCTCAAGTGAATACTTCATAATTTAATAAAATTTGTATGAAATAGGTTGGAAGCTCAAGTCATACCTAATGCAACTATAAGGCCATAATCTATTTATAAGTTGGGCACATCTATTAATATAATTTTTTAAAATTAATATATTATGCAAACCATAAAATTTAGTATTCATGTCCTTACCTAAGTTCAACTAATTGTACTAACTTGAAGCCATAGATATATCAATATAATTTTTAAAAATTAATATATTATGCAAACCATACAATTTGGTATTCATGTCCTTATCTACGTGCAACTAATTGTACCAACTTGAAGTCATAGTACTCATCTACTAAGTGAGATCCTTGAAGAGTTGGTAGATTAGCAAAGGCCTAATCTCTTCAAGTGGCTACATCCAGGATTGAATCTAGATCTTCCACTTTAGAAACATGAATCTTACCATCACATCATATGACAATCCCTAAGTATTAAAACATTTGCTTTCTAATTACTTACTTTTTGTATAAAATTTTTTTAGCTGTAATCATGTTGCTATATTGGAAGATGCACAAAATGAACAAAGCAAAAAAAGATCATGAATAGTTGCTTCATGTTTAAGGATAAGGTCTATGCTTTAAGTACCACTTAATAAAATCTTCTCTTCTTTTTATTATATGTTGACCTATGAAAATAATCTTTTTTTAAGGAAATAGTCATAGATTTTAGAATGTAAAAATATTTTAAGTAAACTCAAAGAAGATAAAAAGATAAAGAATCTTTTAAGTTTGATTATTTACAATGTTTACATGAATGGTTTGTGTATTAAGATCTTGTAAAAGACAATGTGACTAAAAATAAATCTAGTTCAATAAACTTTCATATGAAATTCATTGTGAAGATTTCATAGAAATATGGAATTAATTACCTTCTTCTATAGTCTTCCTACTTTCATAGGTGGTAACCTATAGATGTTGAAGCTTTCATGATCCTTTTTTGGTAGCATTGATCAATGTTGCAAATAAAGTAGATTCTCTATTGACATTGCTTCCCGACAAATATGTTAACCATCATAGGCAAAGAATCTCTTTCATGGATAAATGTAGGAGTTTGATAATGAATCTACTTGTATGGATTCTTTGAGAATTTCAGTCAATATTCTCAAGAAGAATAGTCATAAGAAGATAAATAAACACAAGTATAAGAACCTCCATCAGCAAAATCATAGAAAAAATGAAATGATAAAATTCTATCTATATGTTCTTAAAGACATAAGGCATTTAGTTCATTCTACTTATTGTTAATTTCTTTTGTTGTTGTTTTGATTCCTTAGCTCTACATTTGATTTCTATTTATTTATTCCCAAGAAGAGTTACATATGTGTTTTCAATGAAAATGATGAATCTTATATTACAAGAAAATTTTTAGTTCTTCAAAAAACAAAGAAACAAAAATATTGTAAAAAGAACATATTTTATCATTCATATCAAAGCCAAGAAAACCCTTCTTAGAAAAGTGAAGAAATATATCATCTAGTTACATATGCAAAATTTGAAAAACCTACATATGAAAATTTGCACAAGTAACTAAAAGTTTCATTTTCATGGAGTATAACTTTTTCTAGTTGTAAACAAAGAATTTCTTATGTCTAATGTTTAGATCATTGTTGTTGTAGCATCTCATCTTTCATCAATTTCTAAAATAATGGCATCATCTCAACTTTGATTCATTGTTATTATATTGAAAATTTTTTCTCTTTCTAAATTTTTTTTGTTTTTCATTACATTATTAAAGCTTTGTTATCTATTCATTTTTTGTTAGCCTTCACTATGGATCTTTTCTTTCTCAAGTAACAAGATTTTTTTTATGTATTATTTCACTAAAATTTCATTAGATTTATTTTATTTTATTTTTAATTAAGAAATTATATATGTATGTATTTTTATTTGATGAGTGGTTGGGTATTCCAACACTTTACTATACAAGTCACAAGTGTCCATGCATAACCAGATTGTAATCTGTGGATGGACAATGTAAGTGTGCTAATGGTTGATACTTGGTTCATGATTGTTATCTTCTCATGTTAACTTACTAAAATGCAAGTAGTATGGTTTAACTCTTAGTGAGGTATATGATATCATGATGTTGTAGGCTCAAATTAATCCTAAGTGTTTCCATAATAAACATGAGAATAAAGTTTAAATTAGGTAATAATAGAAATGTTTATCTATCCTAGCCTCTAGTGATAAAAATGAAAATAAAGCTTAAATATATGTGATAAGAATCTATTCTTGGCTTTCCATACAGACCTAGGCTCATGTAACCATTACTAGGGTTACCAAATGATTACACTTAACACTCAAAACCAGCCATGCTTATTCCACCTTACTGATGGACATTGGAAAAGTAAAGTACTTAGAAAATGTAAAGAACATAATCAAAGTAAACATATTAGAAAATAAAAGAAAACTAAGTGAGATGTTGTAATGGTAAGAAACAAACTCGATCTTTATTATTGATCATGAATTGTGTACAAGTACAATCCATTTGAATAAATACTTGGTACAACTATTAGTTACCACACTATGGGCATTCACTACTAACTCTGAATCTAAGTGTACCTCATGTAAAAAGAACTACAAGAATTTCACTAAGAGTTGAATGAAATTTTTTTGTTTAACATGATGGTGGGTTGATATTTCAAGTGAGGACTAGAATCCACTACATCATATCTACGATAATGTAAAAAAAGCTATGATATCATAGATATGATATCATATTACTAACATAAACTATTTTTATCATACCCCTACAACTAACTAGAAACTCATCCTCAAGTTAAAACAAAAGGAGGATAGAGTTCCTTACAAAATTTGTGGAATTGTATATAGACTTGAATATTATGACTTATTTACATAATTGACTCTAATAAAAATGTCACATTATGGTTTGAGTGATGTTTACAAAATTATCATGCATTGCATGATGGACACACATGACAAAAAAATAAGAAATAACTCAAAAAAATTTCAGAATTCAATGTAGCCTTATGTCCCTAGTGACAATGGCTCCTCCATCAACTTCTTTCCCTTGTCATTAGGCTTTTGGATCTGATATCTACTAAGTAATACCTGAAGTTTTTTCTTTTCTATTCTTGGCTATTTCAAGCTATGACTTGGATTACTTTTTTGGTTATAAATTTTTGTAGCTAGTCTAGCATCATATATTATGTAGGGTCTCTCTTTTCTACTCTTCATGTAACTAATTCTGCTTGCAACTTCTACAATTCATTTTTGCATGCTCAGTTCTAGTTTTTTCCATTACCAACTTGCCCTTTGTTGAAATCATATCTAACTGTATTGTAGTAATATCATTGGGGATATTAAAAAGATTCTACATCACCTACCCTATTTGTAGTAGTACATCAATGATATCTTCATGTTCTTGTAGGGCCATAGAAGTTCTAGCTATGGTTTCTACATCTTTGGCTCTTATAATATCTATTGTTGACATAATGGAAACATTAAATGATTCTTTAATATGGTTAGTAATAACTTCAGCTACTCCTACTACATTCTAGTGTTGCATTGCCACAACTATGGCTCCTTCTCCTATCTCTAGCATAACCTGGAAGGATGCAACATTCCTTGAGATTTGTTGTGCCAGTCCTCATCTTCTCTTACCTGTAATGATACTTGACTACTAGAACATATTTTTGATATTTTAGGTCTTATGAAATTATCTCTTACTTTATATATTGCAAAACCTTCCCTATTTCCCTAGCTTATAATTTCAACAATTTATTACAATTGGCTCATGGAAGATCGATAGTCCTACTTTGCTAGTGGAGCACTTAATTTAGGTCTATCACTAGCTAGCATTAATCCATAAGGTCCACTTACTTCTATCCCATAGTTAGGACATTTTCTACAAGTGTAGATTCTATAACTCCCTTAGTGTCTATTGGTTTCTCCAATTGATCTTTCTTTGGGGGCACTAGTTTTGATATTTTAGCATAAGATGCATTTTGGGCCTTATGTAGGACATCATCTGTGTGACGTAGAATTCCTAATTATTTACACAACCTTCTAATGAGACAAGGAAATGGCAAGGTGACCTTCCCTACCTTCTTTTCTTCGAATCTTCTTTGAATCTCTAGGACTAATAAATAAGTCATGTTTACATTAAATTTCCCCATGAGAATGGTGCTTTCTCTAGCAACATAGGTGGAAATCCTATTCAGCCTTTTGATGGGAAAAATATGTTAAGTTCTAATCTTAAAATATATTTTCTCTTCAATAGACAATTCACTATATTCTTTATCTACCTTGTTATAGGTGCTTTATAGTCATAATTTCTTTGCCTTACTATCAAATCTTGTAGATATCTATGCAATATTTTCTCTGACATTAAGAATATTTAGTGCCTTTGTGATTGCTTCCACTCAATAAGGCATTGTGACTCCTTCTATCATAACTTTGGCATCATCTTGTTTGTTCTTCCAAAACTGGTATACTTCTTCTAAGTACCATTCTCCACTGCATGACAGAGTTGGCCACAAAGTGGAGGCTTGAAACTATTCTCAGATGTTGGCAAGTGAAAATTCTATGAATAGTCCAAAGTTACATTCCACAATGTCTATGGACATGATTCATTTCTCCTAAAGAGCTTGGAGACATTCATCTAATAGTGTGAGATACTATCCTTTCTCTAAAGCTAGTGGTGCTTCAACCTCAGCTTGTGGAGAGTGTTCTATTGTAGGGATTTTCTAATGAATACTGAAGGATTAGTCTTCTTGCTCTACTTGTGAAGTCTATTCTCTAGCTTTTTCTCTACCTTTTGGATTTCATACCCCTTTTTTGTGAGGATCCTTCAATTGTGGACCTCTTAGGAGTCATTTGCAATCATAAAGGATCTGCTTAAGATTATCCAAGGATTCTGTTAAGTTCCTACTGGTTCATAACCATTCCTTAATTCTTGGATTTGACCACATTTTATCCTTATTATTATTTTATAGCTCTTATTATGATTTTAAGGTTAGAAAATTTTAAAAAAGAAGCCCTTATTTATTGATCTTTTGATTGTTATGACTTCTTACAATTATTATTCTCCTATCTATTGTGCATTTACATGGATAGTTAGGAGAATTGGTTATGTCTATTAGCTTTTATTCATTTATTTGATCAAAACTTAATTATTTGTTATTATTATTACCCTTAATGTACTCTTCTTAACATTAAATTTTTTTTTTTTTCAAATCATACACCTTTGCACAATGCTCTCCCCCATGACTAAGTTGATCACTCCATGATCAAGATGGTTCAAGAATCATACAAATTAGAGCTACAATAAGTTATGAAGTTTAAAATTTTGGGTGCTAAAGGATTAGAAAAACAACATGAAATCCCCTTGCTTGAAATGTTGAAAATGAAAAATTTGCTAACTCTGGCATGTATATATAGAATTTTTTATCAATGACATCGTAGCTATGATGTATTAGGGCCTCATACCTCATAGATACGACATTACCATTAAAAAATTTTGGATTTTGAGCAACTTTTGATGGAAAAATTGAATCAAATGAATAGTTTGGAAGATGTAGAGATGGTTTGAAGGGATCTTCATCATAGATGATGCTTAGAATATGAAAATTTGGCAATAATTTTTCTTGAAAGAAGGAATCTTTGGCAAAGTAAGTCAATGAGGTATATAGAAGATGGTGGTAGGAATTGCTAGAAGTATGGTGGGTTATGAGTATATAGGAAAGCTCAAATGATGGTTTAAATTTTTCAAAGGCACAAGATGACATGGAACTAAACATCAAGTATAAAGCACAAGAGTTATACAATTGGATCCTCCCCAATGCAAGCTTTAGCCCTTAGTGTCCTTGCATAATCCCACCTACAAGTCTCCATAGGCACTCAAGGAGTTGAATGTTAAACATGTCTTAGAAAATACACTTGTTAGTATCACCTAGATGAGAAAATAACACTATATTATACAAAACCATTAAAGTATGATTATATATAATAGTGAGGTAGAATCGGAATGGCAAGGGATTGCAAAAATTGAGACATGACGTATCTAACCATAGGCATAACGAATCTTGTGTGTAATGTATGGTTAAAGTCATCATTAGCCTTTCCATCCAAGATTCAAACCAAGTCCATACCACTCACCAGTGACATCACATTGCATCATCCCAAAACTAGCAATCACAAGACTACCACTACTACAAGAAGTATAAACACTTGGCAATGAAGTTCAAGGAAGTAATTTATTATTAATAGCACACTTCATTTTTTAAAGGGGACTTATCCATTAGGCAAAGAAGTACCTTTAAGCATGAGTAACATGTCTTTCTAGCCCCATAACTAATGTGAGTCTAAAAAACCTTGAAATTTTTGAGAAGTTGCCTACCTTTAGGCATGGCTAACATGTCTTTCCAGTGGAACCCCTAGAAATTTTTATTCTATGGATTTATTAGATTATTAATATGTCAACATTTCTAGATAACTACATTCATGCATAGGTAACATGTCTTTTTAGTGACCTAGTAAGGCAGCACTTATTTTAGACATACTTCCATTTTTTGTTAGAACTCAAGTAAATAATACAACTTAACAATAGGATAAGACTTATAGTAGTAACCATAGAGAATTCACAAATTCCCTTGATGTCACACCATTTTCATTCCCACTTGGTTCTTCACTTTTCTATCTAGGCATAATGATCTAGTTTTTATTATGGAAATAATATCATTATGTCCATGATAAGAACCTCTTATCATTGGAAATGAGTGGGTGGATGATGTGGTATCATTATATATAGAATTATTCCTTCAATAATTTGATAATATAGGGTTAAATTTACATTATTGGGACTACATCTTATTTTATTCCTTGCACTTTATTAGAAAAATTAAGAAAAATATATACAAAAAAGATGATGCTAAGTTGTGGAAAAATGATAAGAATAGCAAAAATTATAAGAATGGAAAAAATGTAGAAAGAATTCAAAAGGTATTTAAGAATAGAAAATAATTAAGAAATTGGGAAAATATAGAAGAATGTGAAAATTGGTAAGAAAAGTAAAAAGATAAAAAGTAAAAAAAATGTTAGAAGAAAAATTCATGCATAAGTGTCAAATTTGGCATCCCCTATGACTATTATGAGGGGTTAATATATGGAATATTGACCAAATGGTAAACTACTTGGTAGATAGGGTGGAGTCCTTGAGAGAGTATGGAAAGTCATGGTATGGTTTAATTGTTGAATATTGATAAGGATCAACTTCTATGGATTTTTTCAGTGAAGCTCTACATGGCACTAGATCGGTACATAACATGGACAATGTAGGATCCTTCTCATAAGGTTTGAAACTTAGCCTTTTATGGGACATGAAAAGGATTATAGGATAGAGGAATTTATCACCCTGATTAATTAACACTTATCTTATTCTAGAAACATGCCTACATTTAGATTAATTTTTATGAATTTCATTATTTATTTCGGCTACTAACTAATTTTCATCTAGAAGATTGAGATTCATGAGGTGTTCTTTCTAAGATAAGCTTAATTCGAGGTCAAGTGTATTGGTGATAGAAAGGGTATTGAGTTTCTCTTGGATTGGTAACTTAGATAGTTTACCATAAACTAACTCATATGAAAAATACCCTATAAGAAGTTTCAAGGTGGATCTATATGCCAATAGGGCATTGTTAAGTTTCGTGCTCCAATTCTTCCTATAAAGACTAACTTTCTACTTAATATTCTTGTAGTTTCTCGATTAGTCATTTCTACTTGACCATTTGCTTAGGGATGGTATGGTGTAGTTAATTTGTAATTCACCCCAAGTTTTTGCATTAGCTTTTTGAATATAGTTCCCACAAAATAAGTCCTATTGCTAGATATCAGCATGCATGATAGTCCAAATCTATTCACCACATATAGTTGAAATAATTTAGTAGCTATTTTAGCTATACAATCCTTAACTACACTACTTCTACCCACTTTGTGCAATAATCAACCATCACTATAATGTATGACTTTCCATTGGACATTAGTATGATGGGGCCAATAAAATTTATTTCCCAAATGTTAAAAGATTCTAATGGATATATCCATTTCCCTTCATTTCTAGCTATCAACCCTTCATCTTATTGACATCTTTCACAAGACTATGTAATTTGGTCTACATCCTTGAATATGATAGGCCAAAAGTATCCAACCATCATCAATTTTAGTGTTATCCATTGTCCTACATAGTAACCACCACATGGTCCTTCCTATGCATCTTGTAGGACTCTTTGTTGAATTTCTTCTAGAATGTACCACCTTATTAACCCATCAACACATACCTTGTAATGGTTTCCATTAATTTTTGTATATCTTTTCACTTTATGGAGGAACTATTCCTTATTTCTCTTGTTCCACTTAGTAAGAAGCTCTTTTGTAGTGATATAAGTCATGTAATCAGTAATTCATAACTTTCTTGTTAAGTTGATAACCATTGTTAATTTTGTAAATAAGTTTTCATTAGGAAATTGGCCTAATAATGGTTCCATTGTTCTCTTGGGGTTCCCATATTAATCTTAATAAATGATCTACTACCATATTTTTGGTTCCTTTCTTATCAATCATGGTGATATCAAATTCTTATGAGATAACTAGCCATCTTCTCACTCTAGGACTAATCATTTGCTTGTTCGTAAGAAATATAATGGCACTATGATCTATGTGGACATGAATAGGGTACCAAAGCACATAATGTTTGAATTTTTCAAGTGCATACACCATGGCCATTAACTCCTTTTCTATTATGGTGTAGTTAAGTTGTGCCCCAATGATGCTTCAACTAGCACAATGTATATAATAAGGTCTTTTCTACTAATCCAATTGAGTCAGTACTACTTCTAGTGCATATTTTAAAGCATCCATAATACTATGGAAAGGCTTTGATCAATTTGGAGCTTGAAGGATTGGTTTCTTGATTAGTTTCTATTTTAAAGCTCCAAATGTTGTTTTCACATTATTCTATCCATAGAAATGATGCATCTTTCTTAGTTAATTCTACTAGTGATTTTGCAATCTTTGAAAATTTTTCAATGAATATTTTGTAATGTCCTATGTAACCTAGAAATGATCTAACATCTTTGACAAATTGTGATCTTTGAGTGATGTTTTGGATGATTCGGATCTTCTTTGGATCTACATTTATCCACTTGTGAGATACTTTATGCCCCAGAACTATATCTTCTTGAATCATTAAATGGCTTCTTTTGCTAATTTATCTTTATATTAGTTTATATATATCTTTCTAACACTTATTCTAAATGGTCAAAGGCATGTTTAAAATCTAGCCCATATGTGGAGAATTCATCCATAAAGACTTCAACTCCATTACTAATGTGCTTTTAGAATATGTTGAGTATAATTCTTTGAAAGGTAGAAAGTGCATTACATAAGCCAAAGGTCATTTTATTATATGCAAATGTTCCCCATGAACTAGTGAATGTGGTCTTTTCTTGGTCTTCTAGTGTAATGCAGATTTGATTGTACCCATTGTATCTATTTAAAAAGATGTAATATTGGTGTCTTACTATAGTATCTAGGACCTCATCAACAAATGATAGCAGGAAATGGCCCTTGAATGTTGCCATGTTTAATAATTTGAAATCAATAAAAACCCTCCATTGAACACCTTTCTTTGGTACAATGACTAATGGGCTAGCTCATTCACTTCCTACTATAGGATAGATGAACCCTACTTTCAACAGTTTTTCTATCTCTTACTTAACAACTCCCTTAAGCTTTGGATTTAACCTTCTTTGAGGTTGGTGACATGATTTGATAGTTGGATCTATATATATTTGATGTTTACATATATGTGGATCAATTCCAATGATCTCATCTTAGGATCATGCAAAAGCAGTTGGCCATTTATTTACCACTTTTAGTAATTTTCTCTTTTGTTCCTTATCAAGTTTGGTATTTATAATTACCAATTTTTTATTATTTAAAAAAGCATATTCAAGTGTATCTGATAGGGCTTTCATTTCTAAGGATTATGGTTTGTAGGATTCTTATATCTCTAGTATTCCCCATTCAGTATCTTCCTCTTGATGTGATTTAATGTGTGAACGTGATCTTTTAAGTTTTTTTAACTTATCCATTTCTTCTACATATGAACTTGTAATTTTATTTGTCAATTCCATAGATATATTGGATTTGATTTCCTCTTCAATTACTAGCCACTAGGTACCTCCTTTTTGAGTGACTGTTGCATGCAAACACTTTTGTACACACACATCTTCCATGCATCTATTGGATCTTTTGATGGTGTTATCTTTCATAGCCCAAGTTTTTTGCACATAATTACCTCTATTATCATTGTATGTGATACATGGAACTCTATTTCATTGTACAATTCCAACTTCATCTTCCTTAAAGAGTTCCAAGGACAAGTCTCTAATTCCTAGCTTAGCATCTACAATGCTAAGTCATGCCCTTTATATAACTATTGGAAACTCTTCTTTATTTTTTCTCACATGGATGACAAGAAAATCAATAGGATAGGACCAACCACTTATTGTGTTTATGACTTCCACCTATCCAAGTGGAACGGAAATTGATTGATTCACAAGCTCTAATTGGATGTTACTTTTGTTCAGTGGAGGAAGATTCTAGGCTTTGTACATATCTTGTGAAATCAAGTTTGCTCCTGACCTAGAATCTAGTAGAGCCTTACATGATTTATGTCATACTATCTATAAATACACTAAGGGACTTCAAGGATCTATTCTTTTCTTGGGAAGTGATCCTACTTTAATTCAATATATGACTATTTAAGTGAACATGATGATGATCAAGTTTTGATTTGTAGAATTTGGAGGTGTAGTGTTCCCTTAAGGAGTATGTATGGATGAGGTGGATGTAGGTGAAGTTCCCATAATTTGAATCTTTTCATGACTTTTCCTAAAAAAGGATGTTTCCAAGCCATTGGTTCACTTATGATCACATCTTCTTGTATATCAACTTCCTTGGTGGCAGTTTTTTGTTGTAGTTATGTTGGTAGTTCTCCTTGCATAATCAATGACAACACTAATGGTAGGGAGTTAGGAGTTTGGACTAATGAACTAGTTGTGGGTTGGTGTATATGATATTTTGGATTCAATCATGAGGTAGTGGATCTATGATATTCTAGTGGATAGTAGTAAGAGGAGGTATGGACTGAAGCATTTCCTAGAGATATTGGACGTTGAACATAATATCCATAAAGATTTGATTACCTATATGGATACTACTACCTTGGTGGTGGCATCCCCCACACTTATGGTTGTTGTCACTATTGCTAGTATTTTTCCTGTGGTTAAGGATAGGCTCCACTTGGATAATATGATGGTTGGTATGGTTGTTGGAAGTTACCTTGTGGGTAAGGTAATCATATTAGCATTAGTTTCTTAACAAATCTTAGATTAAGCATGTATGTCCCAAACTCTTGCAAATGGACCATAACAGGAGAACATTTCTTAGGATGTTCATATTGGCACACTTTGCATCCTTCATCATCTTCCAAACTCAAGTCTCTTAATTCTTTGATTGCAATAATGTTTCATTTATTTTTATAGTTTTCTTATCCATTGTCTCTTTATCTTCTTTTCTTTATTTTTGTTCAGAGCCTATTTAGTCTTCTCTTCTACTATGTTAATTATGGTAGTAAATGTTTCATCTATATATTCCCATATATTCTCTACCTTGGTGGCAATGTCATTAACTAATTTTTGGATGGGTAGAGTCCTTCGCTAGATTGTATCCTTAAATGTTTTTTCTTCATCTCTTTTGCATATTCTCACATCCCTTTTCCTCATTGCAAGATCTCAATTGTATTCTTTAGTTGATTCTCTTTTTTATAACTCTCTTTCCTCTTTTGCCACCTGGTCTATCAATCTTTAGATATGATGAGCCATCATTATACATAACCTTTCTTGGGAATATACCTAAAGTGTTTCTCTTGTTTTTTTCTTAGCCCATCAACAATGTGTTTAGGTTGTTCCTTTTAGAAAAATCATGGCCTAGGCACCTATGTAGTAGAGAATAATATCTACCCATTGCCACATCAATGGATTCATGTATCCCTTGCTTTCATCCTTGAATCTATTTTATCAAATTGAACACTCTTGAATAAGTCTAATGTTTTTCATTAAAGAGCTCTATCATGATACTCCATCTTTAGATAGATTTTGGTTCTAAGAATTTTTACCAAATCTCTACTTCCTTTATGAGTATTTTTTGGAATAACTTTAATTTTTGCTAACCATTCTTTATGTTCTGAAGAGCACATGCATCATGAAAGACATGAAGATGGTGCTATGGATCTTCATTGTATTCACCTTCAAATTTTGGAATATTGTGTATACCTAGTGGCTTGATGCGACTATGTCTCACATGTCTAGTAGGAATATACACTACTTTCCTAATATTAATAATGCTATGAGTGACCAGTAGGAGTTCTTCATAATCTTCAAGTCTATGAGCTCTATTATAGTGGTGATCTCTTTGATTCTCATAAAGCTCTCTTTCTTCATGTCTAATTCTTTCTCTTATTTTATTATAATCATCTTCTTCTTCATCAGGATGTCTTCTTTGATGCTCATGTCTCTCAAGATTTCATTGTCTCTTCCTATCGTGATTTCTTATTCATCTTTCTATCTTGTCATACTTTTAGGAGGAGTATTAGGAGGAAGAGAAAGAAGTTAAAGAACAGTATTAGCTAGTTCTTCTTCTATGACTCCTTGATTCATCCCTTTCTAATTCAATGAAGGTTATAAGCCTTGAGTTCCTCCTAAGTGTGAAGTCTTCCTTATCTCCTATGGGCATTTCGGTAAGAGCTAAATGCAACTTTATCTTAATGGGATCTTTGATACAAATGACTAGTGTTTGAGATTGCGATCCATGGGTTTGATACAATGTTTCTATGTGCAACATGGCATCATCTCTTTCCTCTAGAACAATCATTTGTGGTACATTCTTTCCTTTATCAAGCTCATGCCTTATCTCCATAGCAAAATTCTTTCTTTCCTAGTCTTCTGTTGGTTGGTATGGCCTACTCATGGGCTTTGTGATGTGGTATCCTTCTTGTACATGGCCAAGATTTTACCTTATGAGGTTTTCTTGCAACATAGACAGTGTAAAACATTTTGGAAGAAAAGAAATATTGTCCTATAAATCTCTCTACCTTAGTTGTTCATCCTAGTGAAAGATAAATGTGGAATTAGGATAATATAAATCAATGTGTGCATAGGAGATTCTAGTTTGCATGGGTGCACTCTAGTCTTCTTCATTATAGTTCTAGTCATAACTCTTGTTGAATTTATCAACAAGTGGTGATTTCTCCTTAAGTGTAGAAGCCATATTATGTTTTCGATGCTTTTAAGCATGTGTATGTGTTAAAAGAATTGATTTATGTGTGAAAGATAGACATTGTAATTCTAATACAACAAACTCTTATAAAATCAACTACTAAGCAAACATTGATACATCCTCGATAATAGTGCCAATGATGACTTGTTTGGTATTCCAACACTGCACCATACAAGTCACAAGTGTTCATGCATGACCAAATCGTAATTTATGAATGGATAATGTAAGTATGCTAGTGGCTGATAGTTGGTTTATGATTGTTGTCTTCTCATGTTGGGTTAGTGAAGTGCATGTAGTATGATTTAACTCTTAGTGAGCCATATGATATCATGATGTTGTAGGCTCAAATTAATCTTAAGTGTTTCCATAATGAAAATGAGAATAAAATCTAAATCTAGGTGATAATAGAAATGTAGATCTATCCTAGCCTATAGTGATAAGCATTCATTCATGGCTTTCTGTACATGCCCTAGGCTCATGTAACCATTACTAAGATTACTAAATAAATTCACTATTGAGTGAACTAAGTGACATCACTACTAGGTTACCAAACAATTGTACTTAATTCTTGGACCAGTCGTACTTATTTCACCTTACTAATGGACATTGGAAAAGTAAAGTACTTATAAAATGTAAAGAACTTAATTAAAGTAAATGTATTAGAAAATAAAAGAAAACTAAGTGAGATGTGGTAATGGTGAGAAAAAATCTTGATCTTTATTGCCAATAATAAATTATGTCCAAGTACAATCCACTCAAGTAAAGACTCCGTACAACTATTTGTTACCACACTATGGACATTCACTTCTAACTCTAACTCTTAAGTATAACTCACAGAGAGAAACTACAAGAATTTTGCTAAGGGTTGAATGAAAGTTATTTGTTTGATGTGATGATGGATTGGTATTTATAGTGAAGACCAAGACCCACTACATCGTATCCACAATGACGTAAGTAGAGCTACAATATCGCATCATTGACATAAACTGTTTTTATCATTATTTATATTTTCTTTGATGAGATTTGTTCTTTTTAACATTGAATCATCTATTTTAATGTAAATTCTTAGCAACAAGAGTCATTCCAATTGTTTTTTATCTAATTCACTTGAAAAATATTTGCTTATTTTGCTTCCAAAATATTTTTTTCATTCCCCATGAAATCAATTTTAATTTGCAAAAGCATACTACAAGAGTTTATGTTTAAGTTTGTATATGTTATTTTGTGAAATACTTATGTTTATGTCTATTTTTGAATGAAAGCATGTGAGGGAGGTTTTAAGAAATTAAATGTTATGTTTTAGGTTTGCAAGTGATTTTATTTTTATTCTACTGAACATTTTTTCTTTTAATTGACTATAATTTTAAGGGATAGATAGTGTTTAGGGTTTAGCAGGTGCTAGTTTTGCATTGGGTCTATAGGTTTTTTTTAAAAAATAAAAATTTATGACATCTTGAGTTTTTCCACTACATGTTAGAATGTGGTGAAATATTGAACATTTATATCCTCTTAATGCAGTACTAAGAAGGTATGTCATTGATGCTATATGCATATAGCCATTTTGTAAAGACTATTAAGTTAAGGACATTATTAATAGTTTATGCATCTTATAAAAACCCCAGGCTCATAATTTGAGGACTTTGTTAATGGTTTTTAATCTTGGTTTTTCCTATATTATGGGTTCATTTTTGTTTAGCCTTTTAGTATTTGATTTAGGCAAATTTTTTTATTACTATGATTATTTTATGAATTGAAATTTTCATAGAATTATAATATTTATCAAATGTGAACATAGCTACAATGTTTGGTCAAATGAAAAAATAATTACTCTACTAAATATTTTAAATGTAGCTCTATTTTTATCCTATTGAATGCTTTTACTTTGAATTGACTATAATTTTAAGGGAAAGACATTGTTCAACAAGTGTTAGTTTTGCATCAATATTGAAATTTTTATGTAGGTGTTAGTTTTGCAAAAGATTTGAATATGTCTCTATTTTTATTCTACTAAATGTTTTGGATTTGAATTAACTATAATTTTAATGGATAGACATTATTTAGTAACTATTAGTTTTGCATAAGATATGTAGTTTTGTTTTTGACACTAGAATATGGTAAAATATTGAACATTTCTATGTTCTACATGTAGTACTAAGAAGCTATGTTATTGATGCTATATGCTTGAAGCCATATAGTTAAGACTATCAAGTTCAGGACATTATTAATAGTTTATGCATTTTATAGAGGATGGGGACTTTGTTAATATTTTTTGCATCTTATTTTCTCCTATGTCATGGAACCATATTTGCTCATTTTTTTTCTCAATCTATTAGGATTGATATACTAAAATCTCTCTATTACTATGATGATTTTATGAACTGAAATTTCTATAGAGTTGTAATATTTACCAAATGTGAATATAGCTAAGAGGCTTGGTCAAATGAAAAAAAAAATGATTATTCACATTTTTTAGGCCTATCTAATAGACATTGTTGGATCTTTTTTTTTTCTTGTTTCAATATTACATATGTATATCAACTAAGAATAAAAAATGGAAGAACTAACATTTGATAATGATCAAGCATTTAGTTAATCTAGTGGCTTGGATTTAGAAAATCATGTTTGACATTATCATCATGTTGTTAGTATTGGTTATACTATTTTTGTTGCCTCTATGAAAAAAGAAATGGAAATTACATTGTTATTTTAGTGTTAGAAGTTTTAGGAGTTATCTAATTCTAACAATGAAATTATGGAGATTTGGTGATGAGTGGCAAGGTACCCCTACACTCAACCGTACGAATACGAGTGTTTCACGTGCAATCCGGTCGAACTCCAAGGACTAACTGCTTATGTACCTTAATGGAACACTTAAGGTTAATCAATCGCTATCTTCCCAAACTTACTTGTATTGTCACGGTTGTACGGTTAAGTAAGATTGAGGTATATGACTTTTATATCTTTTATCTTTTTAATGTCTTATGCTAATTGGGGAAGGTAAGGAGAACTAAGTGACTAACTTTACATTAACTATTTACTAACTAAGTTCTAATTGTTCCTAACACTAGCACCCATTCCCACTTGCTACACACATCTTGAACTAGTGCAATGCTGCTGGGATTACCAAACGCTAATCATTACTCAGTTACCAAGCACTGCACACATGCTCGAAGTGGTCATACTGAGTGCACTTAACTAGGAGAGTCAAGGGTTGAGAATGATTAATTAACTAGGAAAGCATTTAAACATTCAACAATAATTAATTGCTATTTAGCTTAGTCCATATGCTGTAAGGTTTATCATAAAGGTCATCTTTATTTCTGTACACAAATGTGTGCTCAAGTACAATTTGCTCGAATAAAGATCCATTCACTTTAAGACTCCTACTGCGGGCACATGGAAATTATTCTAACTCTGGAATGGTAAAATTGCAAGAGTTTAGCTATGGGTCTAAGTCTAACTCCCCAAAATAAGGAAAGTTTCCTCTTATTTATAGAAATTGAGGTAGGCTATGATATCGTGGGGCAGATGCGATATTGTAGCTCATCATACCCCCATGACTAAATGAAAACTCATCCTTGAGTTCCTTACAAAATATTGGGAAGGTATGGGATTATTGACTTGAATGACACTAACGATGAATGGGATGACATGTGAACAGATCATCATTACAATACATGGCAATATTAGTGTTCATGACCACAAGAGTGAACACTATACACATTTGACATCTGGCCTTATTTGGCAACTAAGAGAGAAGAGAGAGAAAAGAAGAAGATGTGTTGCTATTGATGCCAAAATTGCACCTTCCATTGTCCATCCATAACCGTGCCATCGATCTTGTTCCTTGCATGAATGTTCCAGCACCAATCCATCCTAAGTGTTTCCTCTAGCTCCAGTCCATTGTTGTATGATTGCCATCTTCACACACAACATAGTCACATATTAGCAAGGGTAAATAAATCACCATGTAGTTGATACCTTGCCTTGGTGTAAGGTCCATTGGCTAAGTTATGATATGGTTAATATGGATTCCGAAGATATAACACTAGTGACTACCCAAGGTGTAGGGGTTAGGTGAAAATTAAAAAAATTGGACCAGGACCTCCATGATTAAGAGCAATCCTCCAGTAGCAATAGAATGGAAAAATAGAAGGAATAAGAAATATGGAGAGAAAGAAACAACGACAATGCTGATAAAATGGATGTCAGAGGTGGAAATGAACAAAATAAATGTTAATTATGGAAATGTTTAAGGGAAAGAAGTTAACTGATGCACCAAATAGGAATGCCAATGGGTCCTCCCCAAAGCAGGCTTATTCCCTTAATGCTCTAACAATCCCACATTCAAAGAGTCCATAGGCTCTAGAAATGTCATTTGAAAGCAAGAGTTAAATTCTTAACCATAAGAATTTACCAAAAAGAAAATAATGCATCAACCAAAATATAGACTATCGATACAACCAGCAATGAGGTGGAAAATGGAGAAAGAATGATGGAAAGAAGAGAATGGAATGGAGTCTTTAGAATAAGGTGGTGTACAACCCCTTGTGTATTAATGGTTAATGTGACTTAGTAGATCTCATTCCAAATCCATCCTCAAACAATCCACATCCAGTGAATTTGCATTAATACATTTGGCCAATCCATCCACTTGAAGTAACAAGAATGTTATTGCCAAAGAGTCACCACCATTCTGAGGAACAAGAAAGGAGAAAGGGCCTTAGTTAGAGGAACATGTTTGTTTAGTTCCATAACTAGTGCTTGTAGCCCAAATGATTATTTCATCTAAGGGGTGTGGTTTGAATTCTCACTCTCTTCTCTTTTTTTTATGTGAGAATCATACCATGAAAAGACTTATTATTTTTATTAGCTTAGCTTCCCAATAATGGAGCAACATCAGAATGGTAAGGAAACCCCAAGAAGAATGGCCAACACAAATGCATCAAATCTCCTTGAAGTCATACCCTTTTTAGACCTTAGGTCCTTCCTTAGTTTCAGAACTACTCAGTCACCAATTCGTTGATAGTTCTATTATTAAGAAAGGGACTATACAGTTCCAAGCCATGAGAGACCATAGAAATTCATGGATGCATGGATGATGTGGACTCATTGCCTGTTATATCAAAAGAATCATACCTTAGTATCGACATTATACTCAAAGGTAAAAACCAAACATTAGCAATCAATGGAATACAATTCATACCAACATCAAGAGCACTTATTAAGTGACGAACCTAAGAAAATAAATAAACACACAAAGAAATGAAAGAGTATAAATGATGTTGCGAAACAAAAATAAGAGAAGTTAAAGAAACTTGTAAAACAAAAACTTTAAAAGGAACTGAGGGCCTCAAATGATCAATAGAGGTGGCCATCTCCCCCATGATTGAATTGGAAGGGGGAGATCCAAAATAATTAGGGGGGTCATCCCTTCTCCGAGGTATAATGTGCATTGACCATTCTAGATTCATGGTAAGGTTTGGTCTATTGCACATTGACTAGTAATCTATTATTAGAGCACTTGTTTGAATTTTTTAGGAGTTTCCAGCTTCTCCCAATTGATGTTTTTAGGTTAAGGTTTGGAAGTTGGCGATGCTCTTGCTCCAGTGTATCTATGCTTTCAACATGAGCACAAGTTATTCCCTTAGTTAGTTCCATGCATGTTGGTGAGTTGCTCTCTTGATCAGCTATCAACCACTAGGTGTCTTCTTATTATGTGGTTGCTACATACAAGCACTTTTGTATGTCAATTTCTTGTGCACACTGGTTGCATGCAAGCAATGTTGAACATTCCTATACACAATCACACCCTCTATCACTGTTTGTGATGCATGGAACTTTCTTCTTCTCGATTTTCCCAAAAATTTTTTCCTTAGAAATTTCTAGGGAAAGATTATAGATTCCTAGGCGTGCATTTATGGGACTTAGCCATGCCCTTCCCATGATTATTAGGAAGTCCCCTTTATCATTGTTTACTTGTATCAATAGGAAATCAGTTGGGTATGACCACCCACACACAATGGTAATGATGTCCTCCACTAGTCCCAGGGGAACAGTGATGGACTGGTCAACTAGCTCTAGGTAAATATTTCTCTTCTTTAATAGAGGCAGGTTCCAAGATTTGTACATCTCTTGCGATATTAAGTTGACTCCAAAACCTGAGTCCATAAGAGCTTTACATGGTTCATTCCTAGTGACTTAGAGATAGATTAGAGGGTTTTTAGGGTCAGAGAATTTCTTGGGAAGGTGGCCCTCCTTAATCTAGTTAGTAATGGCATGGGTTAACATAACCGTATGCGTTGAGCTCAGTTTTTGATTTGAAGGGAGCTCTGTAGCTTTATTTGATGGAGAGGTGTTTAGAGGTTCAACCTCTTGTGGTTGTGACAACTTGGTTGGAATGTTGGTTCTAAAGAAATGTCTTCTCTTCATGTGGTTGTTAGAACCAGTAGTGGGTTGAAGATTCATAGCCATCGTAGCATTGTGTTGCTACAGTTGAGTGGAGAGTTCCCCTTGCATTACTGGAGTGGGTGGTAATGGAGCTATTGGTGTGAGACTTGTAGATGGATTTGGAGGATGGTATGTCTATGGGTTGTCTCCCCTAGGAAGAGTCCTATAATACTCCCAAGCTTGATAGTAACGTTGTGGCGTCACATGACTAATAGAGTCATGTGGAGAGATTGGCTACTGCATGTAGTAGCCATATGGATCTGGTTGCCGGTAGGGGTATTTTTGCCTTAGTGGTGGCATCCCCCATGACTGTGGGTATTTCCATTATTATTCTTTCTCAATAGGTTGTGGTGGAGTTCCACTTGGATAATACATTGAAGGTTGGTGGAACTGCCTTAGGTTACCTTGGGGATAAGGTAACCGTTGGGGTGCTTGTCATTTGTTAAGTCATGGGTTGAGTGCATACACCCCAGACTCTTGTAGATGTGAGATCACTGGGCAACATCCCTTAGGATGGTCATATTGGCATATCTCACATCCATCATCATTATCCATATTTGAATCCAAAACCTCTTCGGTGATGGCCATTTTACCCTTACCTTTGTTACCTGCATTGTCCACTGCTCTCTTTTTATTTTTGTCATAGTCACTACCTCGCTCCCTAAACTCCTCTACGATTTTAAGAATAGTATTGAACCTACAATCTAGGGAGTTTCACATTTTTTCTACCTTTGCTGATACCTCTAATTTTAATTTTGGAGTGGCAAGGTTTTCCTATTCACCATCTCTTCGAGTGGTGACTCTTCCTCCTCCTCACAGAATCTCACTCCACTTTTTCGGAGGGAAGGATCTCAGTTGTACTCTTCTATACTTTCTCTCTTACATAGCATCCATTCTTCCTTAGCTACTTGCTCTAGCAATCTATGAACCTAATGAGACCTAAGCTCTAATAATCTCCCTTAGGCATACTTTCCAAGGGTTCTCATTTTTTCATGCATAAGTCCATCTACGAGATGGCGTAGTTGATCCCGCTGCAAATAACCATGGCCTGGGCAATGATGCAAAAGTGCATAATAATGGTCCATGGCAGCATCCAAGGATTCATGATTTCCTTACTTCCATCCTTGGATTTCCTTTTGCAGGTTAGACACTTGGCAGTACGTTTGATACTTGTCATTAAACAGTTTTAACATTGTACTCCACCTCCAAATGGATTCTAGTTCTAAGGACCGATACCAATTTTCTACTTCTATTACTAGTGTCCTTGGGAACAACTTCAATTTTTGCCATTCATTTTCTATGTTCTACAAGCCACATGCATCGTGAAATGATTGTAAGTGGTTTTGAGAATCAACGTTGTATCCCCCTTCAAATCATGGGATATTGTTCATGTCTAACCTCTTGATCCTACTATCCTTTTGGTGCCTTGTTGGAATTCTTATGGCCTCCGTTATGTCTAGCATGCTTCTAGTTGTGAGTAGGGGTTCTTTGTAGTCATATCGTTCATAGTGTCTGTGATGTCTATGAAGTTCCCTACTCTCCCTTCTTCCCTGCCTTAACTCCTTAGAGTGCCCTCATCCTCATTCTCGACTATCTCGTCGATGTTTTTCACTTTGTTTCCCTTTATCCTCACAGTTAGGTTCCTTATGACTGCATCCTGACACTGAAGGAGAGGGTGAATGTGAAGATGAAGATGATGAAGAAGAAGAAACATCACCATAATGATGTTTTCTACCTTCTCTTCGGTGGTCTCGGCTCCGATCATGATTATGATCAGAACGTCCACCCTTATCATGTGTTTGTGTTCCCTCATTAAACACTTCGTGTTTTTGGGGATTAGAACTAGGGTTGTGAACCATGGAGTGGAGGTTTTGATATACCACCTCCTAACCATTGTTAGGAGGGGGAACATCAATTGGTGGATAACCAGTCGAAACCAGTTCACCATCCCCAATTTCACTTACAACGTGTGGGGCATTATGGGGCCATTTACCCTTCAAAGATGTGTGGTAACTCTCCTGTCACAAATCCTGTTGTTGTTGCACTTCTGTGGGATGATAGTCCCTTGTGTCATGATCACATGCAATGTATTCCACGTATAAAAGTGGCATGCCTATTCGTGTGAGAGCACGAAGGAGCATGTTGGGGATTTCTCGATCTGGAGGCAACACTATGTTACCCTCCAAGTCTCTCCAACGTAGTTGTTCATCTTGATGGAGAATAAAGGTAAAGTCGGGTAAAAACTTATCATGATGAGTATAGATTACCCAAAACTGCTAAGGAACTGGCGGATCTGGGTTACATGTGCTATGTCGCTGACTGTCTCTTGTGTTAGTCCTAGCCGGTGAAGTGCCTTTGTGTGAAGAAGAAGACATTTTTATCTTGTTTAGTGTGTGATTTACCATTGTCTTATTTTTCCTTGATTAACCTTAATGGTTCGTTCTAGCGTCCCAATGATATGAATGATTTCCTATGTTCTACGTAGCACACAAAAAACTAAGTCCCTGGCAACAGTGCCAATGATGAGTGGTAAGGTATCCCTACACTCAACCATACGAATATGAGCATTTCACGTGCGATCCGGTCAAACTCCAAGGACTAAGTGCTTACGTGCCTTAATAGAACACTTAAGGTTAATCAATCGCTGTCTTCCCAGACTTGTATTGTCACGGTTGTACGGTTAAGTAAGCTTGAGGTATATGACTTTTATATCTTTTATCTTTTTAATGTCTTATGCTAATCGGGAAGGTAAGGATAACTAAGTAACTAACTTACATTAACTATTTACTAACTAAGTTCTAATTGTTCCTAACACCAGTATTCGTTCCCACTTGCCGCACACATCCTAAACCAATGCAACGTTGCTACGATTACCAAATGCTAATTGTTACTGGGTTACCAAGCACTACACACATGCTCAAAGCAGTCGTATTGAGTGCACTTAACTAGGAGAGTCAAGGGTTGAGAGAGATTAATTAACTAGGAAAGCATTTAAACATTCAACAATAATTAATTACTATTTAGCTTAGTCCATATGCTACATGGTTTATCATTTTATCATAAAGTTCGTCTTTATTGTCATACACAAATGTGTGCTCAGGTACAATTTGCTCAAATAAAGATCCATTCACTTTAAGACTCCTACTACGGGCACATGGAAATTATTCTAACTTTGGAATGGTAAAACTGCAAGAGTTTAGCTATCGGTCGAAGTCTAACTCCCCAAAACAAGGAAAGCTACCTCTTATTTATAGAAATTAACACGATATCACAGGGCAGACACGATATCGCGGTGCATCATTTGGTATAACAAGAATTTTCTTGAGCTATTTTTTCTCATATTTTAATCTTTTAACCATGAATTTATGGTAGTAGTGAGAACACATAAAACGTATAATATACAAACAAGATTAAATCATCTAATCTCAACACATGAATTTGAGCATGTATCTCTTATGCAAGAGTTAGAGAATTTTTTACCTATTAGATTAAATCTTATTTTGAACTTGCTAGAAAAGGATTAAAGTAGATAATTTTTTAATTTTTCTATGTTTGGTTATGTAGTGGTTATCTAAACCTCAATTTCTACTTCATAATTTGGATTTCATTTGAATTTTTATGGAGTGCCTATCCATATTTTTTAGTGGTGTTAATAGCCCTTTATTTCATTGCTTAAAAGTGTTTTTATGACTATGGCTTGTTGTTGATTAAACTAAAGTAACTTAATAGCTTCATGATACTATTTGCATATCCATTAATTCTTTGAATCGTTTATGCTAAGGACATAAGGTTTTTTAGGTTAATTTTTACACAAGTGTTTTTTTTTTCATTTGTCATGATTTTCTATTTTAACAATTGGCTTTCATGTAACTTCAAACATGAGAATTTAAATTCTTGTTAAAAAGAACATGCATAAGTTTGAATCAGCCTTTGGTATTATGTTATAAGTTGTGGTTTCCAAATTAATCATTACATTAGAATTTGCGCTCACTTAAGTTCTCTAGTTTCTTATTATTTTATTTTTTATTCAAAGGCTATATTTTATGCCTTATTTTATCAAAATCATTAAATGTCAACAATTCCTTTGGTGTTTTCTTCATCAAGGCCTCCCAATCGGAAACGTGTAGCATACCTCGGGATTCACTCCCCTAAGTGCCCTTTATGTAATGACCCTAAAACCTTTGTCCATGTTTTTTGGCTTTGCCCATTTGCTCAGCATGCTTGGGAATGGACCTCTAAGGTTTTTCCCTCATGCACTCTTACACAAGAGGCTGTAATGTTTGGTTTCTTACCTATTAGGTCCAAAAACTCTCATTTCCTATGGAAGATTCTTAGGCCCATCATCTTATATAATATTTGGAAACGTAGATGTACCACACATTTTCAAAAGACAATTATTTCAAACTCCTTACAGCTAACTACTTCGGAAAAAATGCAAATTTTACGGCATGTTCACTTCCAAATTATATCTCAAGCCCCAAAATTCAAGATGAATGCTAATCAGTTGTTTCTCTTATTGCAGCCATGGAGTCATATCGGAGATCCAAATAATCACCATCATCAAGCCTCGCTTCAGAAGAAAGTCTCCTAATTAAGCCACAGTTTTCTACACTAGTCGGCCTTTTCCTCTTTCTTCCACCTATGTTCTCTTCCGACAATCCACATCCAGGAAAGATGCACACATTTCAGCGAATGGTTGACCTCTGGACTGCATTTCCATTCCCTGTGGAATGCTAAGTTTAACATGTTTCCTCTATAATAGTCTCAGTCAACAGGGTTTCTCTTCCTCCTTTCCTCACTCTATATATGTCTAGAAGTAGCTTATGTACTAAAATTTGTTTTCTAATAATAAAATTCTCTTTTTGGGGTCCGACCACCCCCCCCCCCCCCCCCCCCCCCAAAAAAAAAAAATCATTAAATGTTTATACTTTTTTAACCTTTTTTGGTATTTTATTTATTTGTAACATGACTTCTATGCCTACTTTATAGGAATTTCAACATAGATGAAGCTAAAATTGGAGTACCTTGACAATATATGGAAAAAGCTTGACAACAGAAGAAAATGAAAGTTTTAGAATTATTGAATTTTATATTAATTATTAAAAGTCAATGAATCTGTAAAAATATTACACTTTATTAAAATTCAAAGTTCAATTTTTAAATAAATTTTTAAAATGTATTAAATAATACATTAATTGTGGTGCATCATACATTTTTAAACTATGAAAGCTAAGATCAAAACAACATAATATTTAAATTTATTTTTAAGTAAAATATTCAATTTCTATTTTATATTTTAATTCCAAAAAAATATATTTCTTGAAACTATAAGTATATATATTTTTATGATATAATCTATTATTAATTATGGTAGCATTATTAGTATGCTATATTTTTAAAAGTGTGATATTTTAAATATTTTGTATAGTCATTCATGCCTTATGCTACTCATTTTAGAATGCAAGCTAATGTCCCTTTGAAGTGTTAGTTTTAATGCATTACAATGAAAATCTTATATAACTTCTAATTAAAGCACGTTATAAGGTAATTGTCAAATGATACTCTTTCTTACCACACATTAACAAATCAAGGTAGTTTGATTTATGCTACATTTTTTATCACATATCTCTAAAGTTGAGGTAATATAATAAAATCATGTTAATCTTATTTTTGTTAAACATGGCTTTAATTATGACTTTGTACTATGGTAAAATTTAAAATGTGGTGAATATTTTTTACCACAAAAATAGAGAACACACTTTTTATAACTATAGTAGTAGGTTTTAAAGGGACTATCATTTTTAGTGATGGTAAGGTGCTCATTTCTTAAATCAAGGATATGGGTTCGAGCTTGAGCACAACTCCTCGAAGGGGCTAGTCTTTGTTCATCTACTGATCCTCATAGGACCCTACTTCGCATGATAAGCACTATAGCTCCAAATGATGATCCTTTTTAGTACTAGGCTTTAACCATGATATTTTTTATTTAATAATGATTTTTTAACATTGTCTAATCTAGATTTTATTGTGGTTGTGGTATGATTTTTTATGTTTAATGTGTATTCTCTCATCACATGTGTTTGTAGGTCAACATGTGTTCACCTATCCTACCATAAGAATTGCCCTTGAAATATTTAGAGGATGTGCCAAGGTTTCTTACTTAAGTCATACTGACTTCCTTTTTTTATTTTTAAATTATCAAGACTAGCTGAAGCAGAGAGACATTTTATCATTTGTTATTGATTTCAGATGTTATGCATATGAATTTGTAGCTGTTAGACTATACTCTATTATATATTATTATATGTTTAGACATGTATTAGAATATTTCCCTGTACTGATGTTGAATAACACTGCAAATCTTGCCGTGGACCGCACAAGAAGTTGGAGGAAATAGGCGCAACAGAAGAATAAACACAAGTATCATACCCAGTAACAGGAGCATAAATAGAAAGAACATAACCATTATTGTAGTTTTGCAGATGATACGGATTATCAGATTTATTGCAGACACAATGAGGAGGGCATCTGGGTTTTGGGGCATCAGGCTTTCTCAGCGCCATTTTGAGCTCCGCTATAGCCATCTGGGGTTCGACATTGTCTCGGAGGTGTGCCTTGAAAAAGTTTACAAGTAATCATCCATGGCTGATGCCGCCAACGTGATCGAATCCAGATTTCGCTTGGGGCAGCTCTATTCCAACTCTCTTTTGCAGGGCAGGCAAGCAGCTCGTTTCAACTCTTCTGCGTTTGTGTTACTGTGGTTTAGCCTGTACTTATCATGCACAACTTTGAAAAAATAGGCCAAAACTTGCCAAAAAGCGTGGGCAACAACTTTTAGCAGGCTGCTAATTTTTTGTACCGCGAGGGGAGAGCAATAGAGCTGTTTGCGACCGCCATGGAGACCGCGACCACCCCCTCTCTTCCTGCAAAAAGGTTTAATTCCTCCTCCGTGCATGCTGCCAGTTTCTGGTTTTCTGTTTCCTCATGCTGCCCTAGCACATTCGGTTCCTTGTTAGGCCATAGAAGGCTCAATGGAGAGTAAGGAACAACATCCATATTAGGTTGTAAGCTTTGTGAGTGGGGCTGTTAATACTAAAGAGGACATTACCTGGCCTATGTCTAATCCTCAAATATGTTTGTCCATAAACGATTGGGGGTGTTTTTTTTTTTTGGTGTTGTTTTGTTGATGATGATCTCAGGGTATTTTAACAAGTTTGGGAGTATTTTAACAAGTTTGGGAGTGTTTTGAGACTATTTTGATGAGTTTAGGAGGTTCTTGCAACTATGGGGACTCATTTGGAGGTTTTCAGAGATTCCAAGCCTCAAAATAGGCATCTTTAATTTTGACCTTGGCAAGAAAGACATCTCACCCAACAGTTAGACATCTAAACTACATTCTAGACGTCTACACACTCTCAAGACATCTAACCCAAGATGTCTAACATGATTCCAAGACTTCTACTCTGACATCTCTGCACTTAGGCAAGGCATCTACTATTTCTTCAAGACATCTCGTACGGACATGAGACAATTTCCTTTTGAGTTTTTAAAGATTTAAAATTTGAATTTAAAGAGAAAAGATGAAGAGACAGAGGAGGAAGTATATAAATAGACCTCTTGGGCCTTCCATTTGGTCAAGAGAGACAATCTAGGAAGAGAGAGGTGAGTTAAGAGAAGAGTAGAGAGAGATAGAGTCTTGGCAAGGTGCCTTGATCATCATCCATGTGAGTGTGTGTTTCCTTTGATTGAGTGTGTAAGAGTTTGATTGAATCGCTTGTCTGTCCTTGGGAATTGTGCTTCCTTTCATATGTAAATTCTTCATTTGAGCAAGAATAAAGCTTTCATTTTCCTTTTCTTGTTCAATTGTATTATTTTGTAATTTTGAGCGAGCTTGGATTGTGGAATCCATGGGAGCTCCTCATCAAATTGGTATCCGAGTAGCTTGGAATTAAAGACAATTTCATTCAAGTTGATAATTCTCATCTCAATTGCAAAGAATCACTCCAAATTCTTAAGCTTGGATGATTTCTCTCTTGCTACTTGTTCTACTCTTCTTAGGGTTTGAAAATTTCTCTTTGATCCCTAAGTTTATCATATCTTTCAAGAATTGGAAGATAATTGTGGAATTAGACCTCCATTGGCTTGTAATAGCTAGGATTTGAAGATCTCATACTTATTACCCTTAAGATCTAAGTATTTCTTATCTCATTCCTTGAGAAATCTTGAAAACTTCATCTTTCTTTGTAGAATTTTGCATAAATTTCCTTTTAGATCAATTTCCATCATGCTTCCAAAAAAGAAGATAGTTCAAGTTTTGTCAAGAAATATGGATGACATGAGAAATGCTCTCAAGCTCATTGTTGAGAAAATTGAAAAGCTTGGAGAGAACAAAGGACATGCTACTTCACCAAAAGCATCCAAGCAAGGGTACAATTCATGCAATTCTTCACCAAGGCCTTCTGCAAGACATTCCTTAACGTTATCCCTTGAAGATGATATTCCTTTTGAAGATGAATACTTTGGAGAAGGAGAAGCTCAAGATGATGTTTTTCTTCATGCTCCTAGTGTTGAAAATAAGTCTCAACATTTTAATTTTCCTAAGAAAGGAAAAAAGGAACTTCCTTTAAAGCCTCAAAGAAATCAAGGTGAAGGAATTGAAGTCACTTTTATAAAAGCTTTCAAACATGCTTCAAGAATGCCTTATGTTGAAGTCAAATCCATCAATGGCATGGAAGGAATTGAATCTTTTCTCTCTTGGCTAAAAATGATTAAAAAGTATTTTGAACTTGAAGATGTGGAAAATCATCAAAAGGTATCTTATGTTGAAACCAAATTTGAAGGCATAGCACTTGTATGGTGGGAGAAGGAAAGTCATTCTTGCAAGGTGAGAAATGATATTCCTATTAAGGATTGGTCTTTAATGCAATTTATGCTTAAGCAAAAATTTGAGAAGACTCATCATAGATAAGAGGCCATTTAAAAATTGAAGTACCTAAGGCAAGGTAATAAGAGTGTGAAGGACTACTACATGGATTTTTGTAAGGCTTTCTAGCTTACAGAAGTTCATTAGGATGATTATAAATAAGCATTTAACTTTCAAGGAGGACTAAAAAGGAAGTATCAACAAGAGCTAACCTTCTATGAGCCTCAAACATTGGATAAGGCTTTTAAATTGGCTCTTAAGGCTGAGAAAAAACTTCAAGGATACAATAGAGGTCCTAAATTTTCTAAAGGCAAGGACTCCAAAGCTTCTAAATATGAGAAAGGACCTAAGGAGAAGGAAAATGCCAAAGAAGACACAAATAAGAAGAGAAGTTCAAGGAGGGCCAAGATTCTAAGAAAGACTACTCTAAGAATGGAAAGGATCAAGGAAATGGATATGCATCCAGACTTCAATGCTCCAATTGTGGTGAAAAGGGACATAAACAGTGGGAGTGCAAAAAGCCAAAAATCTCCAAAGACAAGGAACTTTAGACCTTGGAAAAGAAAGAATCCTCCAATAAAGGTAATACTCATGCACTAATGATTGAAGATATCAATGAAATTAGTTCTTATACTTTTATGGAAAATTTTAATGCCAATAAAGATCCTAGAATAAAGATGCTCTTTAGGATTAGAGCTAGGTGTCTAGATAGTGGTGAAAGGATACACATTTTAATTAACAATGGAGCTCAAGAAAATGTGATTTATTCAAAGACTATTTCTAAGCTTGGTTTGAAGATATTCCACATCCTAGGCCCTATAGAGTCCATTGGCTATCTAAGGATCAATTCCAAGAACTTAACGAGAAGTGTATTTTGTCTTTTAAAATTGGTTCTTTCAAGGACAAGGAACATTATGACATCCTCCCTATTTATTTTGCTTATGTTATTTTGGGAAGACCTTGGAAGTTTGACAACAAGGCTTCTTTTATTGGTGTAAGAAATGTTTGTTCTATTCCAAGAGAAGATGGGATACATGAAATCATTCCTATGACTTTGCAACAGTATAAGAAAAATGTCCCTATTAATGCTTCATTGACCTATCTTAGTGAGCAAGATTACCTACAAGCACATAAAGAGGTTGGGCATGGTCTTGTCATCGTGTCAACACTTGCAACAAGTGAAGAGGAGCATACAAATAAAATTTCACTAGTGGTACAACCTTTAACATTAGAATTTGCTAATGTTTTCAAGGGAAAATTGTAAGGGCTTCCACTAGTGAGATCCATCCAACACCAATTAGACTTCATATCAGGAGCTACAATTCTAGATGAAAGAGCCTACCACATGACTCCAAATCAGAGGGAAGAATTGAACAAGAAAGTGAATTACTCTCTAATGGTTTTATTAAGGAATCCATCTCTCCTTATGTCATTTCAGCTATGTTAGTTCCCAAGAAGGACACTAATGAATTAAGAATGTACATAGATTCTAGGAATGTTAATAAGATTACTATCAAGTATAGATTTCCTATTCTTAGGATGGATGACATTCTTGATATTCTTGCCAACATTGAGATATTTTCTAAAATTGATTTAAAAATTGGTTATCATCAAATAAGGATTAAACTAAGAGATGAAAGGAAAATAACCTTTAAGATACTGGATGGCTTGTATGAATGGTTAGTCATACCTTTTGGGCTAACCAATGCTCCAACCACATTTATGAGGCACATGCATGAAGTCCTAAGGAATTATATTGGTAAATGTTACATTTTTTTCTTTGATAACATTCTTATGTATAGTTCTAAGGAAGAGGACCATGTA
Source organism: Gnetum montanum (assembly GCA_015680685.1). NCBI lineage: Eukaryota > Viridiplantae > Streptophyta > Gnetopsida > Gnetales > Gnetaceae > Gnetum > Gnetum montanum. Next base: position 250,245 of record MNCI01013971.1, read on the forward strand.
CATCATTTGAGGATGATACACTCCATTTTACAAGAAGCAAAGTTGGTGAGTAATGCCAAGAAATGCCACTTCATGAAGAAAGAAATTGTCTACCTAGGTCATATTGGCTCCAAGAACTAAGTCAAGATGAAACCAAGTAAGATAAAGGCAATTAAGAAATAGCATTCATCTAATAATGTGGGAGAAATGAGATCTTTTCTTGGTTTGGATGGCTTCTATAGGAGATTCATTAAGAATTTTAGTTCCACTGCATGACCTATGCTCTCTTGTTTGAAGAAAAATTTAACATTTGTGTGGGATAATGAGAAAGAAAAATCCTTTTAAGCATTGAAAGAAAAAATTTGTAGTGCTTTGATTTTGGAAATTCCAAATTTCTCAAAAATTTTTAAAGTAAAAGTACATGCAATTGGGCTTGCTATTGGAGGTGTGCTTTCTCAAGAAGGTAAGCCAATTGCATTCCTTTCCAAAAAATTAACTAAATCTAGACAAAAGGATAGTATGTATGAAAAGGAGTTATATGCTATACTTCAAGCCATTAAACATTGGAGATATTACTTACTAAGATAAAAGTTTATTTTACTTACTGATCATAGAGAACTTCAATTTTTGAATTCTCAAAAGAAAATTAAGTTCCAAGCACATGAAATGGGTAGAGCAATTGCAAGAATTTAATTTTGTTTTGAAACATGGGAATGGAAATTCTAATGTTGTGGTTGATGCTTTGTCTAGAGTCCATGTTATTTCTTCTAATGTGAAAGTTCAAGTATTTGATTCTTTTTCTTCATTATATCATAATGATAAGAATTTTTGTGTAATTTGGATAGAGTTATCTTCCCTATTATTAGGAAGGACTAATCAATGGAAAGCTTATCATCTGAAGAATGGGATTTTGTTTAAGGATGGAAAAATTTTTATTTCAATGTATGATTTCAAGTACGAACATCATGAATAGAAACACCAAAGTGACATGGCTGCACATATGGACAAGACCAAGACATTGGAATTGGTGAGGAAAAATTACTTTTGGCTAGGTATCACATTCTTGTTCCCAAATGATGTTGCTACATGACAAATATGGTACCTTTTCATAACAAGTGTTATCATTATCTTAACAAAACCTAAAAGGAAGTTTGTAATTGAGACCCAAAAAGGTGCATTGTAATAACAGATGTGTCTATTGAGGTCACCTTTGGGAATTTGACCTAAGGCATTTATACCTAGTCTTAGAGGTCGTGCCAAGCATGGAGTGGTGAAGGCGATACAAGCAAGTCACAAATGCCAAGTGAAGTGGGATAGGAAGTGGACTGGCCATTCCTTCTAGTCGATTGTAGGCCTAACCATGGTGGTAGTGCTAAATTACCTCTAAGGGATAGATGCCAAAGAAAGAAAAACCCAAGGAACATTCTCAGAGCATGATCCAGATACTCTATTCCAAATCAATAAAGCATTCTTTTCTTTCTCTTTCTACACTTTCTCTATAATTTTTGTTATACATAATGTCGAATGTTACATATATTTGATGTTTGCTATATTGTCTTCTTAGGCATAATGTTCAATATAATGTATATTTGACATTTACCATGACATTCGAGAATGAGATGTCATAACTAGTATTAGAGCAAACCACGATTCAAGGGCCATTCAGAATCATGGGCTGACTACAACATGAATCTGATGATGAACCATGATGCCATGACACTGGGAAAATCATTGATCATCACTGGATGCATCATACATATGAGGCATTTCACCAACCAACCAAATTCTTTCATGAATATTATTGACCAATGAAGATTTGATTATGCCTCCTCAAGATTCATAAATTGCAAGAGATGTTGGTAAGAAAAGGATGCACTAGTCTAGCTAACTCCTTCTCATCCAAATATTATAAATATTAATTAATTAATTTTATTATTAAATTTCTTTTAAAAATTTAGTAACCATGACCTGAATTGATCTTATTTATTGAAACTCATTTTTCTAATCAACTTAGAGTCATTTATAAGTTATCATGTCATCCATACATCAACCCAGTAATGTCGTTTTGGTAGAATAAGCTAGTTGGACCTTTTAAGATCTTGAAAAATTTAACTTTATTTTTGAATCTTAAGACTATGTCTAATGCATATTACTCATTAAGACAATTTCAATGGTACAAATTTCATCTCAATCAAACTTAACCCATACCTCCTACGCACACACACACACATGTACTGACCTAAATCGTTGGTGTGAGGCTGGAATGGAAACAGACACCGAAAGATTGTTGGGCAGCCACAGCTGACCCTGCCTTCACTTGAGGGCAAGCTGAAAAAGGGAACGAAGGAAGAGTGCCTTGGATGGTTTGCACACAAATCAACCAAGGACTTCCCCGAGCGTAAGCTA
>MNCI01013971.1:264964-284525 GCA_015680685.1 Gnetum montanum
AGAAGTTGGGATATGAGTTTATGATGGTTTTCAGATAGTGGGATTATGTCAAAAGCTGAAGGGATAAACTCATGTCCTCCTTTATGGATGAATTCATATTCTTGCTTAGCTTCCCTCTCTATACGATCAATGGGTAGGTTGGCTTGGATCTTAACACAGATAAAATTATATTGTTGGGTGTAAGAGTTGCGTGAATAGGGCCTTTGCCTTATAGTCTGAGGGATTGGCATGTAGGGCCTTAAGGATTTATGTGTTCAATAACGGTTATAGATTTCGTAGCAGTCACAGGGTTTGAAGCAATTGGTAGTGTTACTGGGTTGACTTGGGAAGATTCCATGATAAATGTGAATGGACTGGGATAGACGAATGGAGTTGGATCGTAAGCAGTTGTAGTGTGGGGTGACACAAGCTTAGTGTGATCAACAGGGATGAAAAGACTCAAATGGGCAAGATGGATGAGTTTTGATAGGTAGTGAGGTTTTAACAAATAACAAGAAATTGGACCTCTTTCTAGTGCCAAAAACTGTACTGACCTAAATCGTCGGTGTGAGGCTGGAATGGAAACAGACATCGAAAGATTGTTGGGTAGTCACAGCTGACCCTGCCTTCACTTAAGGGCAAGCTGGAAAAGGGAACGAAGGCAGAGTGCCTTGGATGGTTTGCACGCAAATCAACCAAGGACTTCCCCGAGCGTAAGCTACGGCTAGCACTGGGGTTATCGTGAACGATGTAAATAGGATGTAAAAGGAATGCAAACAGCAACACAAAAATGTAAACAGAGCGTACTGAATTATAAATAAAGCGCAAATCGAGCTATATTGTAAACAAAGCATAAACCAAAGTAAATAATGTAAAGAGGAGGCAATGAACTTTATTGTATTGTTTAATAAAGATGTATGCACTGGTCGAAGTGTAGCTGCACGTGTGAATGGCAGGTCAAGCACTAAGCCCCGGGATGATGTCTGAAGTGATGATGCGATAATGTGATGTGATGAACGTGAGAAATGCTTGGATGCCAACAGTCAGATTTGTTGAGCGCCCAAGGATTGCCAGTTCTGTAATTTCTCAGAATTGCCAATGTCTCTAATTTTTGCCTCCAATTTCCCCCCCGATTTATGTGAATTGACAGGGTATTTATAGGGTTGGGCCAGGCTCCGGCACAGAATTTCAGAATGGAATCAACGGCTGAGAGATGAGAGGAAAGTGGATCTGGTAACATGTGTCCAATGGACAGTTGTGCTTGGGTTGGATGCATGCTGGCGAGAGTTGGATATGTGTTGGATAGTTGTGCATGAGTTGGATGTATGTCGGCAAACTACGTTCTTGACCAAGTACATTGCATTTTACAATTTATGGGTTATTCAAGCCCATGAAAGTACATTTAATTTAAACATGAGGGCCTAACGTGCCCACATATGTCGATTTACAATGAAATGTACAACAAGAGAAATTTGACCCTCGTTTGTGTGAAACTTCTTTGTTCCTGATTCTTTTTGAAATTTTCTGGAATGTTCTGAAAGTTGCTGATGCTAATAATTCTCTACCATTTTCTGAAATACTTCTGGAATTTTCTGAAACTTCGATGAATAGTGTTTTCATGATGAATAGTGTTTTACGTAGTGAATAGCATTCACATAGTGAATAGTGTTTGATGCAGTGAATAGTGTTTTACGCAGTGAATAGTGATTACGCATCCTTACACTTTGTAGCGTAAGAAAATGTAGCCGCAGTGTAATCAACCGAAAACACCTCTTTTAAGGCTCGAATTTTGATTTTTTGAAGGCTGGAAGCTACTGGGGACCTTAGCGAAGGTCATGGGGGTCCTTGTGCTTTATTTTGGCCTATTTTGACTTAGTTTCGGGGCCCCAAAAGTTGGTGACGCTGATCCTTACGTTTTGCAGCGTAAGCACAGCACAAGCACATTGTACTTAGCAAAAATTGCACTTTTTGACCTTGAAATGGATGATTCTTGATACCGAGACTTGCCGTCGTGATCTGTGGACCCCACGGGGACCTTGCTTGCTCCATGGTGGGCTACTTGAAGCCATTTGAGAGGCTCTAAAGTTGTCTAGAAGTGTTGCTGAAATTTTTGTGGTGTTTCAACACACACACATTGTAACATTTTCAAAAAGGAATTTGATGCATTAGTAGCACATGAGATAAGTATTCCATAGTTAAGCATCCTTTTTTTGGAGTAGTACTAGGATGGGTGACCTTTCGAAAGGTCTCATTTTTCATGCCAAAGATCTTGGACCTTAGAAGCCATCACTTTTGATTTTGGAAGCCTTTTTCAAAAAATAAAGAGTTGTTTCCTACCATTTTCAACCTTCTGAACATAATGGTAAAGTTATATATATCCCTTAAAACCCCAAAAATTAGTTTTCATCCCTTTCCTAACATAGTTCCTTAAGATCCTCAGAAGATTAATTTTAGCATAAATTGAGCATACGATGTCCTTTTTCAATATATGGATAGTCATTTTCAACATTTTTCACCCTTTTGAACTCAATGGTAAGGTCAGATGTATCATCTGGTTACTCAATAATTCAATGATATCATGAACTATGCCTTAAAATTTCACAACATAAGGATAACTAATTGTGCCTTGTTGGGACTAATGAATTTAACCTTTTTGGGATCTTGGGATCCAGTGCTTAACCTTGGAAGATAGCCTTTAGATCACTTTGGTTTGTCATTAGTTACACTGTTGGAGTTAGTGTCCTTAAGGAGGGTAGAAAGGCCAAGATGATGTAGTTACATATTACCAAAAATTTGTTATAGAATCAGCTGATGAAACAAAATAGTCTTCAACAATGTATATCAATTCATCTTGCAATCAAAACATATGACAAAACAACATGGAGATTCAAAATATTGATTCAATAATGTGTATGATAACCATAAAGAGCAATGGTCTAGTAGAGAATCTAAGAATTAGAATGAAAGATGCAACATACAATGTACTTGTAAGATCCTTAGCGAATGAGAAACAACATCTCCACCATGGCCTTTGGATTGGCATGAGTATCGATACCCATGCATCTTAACAAAGTTACAAGTTTTGGATGCTAATGTTTTATTCCTACAAGAAGTCTTGCCATGGGAATTTCTATAACAATTCCAACTAGACTTGGAAAAGATGGGATATAGAGGTATTTATAAGCAAAAATATTCTTGAGAAAGTTCTTCTTTTGAGCCTTACAAATTAGCCTACTACAGAAACATGGATGGATGCATAATCTTTTATAAGAAGCCAAGTATGTATTAGTACAAAGATTTCAATGGAGTTTAGAAAATATGATTTTTGAAATTCCAAAACTTCAAACCATGGAAAACAATGAACAGTCAAGATTTCAAAAAAATCACATAGCCTTGGAATTGATTCTAAAAATCTAGTTATTAGAAAGATGTGTATGCATGGTTAACACATATTTAATTGCCAAACCAACATGTTCAGATGTTAGATTATGTCAAGGAGCATAATTCATTAAGAAAATAGAAGAAATTTTGAAGAATAAGTTATTCCTAAGTTATATTAATCTAGTTCCATTTATTCTTTATGGAGACTTTAACGCAAAAGTTGGAAGTAGTGTCTATTAATTCTTAAAATATGGATGTGTAAAGGAATCCTTCGAAGATTAACCTAATTTGAAGAAGATGTTTCCAATAATTCAACATGAAATTCCATTTTCTAATGCATATTCTACTTACTTTGAATCTTCAATAGATAAATTAGATTCCAAAATTTAGAAACAAATGATGTTGATGGATAATACTCATCAAGAAACACAGTTTACTAGTTACTCTACTATGATTAATGAGGATGGGTCACCAACATTCTTCAATGAGACCTTAGATTATATTTGGTATAATATCTAATTCTGCCAAGTTACCAAATTACTAGAGTTAATTTCTAAAGAAGAAGTTGAGAAGAGTCAAGATCAAGCCTTTCCATCCCAAACAAGACCATCTGATCATATACCACTTATGGCATAATTACAATTACTTCCATCAGTTCATAAGGTTGATCAAGATCAAGAAGTTTCTCATCCTTACTTTTATTTATGATCTTATTATTTTCTTCATCGTTTAATTTATATTTTAATTTGATAAGTAAAATATCTAAGGTAATAGAAATTGAAAATAAAGGATTTGCCCTACCTTCACTTGGATAACTAGATACGAGTTGCACTTTGTGTGACCCTAATTAGGACTAGTGATTGGTGGTTGGTAGATCTTTAATTTACTTCTTGACATTATCTTAGAAAATGAGGTAAATAATAATAAAGTAATATTTAATACTCATGTAAATTCTTCTCACATATATTTTGTTTGCAGAATAAGCAAGAAACAACTCCAAGTTCAAAGGAGAAGTCAAATTATTGAAACACAGGATCACAACAGAAGTGTTGGAGCTAGAAAGAGATAGTGAACATGTACTCATTTGAGTATGAATGAAACCTAAGGGGGTAAATTTTCATGTCCTTATTCTTAAATGATGTCGCTACATAACAAAGATGATGCCTTTTCATAACAAGTGTTATTGTTATCTTAACAAAAGCCGAAAGGATAGTTGTAATTGAGACCAAAAAGGGTGCATTGTAATAATGGATGTGTCTCTTGAGGTAACATTTGGGGATTTAACTTAAGTAATTTATACCTAGGCTTAGATGTTGTGTTAGGCATGGAGTGGTAGAGCTAGTACAGGCAAGTCATAGGAGCTAGATGAAGTGGGACAGGATGCATTGTAATAACGGATGTGTCTCTTGAGGTAACATTTGGGGATTTAACTTAAGGCATTTATACCTAGGCTTAGAGGTTGTGTTAGGCATGGAGTGGTAGAGCTAGTACAGGCAAGTCATAGGAGCCAGATGAAGTGGGATAGGATGTGGACTATGGACTGGCCATTCCTTCTAGCTGGTTATAAGCCTAACCATGGTGGCAGTGTTGGATTACCTCTAAGGAATAGATGCCGAAGGAAGAAAACCTCAAGGAACACTCTCAGAGCATGATCCAAATACTCTATTTTAAATTAGTAAAGCATTATTTTCTTTCTTTTTTACACTTTCTCTATTATTTCCTTTATGCATAACATTGAATGTTACATATATTTAACATATGGTGTATTGTCTTCTTACACATAATGTTTAATATAATGTATATATGACACTTTCCATGACATCTGGGAATGGGATGTCATGCCAAGTATGTATAGTGATGTGGTTAAATTCGTAAAAGAATGTTATACTTGTTAATTGTTCAAAAGTGGAAAAGGCATAGATGGTCACTATCTACCCTTTACCAATCCCAAATGTTCCTTCAAAAAGTGTTTCTTTGGAGTTTCTTTATGGCATTCCTCAGATAAGATCTGGTCATGATTTTATACTTATTATAGTAAGATTTACCAAGATGGATCATTTTATTCCATGTAAGAAAAGGAGTGATGCTTCCCATGTTGCACATTTATTATTTTAGCATATTGTGAGGCTAGATGACATTTCTTTAAACATTGTGAGTGATATGGATGTCAAGTTTACTAGCCATTTTTGGAGATCATTTTGGAAACTACTTGGAACTAGGTTATCTTTTTCCACAGCCTATCACTCCTAAATTGATGAACAAATTGAACTTGTAAATAGGTCTCTATTAAAGATCTTGAGGTGTTTGTGTGAGGATCAACCTCAAAGGTGGAAAACATGTTGGGCCATGTTGAATTCTCATAAAATAATGCTTCCCATTCTAGCATTAGTAAGAATCCCTTTATGAAAAATTAGAAATTTTCACCAAGAATGGTTGATGAGTTTAGGAAATTTGAAGATTATGCCTCTTTGAGTTTATACTTTGTTGAGAAAATGAGAGAATTTCATAAACAAGTAAAATCTCACCTAGAGAAAAAGAAAAAGATTGTATCTTCCAAGGCCAATGAGGGCAAGAGCACAATTAATTTTCAAATTGGTGATTACGTTTGGATTTACTTAAGCAAAGAAAGACAAAATAATGTGCACTTCTATAAGCTCAAGTCAAAGATAATTGGTCCTCTTCAAATTAGGACCAAAATCAAACCAAATGATTATAAGATTGACTTACCTATTGATTTGCCTATTTCTTGTGTTTTTAATGTTTCAAATTTAGTCCCTACCATGGGAATGCGATTGGATAAAACTTGAGGAATAGTCTTGAGATCCTCAAGGATGTACTTGAAGACTCAAACTCAGCCAAGCCACCAAGAAAAGCAATTATGTAGCAAGAAAGATAGGCTAAGAGCACAAGAGGTAGAAAAGTGCATAAGTACTTGGTGCATTGGAACGATGAAGGGTCTAAAAATGCCATTTGAATCCACAAGAAAGATTTGCCTTTATAGGGGCTTAATGCTATTTGAAGTATGCAACCAACTTGAGGACAAGTTTAAATTCTTATGGAAGAGATGACGAGGACATCACCCAACCCATGTCTAATCCTCAATATGTTTTTCCATAGATGTTTGTGTATTGTTGTATTGTATTTTTTTGTGGTGTTTTATTGATGATGATCTTAGGGTATTTTGACATGTTTAGGAGTGTTTTGAAACTATTTTGATGAGTCCTGGAGGTTCCAAGGGCCATGGGGACTTTTTTGGAGATGTCTAAAGGTTTCAAGCCTCAAAACAAGCATCTTTAAGTTTGACCTTGGCAAGAAAGACGTTTCACCTAATAGATAGACATCTCAACTTCATTCTAGACATCTACACACTCTCAAGATGCCTAAGCCAAGATGTCTAAAATGATTCTAAGACATCTACTTTGACATATTTGAACTTAGGTAAGATGTCTACTATTTCATCAAGATGTCTCGTACATACATGAGACACTTTCCTTTGAGTTTTTAAAGATTTAAATTTTGAATTTAAAGAGGGAAGATGAAGCGATAGGGGGAAAGGATATAAATGTACCTCTTGGGCCTTCAATTTTGTCAAGAGAAAGAGTCTAGGAAGAGAGAGATAAATTGAGAGAAGAGTATAGAGAGATAGAGTCTTGGCAAGGTGTCTTGATCATCATCCATGTGAGTGTGTGTTTCCTTTGATTAAGAGTGTGAGAGTTTGGTTGAATATCTTGTCTATCACTGGGAATTGTATTTCCTTTCATATGTAAATTATTTATTTGAGCAAGAATAAAGCTTTCATTTTTCCTTTCTTATTCAAATTTGCTATTTTGTGATTTTAAGAGAGTTTAGATTGTGGAATCCATGGGAGCTTCTCATCAGCTAGGTAGATAGGAGTTGCTTCTCCTAATTTAGTTGGTTTTTATTTGCACTATGTATAGCATTGATGCATCATGATAATGGAAAGAAGATATTAACTCTTGCATCATAGTGTGACATATTTTAGCAATTAGCACCTTGGGTTGTAGAATACCTAGGTGAGTGTGGAATCCAAGAACAACATAGGAAGAATCAAATAGAGGAATGATAGGAATCTTAGGGGTTAAGGTGTCTCTTTCAGTGGAACATGCAAGATTGGTCCTTACTTTAATAAATGCTAATATCATGTAATGAAGCAACTATAAATGATGTAGTTGATTCTTTGTATATTTGTAATGAAAATGAATGTTGGATTTCTCTTGCAATCAATTAAGATATTGTTACCAACAAAGTAGTGAAAAAAATGAGGAAAACATGTTGTAAAGAGAGGAATTATGTTATTCTCATTACTTGAATAAATATGATTGGTTCTAGCATTTAATTCAATTTTTAAAATACATATGAATTGCTTTTATATTCTCATCTTTGTAATATTACAACATTATCTTCATTTGTTAATCATTTTAAATAGACATATTATATTCATTTGGATAGTTCTTGTTGGAGAATATTCTAATTTAGTATTTTTAACTTCATTTTAGATCTTTATAGGGTATTTCCCTTTACATGTCTAGAGTTTCATGAGCGATAATAATTCACACAAACTTATTGGAATCTCCAAGATCTTTTAGTAGGATGTAGAGTGTAACTAGTATTATTTTTTTTCTTTATAGATCTAAGATGTCCATTAGAACTAACCAAAAATAAAAAAAAATTATTATATTAAGTTCATATAGTATATATGTCATGGGTTCTCAAGTCCATAACTACTAAGTTTGACTCTACTCACAATTTGGTGGATTAGATTATGACTTTGATTTGAGCTACAACTAACACAATATTAAAGTTCTTCATCATCATGGATTATAGTTTCCTTTACAATGCAAGTGGGAATTTGTTTGTGTTTAGTCTTATGTGGGACTACATTCACTTGAACATGACTTCATCTCAATAGCTCGGCCCCTTTAGGTTCGAACTTTTCATTGGCTTAGTTTGACACTTGTTACATAATCCATAAGTTTAATTAAAAAATGCTTCATTCTTCATACCTCTATTAGTTTTTTCATGATTAACTCACTTATGATTTAAGGCCTAAAGTTTTAAAAACCTCATGCATACTACATGAAAATGTAAATATACACATATCTCTTATATTTAACCTAAATGTCTTATGACTAATGAAGATGATGAGTAGAAAATGATTATCGTGACTTTGCAAGGCACCTTCCTATCCATGGATCCATCATATTTGATTTCAGCAATAAATTTGACTAGATATTCTATTGTTGGTGTTCTTTTCCCTTAGTAATCATAGCCATCCTACTATTTTGTTCTATTGAGCATCCTTGTGACCTATCAAGAAGAACTCTCTTTGTTAGTCCTCCAAACTATGGCTTAACTACTTGTTCTGAGTTGAGCTCTTTAGTTGGCTCTTCATTTGACTCTTTAGTTGGTTGATTTGAACTTTGGAAAACTAATACCTCTTCCCACAACTTGAAATTGTGGTAATTCTTAGATTCATTTCCATACCTTAATATTTTAAAGCATTGGAAGTAATCCCCATATATTTCATCATGAATTCATCTACCATTTATGAGAAATTAGAATTCATTTGTTAGCTAGGTAAGATAGGGACAATTATAAGATGCTCCATAGCTATATGCCTTGTGATACATTTGTATAACATGTTTGGGCCATCATCTTGAGAGATATGGAATGAATAGCCTCAACATCACCATAATTGCTAAAATTTAACTACTTTCAATCTTGAATTATGGATGGTATTTGATCATATTATCACTGATTCTTTTATATCCATAAAGCTAACCATCTCTTTCCATTACCACAAATTGGCCATATTTCTTATTAATTCTAAACATACCTCATTAACTAATAAATGAACCACTATGTACATATTTGTAATCTTTGTTTTCCCACCTTAATTAAGTGATCGGTCGTTATCCAAAGTGGTGCTTAAGATGAAGGGAATTACATGGAAATTTAATCTCATTCCCATCCATTATGGATAGATTATCATTTTCATCTAACACCTAGTGTTTAATAATGAATGGGTCTTTGCATTTCACTAAAAATATGTTATGTTCATTCCCTCTCTTTAGGTTTCAAAGAAAAACAAAATCATCTTTTCTAAATGACTTTTTAATAGCTCTCTTGTCAAAAAATTTCTTAGTTTGAGCTACATTAATTAATAAGATATCTTTAGCTTTATCTATTTTAGCTTCTCTTTTAATGAGCAAGGGCATTAAATTTCAGCCTTTATCATTTTTGATACTATACTTTTGTATAAATATTGATATTGAGGTTATAATCTTATTGGTAATATAAGCACCTATTCCATAGACTAAATTATAGGACAAAGTTTTAATAGATTTTTTTAAGTCTTATGTGATATGTCCATGGAGTTAATTAGAGATAATTATGCTAGTTTTGTGGGCTTCCTTTGATCTCTTGATGTATGAAATAAGCTTTTTATTTATTGATTTAACTAAACCATTTCCTTATGGATAATAATTAGATAAGAAAAAACAAAAAATAGATTTCTTAGAAGCCCATTTTATGAATTATTCATATTGAAATATAGGTCCATTATCTGATATCAATACTTTTGGCATCTCAAAATGACTTAGAATATGATCTTCTAAGAATTTTATTACATCTAAAGCTGAGATTTTTCTAAGGGCTTTTACTTTTGTCAATTTGGTAAAATAATATGTAGATGTAGGTATAAAATTATGTCTAGCTCTTGTTAGGGTGATAGTTCCAATAAAGTCTAAATCCCACTATTAGAATGGTCTATCCATACCCACTAATTTCAGAGGAGCATTAGCCTTTTCAATTTTTGGGCCATGAATTTGACATCTAAAAGAACTTTGAATTTTTATGCTAATTTCTTGGTACATATTTGGACAATATAATCCAAATTGAAATATATGTTGCATATTATTGTGGGTGATTCATAAAACAAGTTTGCATGTCATGAAATTAATATAAGATAAGATTTATTTGATAATTTCTAACACGCTTTGAAATTAAACATATATATTTCAACATCCTTAGCCATTAATTTAGCTAAATCCATTCTCTAACTATTTTGCATACTTCTTGCAAAAATTTTAATTGTTGAAGCTTTGTAATCCAATTACCTCTCTTTAGACCCATTTCATTCTAAGCTAGAAATTATCTAATAGTAGACTCTATTGTCATAATATGGACTAAAGTATTCTCTAAATAATATTGGAAATGTGTTATATCCTTAATCATAGCATATTCTTTTTTTTTTTCTAACTATGAATAGCTCAATGCATATTCCTTTAGTTTATAACCATAAAATTGATTAGGTTGATCTTCACCATTCCTTCTTTGAGTTAAAATGACAACAACTAAATTGTTGAAAGAAAATGCATATAACCAAAATTATTCCTTTTGCTTTAATTTATTCAAATATGGAGCTTCTTGTATACATTTTAAAATTTCCATTTATGACTTTTCTAATTTATGCATTTTTATGACCTCTATATCTTTCTTGAGCATAAACATGAAAGGTTTAGTTATCTCAGTAAATCTTGATATAAATTTCTTAACAAAATTTCTCTTCCTAGAGAAAGAATTAAGAGACTTCTTATTAGTAGGGTGTTCAATATTTCTTAACATCTATCAAAAATTTATTGAAGTTGACTAATATGATATTCTTTTCTTTTTGGGTAAATAGTAATATCATCAAATAAACTACTAAAAATTATCCAATTAGACCTTTAAAAGTAACATTCATAGTAGTTTGGAAAGTAGCTCACACATTTAATAATTGAAATGACACCCTTTTATAAGTAAAAGTTTCCCATTTAAAGTTGTTTTATATCTATCATTTTTATCAACCATGATTTGATTATAGCCTAAGAAACCATGTAGGAAAGAATATAATTGAGGCCCTAATACCTTGATTAACATCACATCTATTCTAGGAAGTAGATATCTATTCTTTACTAAGACTTCATTCAAATTTCTAAAACTATTACAAAGCCTAATATGTCCATTCTTCTTTCTCATAGGAACAAGATTAGCTATCCAAACAAATATTAAACAAGATAAATAATTTTGGCTTATAATAATTTCTTAACTTCAGTGTCCATGACTAGTTTAAAAATTGGATTAAAATTTCTCTATTTTTGTCTTACTACATTATAGCCTTTAGTTAAGGTAATTTTATGTGTCATTATGTCAAGTCTAAAAGTTTTGAGTTCATCATAATACTAAGCAAAACTATCCAAATTATCTTCTAGCAGTGATAATAATTTCTTGTAAATATAGAATCATTTCCATTGGTAATATTCAACATTCTTGGCATATCCTTAGGTCCAAAATTTATTGTTTCATAAGCTTGATTATCTAGACTTTGATTATTGGTACCTCTTACCAGTCTCTTACAAAATGTTCATATTCAACAACCTTTCTAGGAATGAAATTAGATCAAATTTGTGTTGTAGCTTCTTATTCAAACATAATCTTATTTTCAAATTTGTCTTTATTTTTCAAAAATATGCGTAATTGTTCATCACCTTCAAATACTTGAAAATGTTCACTATTATTTGAAACAAAAGGTTGGTTTCAATTGTAGTCACCACTTTCTTATACTATGTAATTTTTAATAGGTCCAAGATCAGTCCTACTACTACTACTCCATTTGCTAATTGACTTTCTCATCTAGGAATGTGAACTACTCCATATTATTCAAATTTATCCAATAATTTACATACAAGATATTTATAACACCTTAAAATGAGGTTTTAACTACAGAAATTCCCTTAATATGCTCATAGATGAGCTTATAATCATCTTTAATTGTAATTTTCTTCACTCCTTTATTTAAATCCATACAAGATATTTATAAAGCCTTAAAATGAGGTTTTAAATATAGAAATTCCCTTAATATGCTCATAGATGAGCTTATAATCATCTTTAATTGTAATTTTCTTCACTCCTTTATTTAAAGCCATCATAATCCCAATGCATAAGGCTTCATATTTGACTTTGATGTTTGTACATGGGAATGATAGATGTATAGCTTTAAAATTATTTTGGGAATTCTCCTTAGCTAATACTATCCCAAGTTTAGCTCCTTTTGAATTACATGATCCATCAAAATACAATTCTTATTTTTTGTTGTCATCCATTTTTTTCTCTTCAAAATTAAAACTTCTCTTAATGAACACATAGTTACTTCAATATCTTAAGTTTCTATAATTATATTTTTTCCATATTAAGTGGTTTTTTTTAATCATCAAAGGTTCACTATATATATATATATATATTTTATTTGGTTCCCTCTCCCAAGGCAACCACATATGTCAATAATCAATAGATATATACCTCAAGAAACTTTTTTTTCCAATTGTGGCTTAATAAGAGATTGTATGAATAAGGAATATCAGCTAATTGAATAGTGATTTTACTTTTGATACATGATTTAGAGACAATTTAAAGTAAAGAATTTGATAGTTTCCCTACAATCTTCACTCTAATAAGTAAAGAATTCGATAGCTTGATTCATCTTTTGAATTGATCTAAGATGAAGTTTCTCATGATTCACTTTTAGAAAATTTATGAATATATGTACACTAGTTTACTAATTATCAAGCTCAATATCTAGAAAATTTGTAGTTGTACTATCATCATCTTCACAATATACTAACCTTGCATCTTAGTGTTTGTAGTTTTTATATATCTTTTTCTTTGATCTTGACTTTAGCTAAGGTCTTTTCTAGTTTTATTATCTTATTTGATAAGTTCTTCAATAGTGTTTCTTTCTCTTGGTCATTATTTTCTTATTCTTATATTTCTTTACTTGAGGATGAAAATTCTTTTAATTGAGTTAAGTTTTAAATTGTGACTAAAGTTTTTTGTTTGCTTTTTGAAGTTTGTAGGTAATCCCTATTAGTTAAGTTTAACTATTTTTCTAATTGAATAGCCTCACTAAATAAATCATTAAGTGTGTTTAGATTTGAAGTTCTCCTTAACCAAATTGAAATCTTTGTATCAATAATGTTCAAATATATGTCATTGAGTGCTTCATCCAATAGTCTATATTGTCTTCGAAAAGAACCACAAATTCTCTAAAACTTTATATCAAATTTCCTAACTAATTCTTTAGAACCTTGTTTCACCTGAACTAGTCCATAATAAAACTTTTTTAATCTATTTGATTATCAAATTGGGCTAAAAATAAGTTTCTTATATCATCCCGACTAGTAACACTATTTTTTCCCAAAAAAGAGTATCATATCCTTTAAATTTCCAACAAACAATCTACAAGCTTGATCCTGATGCTAAATGTTTGTGTGTGCTAATGCTAATTCAAACATATGAACAAATTCTTCAGCCAAATAAGCTTTTCCAAGAATATAAGGCTTAGATAAATACTTTTAAACTACCTTTGAAATATGATGATGATTAGAAAAACTTAAAGGTATGGCTTCTTGCCAAGGATTTAGCAATGGATTTTCCATCTTGAAACTTTTTCTACATGTTGATTTCTTGGATTTTCTTTTCTTTTTTCCTTAAAAAGTGATAGACTAGACAAAAGAAATGATCTTCTAGTTCTCTTAGTTTTTACTCCACTAATTCAAAAACCTTTTCTTCCTCTTCTTTTGATGAAGGAATAGTCTTAAATTCAAAATATTTTTTAGGAATTTCAGATTCTATGTTCACTCATGAGCTAACTATATAGTTAGTTTATAATTCTTCAATTTTGTAGGACAATATGAATTTGGACCATTACGTCAATGTTCTAGGCATGTTTTACAAACTCAACATTTGTGCCATAAAAATAAAAATGCATGGCCCATACTTTATCAAATGCAAAAATATAATATTTTAATAAGTCATACCTTTCCTATCTCATTATGTGAAATGGGGTAAAGTAGATTTATCCCAATTGAGAAAACCACTCATGGCTTTTTCCTCCTATTTCAGTTATTTATACCTTTTTAATAATTCTTCTTTGCCAAAAAGTAGGAATTTTCAATGTCCAAATATGATTACTCTTGTGCTTTTATGAACTAGGTTAAATGGCCTCAATCCATTTAATGAAATGGGGAAAATGAGTTATGACCAATTTCATGAGGTGAATAATTAGAAAGGCCATTTTAACTCTCTTCTGCATCTTCAAATATCTAAAATTTTTAATTAGTAGAACTTTGAGCATGTATTTTAACTATTCTTAAAAGAGACCATTGTCACACTTTCAAAAAGTACTTTTGTGTTCTATATTAAGGCTTTGAGGAAATATCTAATGGAAAACTAAATATAGATTCCTACTCCATATTATGGCCAAAATGTAACAACATTCCTTTATCTTTAAAATTTGGTGGCTATCTTCTTTGGGATTGATGAATCATGATTTGCGAGGCTTCGATATCAGATCTGAGATATCGGGTATGTAATATCACTACTTGGACAATGATATTGGATACATGATATTGTGATTCCTGTGTAAGCCTATAATATAAATACACATTTGGGCGGACAAGAAAAGAGAAGTGTAGGAATAGAGTTTTTTTTTTTGTCAGTTGCAGTTAATTTCCATTCTTTCCCTAGTGCATGCATGCAATGTGATGATTGTAATTGTACGGAACCTTTATTCAAGTGTGATGTACTTGGACATGCACATGATCGGCAATAAAGATCGAGATTACTCTATCATTACAGCATTCACTTAGTTTTAATTGCTTAATTGTTATTGATATTTATTGTTTTCTTAATTAATACTTCTTTACCGTCATTTACTATTCTTATTGTTAATTGTAGAATGAGTACGACTTGATTACAAACATTTAAGTGTAACTACTTGGTAACCTAGTAGCATATCTAGGAGTGCTCAAGTAATATACGCTTGGTAATCCCAGAAGTAGTACATGAGGTCCAAGATGCGTACGGATAATTGGGGACAGATGATCATCGCACCTAGGCTAATTTAGATTATGCTTCTCATTACCTATTAGTTTTAAAAAAGATTATTTTCCATCGTATCTAGGAGTAGCATTAGTTTAGGATCACATCATTTTCCTTAGTCTAGACTAAACCATATGTGACAAAGTAAATACTAGTCCAAGTGGGAAGACAACGAATTGCGATCAACATGTAATTATCTAGATACCAGAACTAGTTCATCTATGGAGTTCGATCGACTCGTGCATGAACACTCATATTCATATGATTGAGTGTAGGGGTACCTTGCCACTCATCATTGGTGCCATTGCTGAGACAATGCTAGTTATTTAGATTAGTTACATCATCCAAGATCGCTGTGAGGAAACCTTAACAATAGATCTTTTAGAAGAAGTAATTGCAAATAAGTCACACACAATTCATCACAATGTCTCTCTCACAAGACTATGACAACACAATAACTAGTAAGGCAATTCATTGGATAACCAATGAATTATATAATGATGAAGACGAAGTTTGGACTACTCAATCTGATGTAGGGGTCTCCTATGTACATAAACAAAAACAACATCATCCCAATTCACAATTCCATAACCTACCTAGTGACAATGAACCCCTACTGGACACTAAGAGCCTACTGCATATATAAGAGGCTGTTCAAATATCCCATAGGCATCCCAAGGAAAGTCGTCTACCTAGGCTTGATTTAAATAACTTTTCCAAGTTTTCAAGAGGCTATGATTTAGATCAACAACATCATTTACAAGCCTTCCATGATGCCTATGTATGAAACAATATTAATAATGGGTGGCAAAAACAAAAGCTCTTTCCTATGACACTCGTTGGCTAAGCAAAATGTATGGTACAAGTCCTTAAGACCAAAATCAATTCGACGTTGGCCAACAATGGTAGAACTCTTCATTGCAAGATATCAAACTTATGCAAGAGTGTCAGCCTTGAGGAGAAAAATCCAAGAGTGGAAACAGGGACAACATGAACCCTTGGGCATGGCCTTAGAAAGATACTATTCATTGTTATACAATTGCCCAAGCCATGGATTCTCCAGGGAAAGGCAAATGTACCACATCATGGATGGGCTTTGTAATGAAACAAGGGAGACATTAGGGATGTATGCCCAAGGTCAATTATATGAGCTAAGAACCCATCAATTCCAAGAGCTTATTAAGTGAGTAGCAAAACAAGAAGGAGAAATGGCTAGATGGGAGAATGTTAAAACCTCTCAATAGGACCAAAATCTCAAATTAGCAAAGGTCCATGATCATGAAGAGGAAAAATCGACTCACCTCAAGAAGGTGGAATCGTCTTTGTCAATACTACAATCACTAGATGAAATTGAGGCAAAGATCAATAAGATGATGGAATGGATACATGAAGAATGTGGAGAATATGCCAACACTATTAGAGGTAGAACCATGACAAACCAAGAAGTAGGACAAAACATCCTTAAATAGTCAGAAAGAAGGGTTGAAGAAAATAAAAACTCAATTGCTAATCATACATATCAATGTAACCTTTGCCTGTACGATCACCCCAAAGGTTAATGCCCAATCTTGTCACATTTACATGAGCATTAGGAAGGAATGTTACATCCAGAGTTTGTATAGAAATATTGGATTCAATCACAGTAATAAAAATCCCAGTCATGTGGGAGGCCACCCTCAAACTGGTCATACCCTTCATACCATTTGAACCCAAGTGCTTATCAAGTTCAACATCTTGTTTCCCTAACTGGGTTAGCATCCTCTATCTCACCACGTTATTATTATTCTCCTAAATACTATCAACCCATGTCCTCTCCAACAAGATCACCACCTCATGTACCTTTCAATTCTTCTTGCCCTCAATGTTCTCATTCTTCACCTCCTTCTACATTGCCACTAGTTGTGCTAGAAGGGTTTGCACCATAGCATCAACCCACAAACATTACTTGTGCTGCTACTATCAACCGCAATGGGAATCCTCCACAACGTCAAAAGCATCCTTTCCTTAGGCATGACTATAGAAAGAGACAACACAGTTCTAAAACCCCTACATCCTCCAACTTAGCATGAGTTCAACTCTATGGTGCATCTTTCACCTTGAATCTAACACCTCTTGTTACTTTATCCGGGCCACCAATCAACACTCCAACAACTATGTGGCCCAATGAATATAACCACATAAGGAGACATATTGATCCTTGCATAACATCTTATAGTCATGGGTGCCATAGTGGGTTAGCTCCTTATCACATGACCACATTTTATAATCTACCCCACTATGCCTACTACAATCAAGTGTGTGAACCCCAATTTGGGTATATTCCTACCACCACCTCAAAAGACACCCGATGGTTTGGATATAATTGATCCCCAACATTTCCAACATGCATGGATCCACATTTTCCATTTATTATTTCTAGCCATGCTCAACTGTTTAGTTATGGGGGATATCCTCCATTCTAATAAGCAGAATTAGTAAATATTTTTCTTTTTCTTCAATTTTACAATTTTTTGTTTTCCATTTTTTTTCATTTCTAATTTATTGTTTTATCTTCTTGTGGGTGATGAGTGGCGAGGTACCCCTACACTCAACCATACAAATACCAGTGTTTCATGTACGATCTAGTCGAACTCCAAGGACCTTAATTGAACACTTAGGGTTAATCAATCGTTGTCTTCCCAAACTTACTTGTATTGTCACACTTGTATGGTTAAGTAAGCTTGAGGTATATGATTTTTATAGCTTTTGTATTTTTTATGTTTTCTACTAATAAATAAGAGGGAGAGAGAACTAAGTAGCTAACTTTAAAAACTATTCATTAACTAGTTTCTAAATGTTCCTAACACCAATATCCATTCCCACTTGTCGTACACATCCTGAATTAGTGCAACGCTGCTGGGATTACCAAATGCTAATCGTTATTGGGTTACCAAGCGCTACACGCATGCTCGAAGCAGTCGTACTGAGTGTATTTAACTAAGGGGGTTGAAGGTTGAGAGAGATATTAATTAACTAGGAAAGCATTAAATACTAATTAATTACTAAATAGCTTAATTTGTATGCTGCAAGGTTTATCATAAATTTTGTCTTTAGTGTTGTACAAAAACTTTTTCTCACGTACAAATTGCTTGAATAAAGATCCGTTCACTCTATGACTCTTACTGCGGGCACATAGAAATAATTCTAACTCTGAAATGACAAAACTACAAGAGTCTTGCTAAGAGTCTAAATCTAATGTATGGGAACCAAGGGTGCTGCCTCTTATTTAGAGAAGATGAGGTAGGACACGATATCATGTGGTGGATGTGATATCACGTACGCAATATTGTGGTTCATCATACCCCCATGACTGAATGAAAACTCGTCCTCAAGTTCCTTAAAAAATATTGGGAAGGTATGGGATTATTGACTTGAATGACAACTAATGGTGAATGGGATGACATGTGAACGGATCAACATTACAATACATGGCAACATTAGTATTCATGACTACAAAAGTGAACACTATACACAATTGACATCCAGCCTTATTTGGCAGCTGAGAGAGAAGAGAGAGATAGAGAAAAGGAGAAGACGTGTTGCTGTCGACACCAAGATTGAGCCTTTCATTATCCATCCATAGCCATGCTATCAATCTTGTTCCTAGTACAACTGTTCCAGGACTAGTCCATCTTGAGTGTTTCCTCCAGGTCCAATCCATTGTTGTATGATTGTCATCTGCACACACAACATAGTCACATATGAGCAAGGATAAGTAAATCACTATATAGTTAATACCTTGCCTCGGTGTAAGGTCCATTGGCTAAGTTGTGATATGGCCAATATGGATTCTAGAGATATAACACTGGAGACTACCCAAGGTGTAGGGATCAGGAAAAATTGAAAAAATTGGACCAGGGTCCCCATGACTAAGAGTGATCCTCCGGTAGCGATAGAATGGAAAAAGATAAGGAATAAGAAAGATGGAGAAAAAGAAACAACAGAAACACCAAAAAAATGGATGTTAGAGATGGGAATGAAACAAAAAAATGTTGATTGTAAAAATGTTTAAGGGAAAGAAGTTAACTGATGCACCAAATAGGAATGTCAATGGGTCCTCCCCAAAGTAGGCTCATGCCCTTTATGCCTTGACAAACCCACATTCAAAGAGTCCTTAGGCTTTGGAAATGTCATTTGGAAGCAAGAGTTAAAGACTTAACCACAAGAATTCACCAAAGAGAAAGCAATGCATCAACCAAAATATAGACTACTGATACAACCA
>MNCI01013971.1:319272-380059 GCA_015680685.1 Gnetum montanum
AGAAGCATCGACAAAGAAGTGCAAAACACCACAAGCAACTCGATAGAGACTTTATCCTTTGCCACCTGACTAGACATCATCACACCATGTTCAGTAGCACATGGAATTGTGGGTAATGGAATTTTTATTTGATAGGAAAAGGAAAGCTGTGGGGATTCAGAAGGAATCAAGGTTGTGCATAGTGAAGGGGATGTTCCGGTGTGTATACGGGTCATGCTGATCCTTATCAATAGCCATTGTTTAGCAGACTCAGAATCAAGACATGAGATGTGCGTTCTTTGGCAAAACAAGACTCTTGGTTAGTGTCCGAGAGGACTTGTTGGCAGAACCAAAGCCACGTGATGATGTGTTACATTCTTTGGAGGAACAGGGCCCTTGTTTATTATTTAGGGGGAGCCTGTTGGCGGAGAGCCAAATCCATGCAACGGGATGCTTCTTGATTATTTTAGACATGAGCGTTTGCTTTCGAGGCAACTGTCGTCTCATCTTATGTTTTATGTGGGAAGGGACAATGTTTTTTTTTTGTGTTCTTATGCTCATGCCCAAATGCCATTTTGTGGGTTGCAACTGCTTAAGAGTGGCATGGTATACAACGGTATGTTCGATGTTTCGGGCTGTACCGAATGTGTTTGGGATGTAACCAAGTATAAGATGTTGAGGGATAGGTGGGATATGAAATGGGAGATGTACTAGTGAATGGTTTGATTTAGTTTTATCACATGCACTGTGAACAACATCTCTCCTTGCTACTTATGACAAAGTGCATTCTTGTACAAACACCTCTAAGTGTCATCCTGCAAGCACAACTCCAAGAAGACAAGAAAACCATGAGCGAGTAAGCAAGCTTAGACTTAAACAGCTACTGATGGAACAAAGGCACCAGATGAGATGTTAGGCACTGTATATGAAAGGCAGTGATGTTGTTAGGATCGGTCGATGAAGAACGATGCAACGATTCTGATGAAGTTTGAATGCAGCCACAAATTGAGGAATCAGAGATGAAACTGCCAGTTTATAGTCTTAGCAGAATATCATGGGTTAGTTTTATGTCATGACCCGTTGAAAATTTCTGGTTTAGCATCGTGGCAGACGGTGCATTGACAGTTTCTAGTCTTAGCGGACTGTGAAGAGGCAAACCATTTTATAGTCTTAGCGGACTCTGGCGAGTGGAACTGTGGCAGTTTACTGTTGTACCGGACGGGTGCTAGTTTATTGTCATTACAGACACTGTGTGGTATCAGTTTATCGTCATGATTCCAGGATGAGCTGTGGCATCAGTTTTAAGTCATGATTCCAGGACTGTTCTATGGTATCAGTTTATCGTCATGATTCCAGGATGAGCTGTGGTATCAGTTTACCGTCATGATTCCAGGACGAGCTGTGGTATCAGTTTACCGTCATGATTCCAGGATGAGCTGTGGTATCATTTTACCATCATGATTCTAGGAAGAGCACGTACCTGAGCCTATACTCAAATGTGGAACGGTTTCAAGAACGAGTAATTGGTTGGATTTGCAAGCTCATTCCCTTCCATGTCAGCTAACTTGAATGCTCTGTTATCGTGCTTTTGGTGCTATGTGTCCTCCGCATAGTCCGTCATGTACTTGCTCGACGATGGTTTGGGCATCAGTGCTACTAACGCATGTTAGCAATATGCCTTCATAGGATCGACGACACAAGGTGTCCCCTACCAATGCATATTGCCGAGAATGCTTTCATACCGCATCCTTTTGTGCATTCGTTAGATGTCGCGATGTTTCACGATGTAGAAGGTACTCTTTTATGTCGTCATACCATTCTATCGCGTGTGTTGTACTAACGGATGCAATTGGCAATGTATCAAGAGTATCGGTTATTGGTTTGGCACAACTGATTATGGAGCTTGGCAATGTATGGAACATGTTAGGCGATATGTTTAGTGCTAGCGTAGCTAGTGCATCTGCAATGGTGTTATCATTTCTGGAGACATGTTGCACATTGATGTTTTCGAATTGCTTCATTAAGTGTTTGGCTAAGTCATAGTATGGTTGTAAATGTTGTGCTTTGCATGTATAAATATTTGCGACTTGGTTCAAAACCAGTTGTGAGTCTCCCCTGACCACTAGTCGTGTGATGTCTGAAGCTAGTGCTACCATGAGACCTCTAAGGAGACCTTTGTATTTTGCTATGTTGTTGGTACAGCGAAAGTCGAAACGATACGCAAAGGGTCTGATCTCCCCGAAGGGATAGGTGATGACGGCAGCAACACTTCCCCCTCGAGAGGTGGATGCTCCATCAAAGTTCAAAATAGCATCGTAGTCATCTAGTACTATGACTATTGCACTTACCTTTTCATTGGGGAATTCTGGCTCTATCATTGCTTGATCGTGCGTTGGTGACGTGGTCATTTGATTTGCTATGGCTTGACCCTTAATTGATGATTGCGCTACGTAGTGTAGGTCAAACTCAGCTATCATGGCTTTCCAACGGGCTATTCTACTTGTCTCGTAAATGTTTCCTGTGATGGCTCTGAGCACATTATCTTTGCAAATTATGTTAACTTGGTTATGGAAGAGGTCATGTCGCCATTTCTTTAAGGAAAAGACCAGGGCTAGACATGACCTCTCCACCTCGTTATACTTATTCTCATGGGCTACTAATGCATGGCTTAAGTAGTAGACAGGGACTTCGATTCTATCGTCTTGTTTCTGGCAAAGCATGGACGCGATTGACGAGTCTGAAGTGGCAAGGTAGATGTAAAACGATTTATCATTTTGAGGTGGATAAACCATGGGTAGTTGAATGAGTGTTGCTTTAATATTGTCAAATGCTTCCTGGCACTGTGGAGTCCATTCAAAATGGACGTTCTTGCGTAGCAAGTGGTTCATAGGTTTCAACTTGTCCGTTAGTTTTTCTATGAAACGTTTGATGAACTGTAATCTACCTTGTAGACCTCGGAGTTCGGTAAGGTTGCCAGGTGGTTTTAAGTTTGTTATGGCATTAACTTTATCGGGGTCTACTTGTATCCTTGCTTCCGAGGCTATGAATCCAAGTATTTTGCCTGTCTTGACTCCAAAGACACATTTCTTTGGGTTAAGTCTCAGCTCATATTTTAAACAAAGATTTAGTACTAGGTCAAGATTGTGTACATGTTGTTCTGATGTCCTTGATTTAACCATAATGTAGTCCATGTAGTCATTGAGCAAGTGCAACATGTAATCGCTAAAAATGAATGTCATCACCCTTTGATATGTGGACCCAGCGTTCTTGAGACCGAAGGGCATCATTGTGTAACAAAAGGTTCCCCATGGTGTCATAAAGGTAGTCCGGAGCTGATGCTCTGGGTTAATGTGTATTTGGTTGTATCCTGAGAAGCCATCCATAAAAGATAATAGGGCGTGCCCAACGGTTGAGTCAACAAGTTGATCGATGCTGGGTAGGGGAAAATCATCTTTTATGGTTGCAACGTTGAGATCCCGGAAGTCAATGCATAAGCGAATACTTCCGTTCTTTTTTGGGACAATGACCATGTTGGATACCCAATCAGCGTAATTAATAGCTCGAATGAAACCAGCCTAATAAAGTTTGGTGATCTCGTTGCGAATTGCCAATGCTACCTCAGGTTTAACCTTTCATGCCTTTTGTTTTACCGGCCTCAAGTTTGGATCAAAGATAATGTTGTGCTAGACGATTCAAGGATCTAACCCAGGCATGTCGATGTAAGACCAAGCGAATGCTTTCATGTTGTTTCGAAGCACATCTTCTACGTCTTTGGCCAATTAAGGTTGCAATAGTGCACTCAATTTTAATATTTTGGTTTCACCATTAGGCATAATGATGGGGGTTTCAGTCAACGGGTCTTCAGTGATACTATCGGCTTCTATGTTAAGAGATCTTGTCATACCTTTGTAGTTATCTAGCATTTGTTGCATTGAGGCTATGATTGTGTCTTTCGTTGATGTACCTAAGCTGATGGAGTTTATGTCGATTTCTCTTATGATTTTTCCATATGGTCCATCGATGATCAAGGGTGTGGATAAGCATTGACAATCCATCGGGCTTGTTCCTGCCAATAAAGAGAGGGCAGAATGAGCTAATAGGTGTCGTTTCATGTTCCTTGGCAACGTAAATCACGTGTACATGCATGATGGTGGCTTAATGTTGCACTAGGATGCATGGCAGTTTAAGGCCTTACTGGGCCGTGTGTGAGCAGTAGGTGGCAATTTAAGGCCTTACCGGGCTGTGTGTGGCAGTTTAAGGCCTTACCGGGCCATGCGTGGGCTGTATGTGGCAGTTTAAGGCCTTACCGGGCCGTGATGATAGTTTAAGGCCATACCAGGCCGTGATGGCAGTTTAAGACCATACCGGGCCATCATGGGTGATTTGACGATGCCTAATCGCCGTATAATTCGCATTGGTGAGTTTGCGCCAAAATGTTCAGTGCAGGCGTCCGAAGTTGGTTTACAAGAGAATTAGCGTGTGGTAGTGTTCATTTTGTTTTATATAGTTTTTTTTATTTTGTATTTTGAACAAATTTAATTAAAATTAATAATAAAAGAAACAACCAAAAAAAAAAGAAACAAAATGCAATGCGGTGATGGTGCTATATATAGCGTAAGACTGTCATTTGAGTGCACCATGAACTTGAAACAAAACCGAGCATGAGTGTAAACCTCCAGCGTAAGCATAAACCCTGAGCGTAAGCGTAGACCCTGAGTGTAAGCATAAACCTTCAAACCCCAACATAAACATAGACCTCAAACCCCAGCGTAAGCGTGAGCATAGAGGCCTAAACTCAGCGTGAGCGTAGAGACTCCAACTCAGTGTAGAGGATTTAGCTCGGCATGCAGACTCAAACCTCAACATAAACCCTGTTATTTTCAGCATAAAGGATACCGGAATGGGCAAGGGCAAGAAGGTAGAAGGCCAGGGGAGGAAGGGGCCTGACTTGACTTTCGCGAAGGAGAGCAAGGCCAAGTTGCAGTGTTTGCCTAAACCGAGGGTTCCAACGTGGCGAGGATCGTCACACAGGTAGGCTCTAATCTTGCCTCTGTTGATTATTTTTATCTATACTTGTCGTTGGGCATAGGAAGTCTTGCTGGCGTAGAAAATTTTGGTAGCATAAAGGGTTTTGTAGCATAAATAGCTTTATAGCGTAAATAGTTTTGTGGCGTAAAGGGCCTGTATGCTGAGTGTAGAGGGTTAGCGTAGAAGGCCTATACGCTGAGCGTAGATTCGCAGTGTAGAGGGTCTCTATAGCGTATAGGGTCTATACGCCAAGCGTAGAAGGTTTCCTTAGCGCACAGCATAGACAGTTTGAACAGTGTGTAGTGTAAAGGTTTTTAACAATATACAGCGTAAACGATTTTATCAGTATGTAGCGTAGACGATTTTCATAGCGTATACGCTGACTATTTTCACAGCATACAACGTAAACTGTTTTCACAGCATACAGTGTAAACTATTTGCATAGCGTATACGCTAACTGTTTGCACAGCGTTCAGCGTAAACTATTTGCACAGCATTCAACGTAGACTATTTGCACAGCGTATACGCTGACTGTTTGCACAGCGTATACACTGGCGGTTTTTTTTACAGCGTATATGCTAAGCATGAACAGTTGTCTTTCTTTTTTAGGCAGCGTATATGCTGAGTGTTTTCAGTTTGTTGATAGCGTATACGCCGAGCATAAACAGTTTCTTAGTTTTTCGAAGTGTTGGCCTGCAACATGGAATTTCATTCGTTCATCTCATTTTCATGTATGGCTGATTTATCGTGGCTTCTAGTTACTTGCAGGGACACTGAGCCTTTCCTCCTGGTAGTTGAGCTAGTTGGGGTACTGGCATGGTTCGGGCCCCTTGAGACCAATGAACCTACCCCTGATCTTACTATTGACAACAATGGGGTATGGTTCAAGGAAGGGGCATGTGAATTCCTTACCTTCATCCTGGACAGATTTAAGGTGGTGGTCTGGTCACATCTGAGCGAACAAGTGGCACAGAGCGTGCTTGAGGCTACGTTGCCGGGAGCTTCAGAGGGTGTGACAGTCATCATGGTAGACATTGACGAGGAGTTGCTTGTGATCAAGGACGGTCCCTCCGGCGGGCCCAGATCTACTCATCCATTAACGCGCGTGTGGGACCTATTGCCACGAGGGTGTGATTATCTCAACAACACCTTGTTTCTAGCTGCACATGCGCACACATTATTCTAGAACCCTCCTAGCACGGTGTACCGGGCAGATAGGTAAGATCGTTTAGCTTGTCATTTCTGTTTTTTATCGTTTAGTGTTTGCCTCTGTTTTGACAACCGTTCTTTTACAAGCCCTAAGTTAACCAAGATGGAACATGCATTGATGATGATGGGCTTGCCCTAGCTCATACCACTCTAGAGACCTTTATGGCGGGTCCCACCCTTCGTGGAGCTGTATTAGCTCAAACCAAGGGTGATATTTTTCATTTTCATAAACGATTTTCTAGAGCATTTGCACAATGCACAGCGCGTGGGTGGTTGCATGAAGATTGGTCGCATAATGGACCAATTTTCCCTCATGATGCTGACCTGACTTCTAGCACCACTAAGTCCACAACTGAAGGTAAGTAACAACATTTTCTAAATTCCTTAGTGTGTTTGTCTGACTGCTGGGGGTTATACTGATGTGATGGTTTCAAATTGTATCTACAGTTGATGTCCCTCCTGGCGGAGACCTTGTCACAACAGGATGAACTGAGAGTACCCTCTTGATGAAGTTCGGGGAGATCAGTAAGGCATAGAAATGGTTGCGCACCCATGCCCTGTTGTCCATTGTCTGTTGTTTAGATGATGTCAGCCTTATGGAGCTCTTTACAACCCCGAGCCCTGACGTGTCGATAGTTGAAATGATCAGGATTGTTGATTCATTCGACAAGTCCATCTCCAACTATAGCACCCGTATTAAGGATGTTAAGATAGTCTTCCATTTGTCGGCCGAATTATTTTCAAACGTATTTGGTGTACCGGCGGATGGCGTAAATGTAGTTTTGGACAGGGCTCAAAAAGAGCTTCATATAGTACATGAGCTAGAGGACTGGTTGGGTATTGTCAAGGGTGCTAAGGGATTCCCTATGTAGGGGAAGTCAAAGGTTGAGGAAGTTAATGAATTATATCCCCCGTTTAGGGCACGGGTGTTCCCTAAATCCCTATCCTAGGTGAGGAGTCTTGGTGTTGAAGCTGTGCGTATCATGCGAACCATCTTAGAAATTGGGATGCGGTATAGCTGGGCTTAATTTTTGTTATCGGGCCTTCACAAGGAGATAGTGCGATTGCGCTCAAATGTTGAGGCGCAGTCTCATTTTACATTTGCATTCTTTGCTGGCTATCTTCGTTGTTTGTCCGAGTTTCTAGTGGTTCACGCAGACAATAAATATGTCTTACAGGATCGTACTCAGTTGTCTCATCCGTGAATCAACCATTTGTTCGAGACAGCTGAGTCCCAGGATGCTCCCGAGGGGATTGATGAGTCAATGTCCATCATGACGGGAGGGTTCATCTGGTACCTCAATCCACACACATGACAGTGTGGGGTTGGAACCAAACGACGTGCCCGATATTGCCAAGAGAGCTGAATGCATCATCAAAGAGATAATTGGGCAAGCCAAGTCAAAGCTCTTGAAGCGTGAACACTCAATAGAGGTGGCCTCCAATGTGGAAGAGCCACGAGTGAAGCGCATACGGTTCAAGATGCCTATCCGAGGTAAGTAAACTTGCTGCACTTATTGCATTGTCCTTTTCGTCTTATTCATAATTTTTATTTTGACCGCTTACATGTCATTGATGCCTTTAGACTTGACTCGAGAAGTGAGGAAGCAGAAATTAGAGACCATCATTAAAGAGGAGGAAGCTACAACGGAATTAATGACTGAGGAGGAAGATGTGGGCAAAGATCAGGTAGGAGGGACGGAACAGCTGGGGGAAGACACCACAGAGACAGAACTGGTCAATGACCAGAGTGGTGTTGATGAAATGTTTAGTAGCTTCCTTAAAGGAAGACTAGACTTAGGCGAACCCCCAAACCTAGAAGGGGACACAAAACATAGTATATTTCCTTTTATTTTATTGTGTTTCTTTGTGAGTCATTGTTTCTATGGTGTTTTACTTTTATCTTTTCATCCCTTCCAGACGAAGGTAGTGAAACCAGAACGATGCGGCTGGACGTGCCCATAAAAATGACTCCCCCTGAAAGGACCGCGGAGGTTAGTCCGTCTCGTACTCGTGGACCATTTACTTGGATCGAGATGCCAAGTAAAATGGATTTTGTGGCTGGTATCGTTGAGGAGGGGGTTGAACATATTCAGGAAGCCCACCTTGAGATAGGTACAAATGTTTCGAGTCTTTTGCAACTTTAGAGTTTCACACCCCATTTTTGTCATTTTAGCGTTTGTTCTTTTCATGTGCGTAGGTGCCAAACTGAGGTGAGATCCATCTAAGACAGTTAGCATTGAGAGTTTGCCTACACTACCCCCAGAAGTCAAGTAGGTACCAAGGCTAGTTTATCATGAGGTGGCGGAAGGTCTTGTACACAACGCCAAATCACTTTGGTCTTATAGGCGTTCCATCGAACAGTTGTGGTTGCAAGTCTAAGCAAAGGAGAAAGCAGTTTCGGAGTTATCAATTGAGCGTGATGATCTCAAGGCTTGATATGAGTTCACCTCAGCTAGACTAAGTGGTGATCGCTCTTGGCAGACTTCCGAGGTCACTTATACTAGATACTAGAACTTGCTCAATCGCCATGCGTCACTGACCCGGAAACTAGCAAAGCGTAAGGCCCAGGTAGATCTATTGAATCTCAAGTGTCAAGATTGGAAGGCTTTCACTTCCAAGGTGTGTAAGTGGGGTCAGGATGAGAAGAACCACAAGCACCATTATAAAAAATCATTGAAAGTATCCATTGAAAAGCGTTAGCTAGAAATGTTTGTAGAGGGCCTGGGTCTACGTTCCACATTTGATACCTTTGCTCAAAATACAACTGTTGAGATGGAATCACCTACAAGGGTAATTACAACCGCTTATGGGGAGGTTTCTGTGGGTGAATTCCCTTTAAAGCGTCCTACATGGTTGGCAGTTGACAAGGGGAAGGCCTTGGCAGATGTCAATCTAGGCCTTGATGGGACTGATTGGGCAAGCGTCTTAGAGGAGGAAACCCTTTGCCAGCTGGAATTCGGTTTAGGGGGATCCCCTATAGTAAGCATTTTGTTATCATGAAATTCATTCGCTAAATAATGTTTGAAAGTTTTTTCTTTTATCCTTATGTTTATTGTTTCTTTTGCATTTTATAGGATCAAGGTGATGATGATGTTCAAGAAGCTGGCCCCAGTGGAATAGGGGCCCATGATGCCAATGGGTCTAAAGGGGACAACCCTCCTGTCCCTGATGTTTAATCTTTGTTTTGAAATTGTTCTGACTCAGATTTATACGTGAATTGAAAATTGAAAATTTTGAATTGTATTGAACAGATGAATAAAATCAGTTAACTCTTGTAATTGTACATCATTACATGTGTATATATTTTTTTTGTTACTTATATTTTTTTGCTGTGGATTTTTAGTTTAAATGTAAACACGACACGACAATATAAAATGTTTTGGTTTGTTTTTGTAGTTTAAGTGTAGTGCACGAATGTAATTATAAGTAGGACTGTTATAAGCAAAAGATAATTGCGAAAATTATTATTGACAACATGACGATGCAAGCATAAATTCAAACAAGTGAACTGAAATTTGGGAGAAAAACAAAGTATAAGTGGATGATCTAGTTTAAGGCCATTCCGGGCCACTCGCACTAGTTTAAGGCCATTTCGGGCCATGCGTAAACAAGAGAAGTTTCAAGTGACATGGGTTGATTTCTTAGGAGGCCAATCATTTTTTATCATGGCTAGTTTTATGTCATTGCGAACATGATAGTTTAACGTCATTCCGGACTTGGAATGTAGTTTAATGTCATTTCGAACTATTTGTAGTTTAACGTCATTTCGGACAGTTTGTTGTTTATTGATTTAGTAATTTTTTGATTTTTCTCATTTTGACGTTAGGAGTAGCGTTAGCAGGTATGATTCTATATTCAGCATCCCCTTCGCTGATCACATTGAATGGTAATTCAGCCCAAGGGACGTCTAATGGAATAGTTCCCACATTGGTGTTTTCCAACGCTTCAGTATGTATTGTGGTTTCTGTGTCAGTTGTAGTTTCTGAGTGAGGCTGTGCATGTACGACTTCAGGTCCAGGTATTTCTATGTTGGGTGGATTTTCCTTTGTGCTTAAAGGATTATTGCCTACCGGTTGTTGTTCATTTATGTCGGGTCATCCAGGCTCTTCGAGCTTAACTTTTGAGCCTTGGTCTATGTCTATGTACGATGAGATGATGGGTGTAGCAGTCTCCCCGTGTATAACAATTTCGCTGCCTTCGTAAGGTAGGTGAATTTTTTGGTATATGGGGGAGGAGACGGCTTTCAGTTCGGCTAACCAGGGCCTTCCCAATATTAGGTTGAACCCTGGCATTTCATCGATTACCACAAAGTCGGCAGATGTGGGAAATTGATCCCCTACTATAAAGTCTAAAGTCACGGTTCCTTTGACTATCACGCGCAATCCGCTGAATGATATCAAACATGTGGTGGTGGTTGGTCTAATTAGCTCTGTAAGCCCCAGTTGTTTGACGATGGGATATGGCACTACGTTTGTGGTGGTTCCATCATCCACATGGACCCTATGTATCTTGAATTAGTTTATTCGTATTGTTATGAACATAGGGGCTGTTGTTACCTCTCCCGTTTTCTCATCCACCTTGATGTTGTCATTGTGAAACCTTAGTGGCTTAGGAGTTGACCCTTGAGGCGAGTACATTACCGCATGAATTGAAGGTTCATTTGGAGGCAAGTCCTCGCTTACTGGGATAGATGTTAACATGCGCACTAGAGCTTCGCGGTGGGTTTGAGATGTTAGCACTAGGTCGTATAAACTCAGTGAAGTGTTTTTTTGTTTGAGTGCTTGCATGACCTATGTTAGAGCCGTTGCTAGATCTCTACTGTTAGGTGAATGTTTGTCAGTAGTGACTTGGTCCATTAGGCCCAACAGTTTTATTTCATGCATAGTTGGTTTGTCGTTTTTTTTTGGAATTGTTGATTTGGGTGTATCATGTTTTCCGGATGATTCACCCTCATGGCCTGTGTTTGGTTTATCATTAGGCAGTGTCATGGGTACTGCATTTAGCAGGGTAGGTTTAGGAGGTCCTAAGGCTAGCCCTTCACGCTCCTTCTCCAAGCGTTCACGTGTAAGCTTATCTGCTAGGCATTCTCATGCGTGGCGTGGGGGTGCAGTTGGTTTCAGGACTTCAGGCTTCTTTGGAACTTGTACTATGTATGGAGTTGGGCAGGGTTGCGGTTGGGTGGTTGTATGCATTTGAGTGCCAGGCTAGCTGGGCACCTTGATGACATAGGGGCTCGACTTAGTCTGTGCTTGCGAAGTGGAGGACTGGTGGTCACCAGGACATTTGGGTGTTCTGACAACGTATGGAGTTGGCCTAATTGGAGGTTGTACCTCCGTTGTTGCGACGACAGGTGGTACTCGGACTACATAGGGAGCAGGCTGAATAGGAGGTGTTTGTGAGTTTGCGGTAGTAGCGACGGGAGGTATGCGCACCACGTATGGTTTCTCGTGTGTTGGGGTGTTAGAAGTTGCTACGACGGGGGGTACTCGAATGACATAAGGCTTTTGTGGGGAATAAGATGGTTGAGGCACAGATGTTTGTACAATGGGAGGAATACGCACTACAAATGGTTTATTAGGCATTTGCTGCTCATGGTCGGAATAGACGGTGTTAATGCTAGATGTTTCGGGTTCGTTATCAAGGTAGATTGTGTTGATCACGTACGGCTCCTCTTTGGTATTTAAAGGATCTTTATACATACCCATGGCCTAGTTTTGTGGTTGGACCGGGTTGGCTTCATTAAAGGTGATCTGACCTCCGTCGATCATTCGTTGGATGTCTTATTTTAGGGTGAAATAGTAATCCGTGCCATGTTCATTACATTGGTGATAGTCGTAGAAACAGTTCATTCTAAAGCCTTTTGGTACTGGGGGCTCATCTGGCATTGCTAGGCTTGGGTTCTAAACTAGTTGACAGAACCGATCATGCCTCTGGATCGCTGCAAGGGACAACTGTTTATGTTTCATTCATCTAGCCTTCAGGAGTTGGTTGAATAGTTGCGATGGCTTCATAGGCAGTGGCATGTATTGAGAGGGTTCTTTCCTCTTGAAGTTTCTCGTACGATTGGGTGTTGGGTTCTGTGATGAGGATGATTCTGGTGTGGTCGTGGGAGTGGTTTTAGCGTAATTAGTAGGGGCAATAGGCGGTTTGCTTTGTTGTCCCACATGTGCTTGTTGTGTTTCCGCTACTGCCGCTATAGTTGTTTTAACTTTTTCTTTATCTTTCTTACTATGTTGATTCTTAAAGGCTAAATACGTAGGATCATGGTTGTTTTGTGCTGCCTCCTCTATGTTCTTGATTTGTATAAACACTTGACTCAGATTGCGTGCATTGAGATAATATAGTTTAGATTTGACAAAGTCGTTGAAAGCCCCTTTTAGGATGGTGAGGAGGTACGTCTTTGGGATCGGCTCATGGAGCTCATTGAGAGCAGCACTCCACCGTTGGATGAATTTTTGGATAAGTTCAAGGGCTGCTTGCTTGACCTGTATGAGGCTATCTAGTGTTGCTTCGGGTTTCAAGTTATACTTGAACCTAGTGATGAATTGATGTAGCAAATCTTCCAAAGAAGATATCGAGTTCCGTGGCAAGGCCCAATACCAATCAAGCGCTCTCCCAGCGAGGGACATGGGGAACACTCGTAAAATGGTATGTGGTCATGCCTGAAATAGCGTGCACTCTAGTCTAAACGTTATGAGGTGAGTGTTGGGGTCTATCTCCCCCGTGTATTTGGTCAGCGTAGGCAAAGATACACCCTTGGGTAATGTTAGGGGCGGAACCGAAGAGCTGATAGGGTCATCATGATAGAAGTCCACTACCTTCAGTTCTCCGTCAAGGTTCATTTTGAGGTGTTTGACCTCGTCAGTTAGCTCCTGCATTAGCCTTTTAGCGTCAGCCCAGTCTTGGACGCTAGGTGAGATAGCAGGTTGGGGATGTTGTACGGTATATAGATTAGATTGTTGGACTGTGGGTTGAAAGGTGGAAAGTTGTGCAGTCGGAGGTTGTACTTGTGGGATATTTGTAGCGGGTGGTGCGAAGGGCGGCACATTGTAGGCAAGGGGTTGCTATTGTTGTTGCGGTTGTGCTTGAGGAATATTAGCTAGTAAGATTGTGTGATGTGGCATGTTATAATGAGGGGGTTGATGTGATTGAGTACCAATCGCTGTCCATTGCCTGGTCATGTTTTGTGTAGGAATCCCTTAAACTTGTTGGGTTGCAGTTGTAAAGGATGCTCCTTGGGTTGGGATCCACAGTATGTAGTGAGCAGATGTAGAAGCCGGTATTACGTGCAACATCCCAATCACCCAGGGCGGGAAGGTTGCTCCTAGATCGTTTTGGGGAGGTTGTATTTGTGAGAATGGAGGTATTATTGCAATAGGGGAAATAGCAAGGGGCAGTGTGTTGAGTTGCGGATCGGTTGCAGGAGGGATATGCACAAGTGTGGATGATTCTTATTGAGGTATTTGTGCTTGGGTGAATTTGAATAGTTGAAGGGATGTAATTTCCCTTATGGCTGGATGGAACAAAAGGTTTGCATAGGTCTGTGGAATAAGAGTATGGTACGAATCTTCATGTTCAGATTGAGCGGCGAAGTCATCTTCCTCTTCCAATTGGGGGTTTGCCAGAGACTGGTCTAATGCCTGGCTCCTTTGTAGGAGGAGTTGTGAGATCAGTTCAGAGTAGTGCTCTGGGAGAGGGATGATATCATATGGGGAAAGAATGAACTCTTATCCTCCTCTATAGAAAAGTTCGTATTGCCTCTTGACTTCTAGTTCGGTTTGGTCCACGGCGAGGCTGGCTTATATTTTCACACATATGAAATTGTATTGGTCTTGAGTTATGATGTTAGATGATGGATTCCTCCCTTGCAATCTAAGAGACTAGCAAGGCCCCACTGTGGGTTGTACAACAAGCTGTTGAATAGGCATGGTGCCTACAAGATTTGTGACCTGGCTGGTTGTAGCATTGGAGTCCATAGTGTTCATGATGAATGATTGAGAATACGATACAATGGAGGGGTATGAAATTGGTATACTTAGTACGTCAGCAGCGTAGAAAAAATCATCGTATAGCGTAAACAGAATCTACAGCGTAGAAAGTGCAATGTATACCGAACAGCGTAGACAGCGTCAGCGTACAGTGTAGACAACATCAGCGTATAGCGTAGACAGAGTCTACAATGTAGAGCGTAGACAAAGTCTATAGCGTAGAGTATGCAGCGTATACTGAATGGCGCAGATAGAGTGTACAGCGTAGAGTGTACAACATATACTGAAGAGCGTAGACACTAGGAAGTTTGCAGATAGAGTCAGCGTATACTTAGCAGCGTAGACGCTGGGAATTTTACAGACAGATTCAGCGTATACTCAGCAGTGTAGACGCTGGGAATTTTGCAAACAGAGTCAACGTATACTTAGCAGCGTAGATGCTGGGAATTTTGTAGACAGAGTCGGCGTATACTCAGCAGCGTAGACACTGGGAATTTTGCAGACAGGGTCGATGTACACTCAACAGCGTAGACGCTCAACAGTGTCGATGCTGGGAGTTCTGAAGCACAGTAAGTTTTAAGTAGTTTTCGGCCCTCCTTCTAGCACCAATTTCTGTACCGTCCAAAATCGTCAGTCTCCGGCTGGAAGGAAACAGAAACCTAGAGATCACCGGACACACACAGAAGACCCTACCTTCTCTTGAGGGCAAGCTGGAATTAACGAAGGCAGAGTACCTTGAGTGGTCCGCATGTGGATCAGGTAAGGATTTCCCCAAACGTGCACCGAGGTGCTATACGCTGGGTTATATGTAAATGGTGTAACAAATGTAAAACGAACCGTAAATAGCGTAACTAGTGTAAACAGAGTGTAAACGTACAAAGGCATAAATAGTAAACATGCAACAATTAATAAAAAAAACTGTAACAAATTTTAGGAAGAAAAGGTAGCAATATTATTGCAAAATGAGAGTTACAATGCATTGGTTTAACACAGTTGTGGCTTTGACACAAGGTGGACGAACAACCCTGGTGGATGCAGGGACGGCTGTGTGTTGGTTTAAACTACAAGCACAACGTAGAGGCTGTATGCTCAGCGTGTAGGGGAAGGTCCAGCATACAGGGTTTCTACTCTGATTCTTAGCGTCTCTGTTTTTCTCTCTGGTTTGCTCAAAATTGCCAACCCCGATCTAATGAAAAATTGGGGTTTTTATACAGGTTTAAACATTAGACTCGGGTTGGGTGACACGTGGCGCAGTGACTGGGTGCGAAAGAATAAAATTTTACAAGTGTACAACATGCTGCATCTATTGGGCGTATACGTTGTATCTAGTGGGCGTATATACTGGGCGTACATGCTGGGCGTATACGTTGGGTGTTCAGGATGCAAATGCTCAGCGTATGGACTCCAGAATGCATGATGTCAACACCTGACGATTACTCTATTCGCATGGGTTGATGCTTTGTACCAAATCTTGCTCTGAAATGCTGTTTCCATGCCTTCTTCAGGGGTTGCATGTCGGGCGTATACATTAGTCGTACATGCTGACCGTACATGTGAGGCGTGTACGCTGTGGATGTGTACGCTGGGCATATACGCTATGGATGTGAACTTGGGCGTATATGCTGAGAATGTGATCTTAGGCGTATACGTTGGGCGTATACACTGAGAATGTATACTTGGTGAAAACTAAGTATTTTGATCTTCGAAGTTGTCATGTTTGATACCAGATGTCACCGTGGTCGTCTGTGGATCCCAGGGAACTGCTTCTTGTTGAGTTCGACTCTGTTTGAAGCTGTCTGTGGGGCCCTCAAGCTTTGGTCATGCTGGGGAACATCATGACTTAGCTCGATTCTTGTTGGGAAAGTACTAAGCTTAGAATTTTGTGGTGTTTCAATGTGCTCTTGAGACCTTCATGAATTGGTTATAGGATCTTGGAATTCCAACATTGGGTTGTGGATTTATTAGTACCCTTACTGTGGTGGAGCAGCTGGTACATCATGATTTGTTTGCCTCTCAATGCTAGGTGGGCACTAACAAATGATGGTGGTCCATCTTAGACCCTATGGATATTGGGTTAGCAAACAACATAGAATAGAATCCCTGGCCATGCCAGATACTAATGGCCTAGGAGTGGCCAATTCCTTGAGGTCCCACTATGGAAAATGGTGAATTCTCATATGGTGTTCTACATTATTCAATCATTGCGTTCATGTCCCGATTCATTTTTTTTCGACGGAAACCTTACAATGGGTGCAGTGCTATGTCCATGTACGTGCAGAGACAGAGACAAGTTTTTCTCAGAACAACATGATGTAGCTTTGGTATTGCTCCTAGTGGCCTAAACCCTTTAGCTTAGGATGAGCTTGGTTAGTTTGTCCTATAGCCTACTAGGCCTAGGTAGCATTCCCAAATGTCATGTATTATGCTTACCAAATGTATTCCTATCCTCAAGTATGTAATATTGTAATGTTGTGATGTATTCAGTCTCGACAAATCATGTAGATAAAAGTGCTAAATGTTGTTTCCCTAGGTGGATTAGTTGTCCCTTTATTGTAGGCATGTGCCACACCTTGTGACAAGGCCAAATTGGATGTGCAGTATTTCCCTATGCTTATCCTTCCTGAAGCACCTTCTCTCTATGTTTTGAAAGCGGCCTTTGTTCCTTGATATGAGATCTTTTGAAAGCCCTATGGCAGATCCTATTTTTGTTAACAATGTTGTAATAAGAAGGCCAGGGCATGTTCTTGCCCGTGGTGCTCCCGAACTGATGCTTTGTATTCCTGGTGATCTTGGCATGCCATGATGGTATGTCCTTTAGTGAGCGTTCTTGAGACAAGATAAGTTGTGGAACTCTTTCTTTTAGGTTCCTTGATTAATAGAAATCTTAGACATGGGTGACTGATGGTGGAATCTAGCCTAAAATTCAAACAAATTGGTTTGATAAACTTGATCTCAATTGTGGGTGGTTCATGGTGGCCATGTGAATTGTAGTGATAGACCAAATATTCAAATCAAGGTGATGTTGTCATGACTAGCTACAGGGTAGAGTTGAGTTTTGGGTGGTAGTACTTAGACTCTCTCTTCCATGGTTGGATGTGGTCTTTGGGGCAATTCTTGCAAGCATTGGGGTGGTGGTCCATCCTTGAACAAATGGTGTTATAGTTATGCAAATCATTGATTTCTTTTAGAGGCCCTACATGGTGAACCTCTATGTGCTGAAAAACACTTGAGCCTACGCTCTCATGATTGGGGGCTTAGGGTGCTATTATGGACTATGATGTATCACCCCATCTCTCTGGTGTATCATTGATTATTTCAATGTTCCAACCTCTATGGTGAGATAGCATGACAAAGCACTCTATTACATCATGGTTCTCTAGCCATATGGTGTGGTCCATTCTCCATTCTGATGGACACCTTCTTGAGTTTTCGATAGAATAATACAAGTTGTATCGAGACAACTATTCTTCTAGATAAGATTCAAAAACAATTGAGGTTTGGGAGTTGTTCCAAGCAGTGGTCCCAAGTGCCTAAAATTTCGAGATTAGTTTTCAAAGACAGGATATTGTTCCCATATTCAAATTCATGAAATCTCCTTTGCGAGACCATGCGGTTGATGGAGGCTTGATGTATATACCTCTTCTCTTGTAAGCAAGGTGTTATCTCATGTTCTCTCTCTTAATTTTGGGGCTCCAAAGGAGCTTCTTTGTTGGGGTTCTTTGGTAGACCTCCCTTATTGTAAACCTTTCAAGGATGACTCATACATTGTTTTGAGTTGGTTGTTGATGATGGTGATGCCCATTCGTTATACTTTCAAATTGTCTCAAGGACCTAGTCCTCCTATGGGCAAACTCTTCTTGATGACTCTTGAGTTTGTTGATTGGGTCCAATGGTAATAGGCAATGGTGTGGCCTTGTGCACCACAATTGTTGTAAATGGGATGGACTAGTGTATATGAAATGAAAACCTAGACCTCTTGAGATGAAATGGAACCCCTCTCTATGAAAGTTTGGTGGATGAACTCTTTGGCTTTTTGAGTTGAGCTTTGAGGTGGAATCGACTAGAGGTAAGACCAATGAACCTATGTCTTCCCTCAATTGGTAGCGGCTTGACAATATGGTTGTGTTGACTATGTGGACTACTTGGGCATGTATCATGGCTACGATGTAGTCAGGTTGTTGTCCTTGCTTACAGAAGAAACCTCCCAAAGAGGATCTTCCCTTCTAGTTGAAAACTTCAAAGAGATGTGTTGATTGTGGTATACGGTCATTCTTTGCATGGTAGGAAAAATTCAGATTCTAGGAACCTAGATGTTTCTTAGCAAATTCATCACAATAGTTATCCGCGGAGGTGATTCTACATCCTTGGACTAAGCATTCATAAAATGGTACTTGTCCCACCTCTCAGAGTGGAAAGGACAGGCTATAAGATGTTAAGGCAACTGATCCTTTCCCATAAACGGGACATAACAGTTGTAACAGACCATGTGGAAGTAATTGGCATGAAATGCATATATGGAGGATTATCTTGAGGTTGGCTCTCTGATCCATCTTCCACTTGCTCAAGCATTTGAGCTAGCAATCTCAATGTTGGACAAGCTCAAAAGGGTGCCATTGATGAACAGTGTCACGATGCGAGGATAGCATCTTGGAGAAGATTTCCAAACAAATTTTAGATCTTCTCTTTTGCTATGAATGTAGATTATAGTGTTGGATGATGAAATGTGGATTGCGATGCTAGTGCATCTACAGACGACAAGGTTAGATTAAAGATATCTACCTCTGAAGCTTGTTTCAAAGGGGAAGTGGATCATATAGATATGGTGGACCAACACATTGATGGTTGGACTAGCAAGATCTCATGGGTCTTGATGCTAGAAGTAGAACCTAAGGTTCTTGCAAGCTTGAGTTGCTTGCAGAGACATGGCTCTTTTGGAGCATGTTCTCTTGCTTGGTTACAGTTTCCCAAGTCCATCACCAAGGTTGAAAGTGGTCCTGGTGAGCCTTCAAAATTGATGACAAAAAAAAGAAAAAAGAGAATTGATGGGTGTTGAGAAGCCACTTAGGAAGGAACTCGACTGAACTTGTGGAAGAAGAGCACATCCTCTTGCATAGGTATGGGTTTATGTAGGAAGACAGGTCTCTAGACCCGATAAGGGATGGATCTAGGGGACGCCTTAGAGATATTGGCCCTTTGGGTTAGACTTATTTCTCTTTTCACAAAGTAGGGAAAGTTTTTGGGTTCCTCTGAGTGTACTTTGTGTTTCATGCAAGGCCTTGGATGGAAGGACGTATCAAGTGTTGGGGTTGATACCTTCCTTTAAGCCTAGCATCAATTGAGTTGAGGGACTCCTTGGAATTGACAAAGCTCCAAATCCATACTT
The DNA here is from genome assembly GCA_015680685.1 of Gnetum montanum. Classification (NCBI taxonomy): domain Eukaryota; kingdom Viridiplantae; phylum Streptophyta; class Gnetopsida; order Gnetales; family Gnetaceae; genus Gnetum; species Gnetum montanum. The sequence goes on from MNCI01013971.1 coordinate 338,863, forward strand.
GAAGTGTACTCTCAAAACTTATTCTAGGCTCCGCTCAGAGGACGTCACTTCTTTTATACAAGGGAGGATTGTGAGAGAGGTCCCAAGATGAAGGTTCTCCTGGTCTCTCCCCATGGTTCAAGAGCCATGGAGCACTCTAATGTGCCCTTGAGTGATACTCACGTGTTAGAAAATCCATCTCGGCTTGGTGGAACCAAGCCAATAGCAGGACTCCTTCTTGTTGCATCCCTTCCTAAGTCCTATTTGTACTACCCTCACATAGAGAACTATATAGCCATGATTCTACGATGGTCGTAGATATGTAGGCAACCAAGATTGGATAGTTCTAGTGCGGTTGCTTGCCGAACGTTGTACCAAATCATGGGGGGTCTAGGGGTGAGGCGTCCCTTATAGATACATCATCTCCCCTTCCATGGATGATGTCGACAAGGTTGCTTGTGTACTTGTTTGCTAAGTCCTTGTTTAGAATTTAGAGGTTCTCTTGAAGGTGTATTCTCTCTTGTTAAGAAGCTATTGTGCCGCTTGCTTCCTTCCAAGGGTTGCTTGCTTGATTCGAGGCGTATTCCCCAGGTCTTCCACCCCAAATCCATTAGATCTAAGGGAATTCCTTGGGGTGCCAACACTGAGACAACATTGTTACACCTACATCTCTTTTTGGCAACGTAAATTCAGCTTGCATTCAAAATTAATTCATCCAAAGCCCTAAAGCAGTCTTCATGAAAAAAATATCAAGAATGTGGAACATACCTGAATCAGGCTCTCTTATAGCTGCTACATTGGTCTCCTTAGGGTATCCAGCAACAGGTTCAGAAACCCTTGGCACTTTCAGGGGCCTGCTGCCGGAGGAAGAATCCACATCTGGATGAGTTTCAGATAGCATGAATCTGCGATTTCTCAAGCTGTATCTTCTACTCGACCTCACTGACGAGGCTCCAGCAGCAGAGGAAGCAGCATCAGACCCAATAACATCATAATTATCCAACTGCAACTGCGGACTCGGAGATGGACCAGATTCGGATCTGCTCCTTTTCTTTCCCCGAAGAAGAGGCGGCATCATTGCTTGGCTTTGGTTTCTCTAGAATGAAATAAATTCCGATTTGAATCCTCCTGCAGGAAGAAAGATTGAAATCTTGTTCCCGAAGCTCTATCGCCGATTTTGGTATCGCTAATTGGCTAGTGGATTTGCTTAATGTTGAAGATGCAGGGATTGCCCTATTTCAAAACGCGGTGGCCGTTTAAATTTAGGGCCTTCTGACGAAGTCCTAGGAATACACTGCTGAGGTAGCAACGGGAAAAACTTGAAGCTTTTTCAAATTCTTGCTTTTCGCCATCATTTTATATGCAGATGTTCGTTACGCACGAGAGGTTTGCAGAGTGGGCAAGTTTAGCATTTATCATGGAAGGCCGACTTTTTGAAAGGATATTTAGGATGTTAAAATAATGGGGTGCCACGACGCTCAAGAAGAGTTATGGTATAATTTGGCATGTTAGGGCTTTTCAAAAGGAGTAGTTCACACACCCTGCAATCTCCTCCTATGAAATGGTTAATCATCACGTTAATGAAAAGTAGACTGGTAACCGCCCGTGCTGTTTGATATAACATCTAACCTTAAGAAGTTCCGTGCAGTTTTTTAGAAACGCATACCATATTATAAAACGTAGATACGACCATGTTATGATCAAGATCTAAATTTCTTAAAAGCTGTGTCTCTAAGAGATGAAACATTTGGGTGCAATTTTCTTTTCCTATTTTTTCATTAACAGGAAAATGATCGATGTGATTTTTTAATCTTTGCATTAACAGAAAATTTATTAACAGATCGTTACATTATGATTTTCATTACTTTGTCTTTATAGCAAGAAGAAGAACAGCCGTAAACCCAATTTTTTCCAGAAACTACAAAGATTATTGTACACAGAATGCCTGAATAGAAGATTAAAGGGAGAAGTAGAAAAAGAAATTCAAATAAATATGAATTAAAAATCAGAAAAAAAAAAGTAAAAAAAGAAATTCAAAGAAGCACAAATGAAAGATTAAAAAAAGAAGTGAAAAAAAATCAAAGAACCACGAATAAAACATTCAAGAAGAAGGTAAAAGATTAAAGGAAGAAGGAGAAAGAGAAATTCAAAGAAGCATGAGTAAAAGATTAAAAAAGAAGTGAAAAGAAATTTAAAGAAGCACAAATAAAAGATTCAAAAAAGAAGAAGTGAAAAAGGAATTCAAAGAAGCACAAATAAAAGATTCAAAAAAGAAGAAGTGAAAAAGGAATTCAAAGAAACATAAATAAAAGATTCAAGGAGAAGGTGAAGAAAAGAAGATTTAAACAAAAGCTTGAACCTACAATCTCATACATGAAATTTAAACACTTTATCTTAAGGCTACTAATTTTATTACAACAACCTAGTGGATTTGATCTTATTTATACTAAGTAATTAAGGTCTCACCATTGCCTTGCTTGGGCAATGCTAAGACCTTAATCACTTAAACCCAATGACACATCAAAAGAGATTGCAGGCTGTTTAAACTACACTAAAAAAATTGAATTTTTATAGTGTAATAAGGTGCTTAGTAGGTTTTGCTCATCTATTAACCTTGAAATTCATTTGGCAAAATGACAATTGAAGCTCCATGTGATAGATTAATTGAAAAAATAGGAATGAGATATTAGCTTAATGGTATAACTCTTGACGTAAAAATTTTAAATTATGGGTTCAATTCTAGTAGGCAATACGCATCCCCTAATAGATTTAGGTTCCAATAGGGTAGATGTTTTTTTAAAAATAAAAATAAAAACAAGACATCCTTCAATATGTATTTCCTAGTAAAAAGATTTAGTAAGCTCATGAATTGCAAATAAATTTGTAAATGTTCTCTTTGTCAATTTTTTTTTAAAAAAAGGGCTTAAGCAAGTGATTTCAATTCCAATTTTGATTAACTCATTGGCATACCCTATTGTGTGAGGGAAGACCATATAAACTTCCTTGGTACATCTTTATTACTGGTGCCAATGCATTTGTATGCTCATGTCTATTCACATGCCTAGCACATGGAACATGTATACACCATGGAAAAAATTATAGACAAAATTTCTGACTCTTTCTATTGAAAGAAAAAATTGAAAAACCAAAATGCTTAACTTTGGAGGATGGAAACTTAAACTTGCAACCTCTATTCCCTTGTTCAAAGTATATACCCCTAGTCTACCCACCTTGATTGTGATCCAATTTGCTTTTTTTTAACTTATTTATATTTATGTTCTTGGGTTCCACCCTTGCCTACCAATGGGCTAGCCTCCAAGCAAGTAGGGGTGGGACCTAGGGATACATAAGCATGATAGATGATGGTCATCAAATATGCATGTGTTGGCAGTATTACATTAAATACATAATAAGGAAGTTTTTATGCTCTTTCTTGTGTGGGTAGGGGTTGTGCTACTAGCCCCTAGTTGTCTTCCCTAAAACAAAACATACAAACCAAAACAAAAAATCATTTGCATATCTTTATTTAGAAACAATATTGATTTGCTTTATCTTTGATGAGCGGCGAGGTACCCCTACACTCAACCATACGAATACGAGCATTTCACGTACGATCCGGTCGAATTCCAAGGACTATGTGCTTATGCACCCTTGTGGAACAAGGACGGGTTGGTTGATCATTGTCTTTCCAAACTTACCTATATGTCACAATTGTATGGTTAAGTAAGCTTGAGGCATATGATTTTTATAGCTTTTATGTTTTTATGTCCTACGCTAGTAGGGAAGGAGAGAGGTAATAAGTGACTAATTTAACTTTAACTACTCATTAACTAAGTTCTAACTAATCCTAACACTAGCATCCCTTTCAACTTGCTGTACACATCCTGAACTAGTGCAACACTGCTGGGATTACCAAACGCTAATCGTTACTAGGTTACCAAGCATTAACGCATGCTCAAAGTGGTTGTGCTTGTGTAATTTAATGATTTTCTTAATTGATCAAAATGAATTGATGTGCTAATAACATAAATGTAAAGTGCATAAAATAAAATAAATGCATAAGAAAATACAATAAAAGAAATGTGTAAGAAAACAAATCTCAAGTGCTACAAGGATGAATCAAAGAGCTCGTCTTTATCACCAACACAATGGTATGCTTAGGTACATCAATGCTTGAATAAAGATCTGTCCACACTTAGACCTCTTACTGCGGGCACTTGGAAAATACTCTAACTTTCAAACAGACTACAAGAGTTTCACTACTTAACTGCTAAAAGACTTCCTCCCAATTGTGCACCTGGGCACTGTATTTATAGGGTTGGGAGCAACTACTCTAATTATTAGAGTAACCACTCTAATAATTAGAATAATTGCTAAAATAACCGCTCGAGTAACCACTCTAATAATTAGAATAGCTACTAGAGTAACCACTCTAATAATTAGAGTAATTGCTACAGTAACCGCTAGAGTAACTGCTCTAATAATTAGAATAATTGCTATAGAACTGTTTTTATCATACCCCCACGATTGAATGAAAACTCGTCCTCACGTATAGAAGAAGAGAAACAAGTTCTTTACAAAATATATTAGGGGGATGTGGACTTCTTTGATTGACATGTAGAGTGACACAGAGAAAATAGACAAATATAGAAGTGCCCAAGCATACAATATTACAATTACGTACAACATTGGTGTTCATGACAATTAGAAAAGAACACCAATGGATCCAAAGGACATCCAACCCCTCTTGGCAATAAAATAATGAGGGAGAGGTAAAAGAGATCAAGCGGTCATGAACAATCTCCTATGAGTGATATGGTTACATCCTCCTTAGTGACGACATTCCTGCTTCCAATCCACACTTCCCACTACAATCACAAAAAAACCAAGGATTAGTATATATAATACATAAATAATGGCTAAATACCTTGTCTCACTGGTGATTCTATCTAGCCAAGTTGTGATTGTAATAGATTTCTTGCTTGATATTGTTAGTGGAAAGACTGATGAATGGGTTAAGTAATAGAAGTGATCCATACAATTCAAAGAAAGCTTGAAACAAGGAGTAGTGGAAAGAGGGTATTTACAACAATAAAAAGGAATTCATTACAAATAGTTGTGAAGATGCATACAATTTGGATGATATGGATGGGGTAAATAAAAAGAATTTGATTGTAACAACGTCTAAGGGTAAAGAACTTAACTTAACCACATCGAAAGATATGCAAGTGGGACCTTCCCAAAGCAGGCTGATGCCCTTTATGCCCTGACAAACTTACCCACAAGACTTTACCAAAAAAAAAAAAAAAACAATGCATCAACCTAGAATGGACTAATGATAAAATAGGAAATAAGGTGAAAAATGGGAAGAAATATGGAGAGGAGAGAATGGAATGGAATCCCAAGAACAAGGTTATGTAAATTCCCTTGTGTTTTTCATGGTTAAGATAATTGAGTAGAACTCATCCCAAATCCAAACTCAAACCAACCACATTCATTGACCTTGCATCAATACACTTGGCCAATCCATCCTCTTGAGGTAACAAGAATGCTTCCACAAAGAGTGACCACCATTCCAAGGAGAGTGAGATGGAGAAGTAGGAAGTGAGAAAGGGCCTTAGTTAGAGGGGAACCTTCAGGCATGGGTAACATGTCTTTCCAATGCCATAACTAGCGCTTGTAGCCCATATTTCTTTATTATGTCTAAGGGGTGTGTTTTGAATTCTCACCTTTTTCTCTTTTCTTTTCTTTTCTTTTTGATGCATGAGAACCACACCATGCAAAGACTTATTTTTATTTACTCAGCTTCATGATATTTGAACAACATCAAAATGGCAAAAAACCCAAGAAAAAGCATCCAAGAACCCAAGAGAATGGCTAGCACCAATGCATCAAATCCCCTTGAAGTCACATCCTTTTCATCCTTTGAGTCTTTCCTTGATCTAAAAAATACCCAACCACCAATTCATTAACAAGTTTACTTAGAAAAAGGGGATTGCATAGTTCCAAGTCAAAGGAGACCATAGAGTTGTATGGATGAGTGGATGACGTGGACTCATTGCCTGTTTTACCAAAAGAACCATACCTTAATATCAGCATCATAATTCAAAGGTAAAAACCAAACATTAGCAATCAATATGATGTAATTCAATCCACCATCATGAGCACTTATTAGATGACAAATAAAAGTAAATCAAGAAAACAAAGAAATAGTAAAAAGATGAACAATGGTATAAAACAAAATTAAGAAAAGTTGAAAGAATGTGTAAAATAAAAAATGTCTAAAACAAAAATTCAAAAAGAATTGAGGGCCTAGAATGGTTAGCATAGGTGGCCATCTCCCCCATGACTAAGTTGGAAGGAGGAGATCTGAAATAGTGAGTAGGGTTGTCCATCAAGAGAGGTAGCATGTATACTAGCTATCCTAAGCTCCTGGAAAGGTTTTGTTTGTTGCACGTTAACCAAAAGTTTCTTATCCGGGCTCTCAGGTTTGTATATTGTCATGGCCCTTGAAGAAAAACTTGCATAAATAATATAAGGTCCTTCCCATAATGTTTGAAATTTAGTACATTATGGCACATGTGTGGGATTCCAGTAGAGAACCTTATCTTTTGGTTGATATTTAACTTTCCTAATTCTTAGGTCATGACGTTATTTATTGAAAGCCTTCTGCAATTTGTTAGATGATAAGGTAGCTAATTGATTTTCATCTAGTAAGTTAAGGGTTACTAACCATTGTTTCTGTGCTAAATCAAGGTCAAGGTTGAGGTCACATGCCATGGATAATGTACGGAGCTCAGTTTGAATGGGAAGAGTTGGTAATTTACCATACACTAACTCATAGGGAGAGTAGCTTGTAGGGAGTTTCCATGTGGAGCGGTATGCCCAAAGAGCATTGTTTAGTTTAGTGCTCTAGTCTCGCTTCAACTTGCTAATGGTTCTTGTCAATATCTTCGTAATATCCCTATTGGTGACTTTTGCTTGACCGTTTTCTTGGTTGTGGTATGGTGTAGTCAACTTATGCTAAACCCCTAAGCATTGCATTAATTTTTGAAAAGCTGCACTTGTGAAGTGTGTACCATTATCTGAAATAAGTGCACATGGCACACCAAACCTGTTTATGATTTGTTGTTGAACAAATTATGTAGCTATAGAAGATGTACAATCTTTAACAGCAGCTGCTTCATCCCATTTTGTTAGGTAATCAATGGCAACAATAATATAGCTTTTCCATTGGACATTGGTGTAATTGGCCCCATAAAATAAATTCCCCATAATAAGATAATTGGCCAAATGTTAAAAGATTCTAACAATTGAATCCATTGTTGCAGACCCTCCATTCTAGCAGTCATTCTGCCATCACGTTGATAGCTCTCACAAGATTGGACGAAACGATGGGCATCTTGAAATAATGTAGGCCAATAATATCCTGCAAGCAGGATCTTGATGGCCATTCGTCTCCTAGCATAATGACCCCCACAAGGACCCTCATGAGCATCTTGGAGAACTCGTAGTTGATCTATATTAGGAACACACCATCGAACCAAGACATCAGGACATACTTTGTAAAGTTGCCCATTGATCTCCATAAAGTACTTGGCTCGGTGAAGAAACTATTGTTTCTTCTTAAGGTTTAACTCTTGTGGTGTTTATTGGATGAGGAGATAGGTAAGAATGCTACTATACTAGTTTGTCTCCATGGGTGATTGATTATTCACTACACTAGCAAAGAGGAATTCATCAAGGAAATGATTAGAAATTGGATACTCATCCTCTTTGTTGTCCCATCACAACTAAGATAAATGATCAACAACTACATTCTCAGTTCCCTTGCAATCAATCATCGTTAAATTGAACTCTTATAAGATTACAAGCCATCGTATGATATGAGGGCTTACCATTGGCTTATTCATGAGAAACTAGATTGCGCTATGATCTATATGTATATATACTTTATATCCCAGTACATAGTGTCTAAATGTTTCTAGTGCAAACACTACAACCATTAATTCTTTCTCTGTGGTAATGTAGTTAAGTTGTGCACCAGCGATACTTCTACTTGCACAATGGATGTAATAAGGATGCTTCTGGTCATCTAACTATGTAAGTAAAGCTTCTAAAGCATAGTTGGATGCGTTAGTGATGATATGGAATGGTTTGGACTAGTCAGGAGCTTGTAGAATGGGTGTTTCTACTAGCTTCTATTTCAGAGTTTGAAAAGCTAATTTTCATTCCATGGTCCACTCGAAAGGTATGTCCTTTTTCATTAATTTCACCAATGGTTTGGCAACCTTTGAAAAGTTCTCAATAAATCTCCTATAGTAGCCAATATGTCCAAGGAATGATCGAATATCATTGACAATTTTCGTTTGATCGAATAGCCCTGGATAATTTTGATTTTCTCAGGGTCTACCTCTATTCCTGTGTGTAAGATTTTGTGCCCTAGTACTACACCTTCTTGGACCATCAAATGACTTTTCTGCTAGTTGAGCCTCAAATTGGTTTCTACACATCTTTTTAACACTTGCTCCAACCGGTCCAAGGCTTGATCAAAGTTTGCTCCATCAGTGGAGAAGTTGTCCATAAAGACCTCCATGCCATTCCCTATCTGCTATTGGAATATGCTTAGAGCTAGTCTTTGAAATGTTGTAGAGGCATTGCACAAGCCAAATGACATATGTTCGTATGTGAACGTTCCCCAAGGACTAGTGAACGTAGTCTTGGCTTGGTCTTCTGGGGCTATTTGTATTTGGCTATATCTACTATATCCATCCAAAAAACTGTAATAGCGATGCATTGTGATGGTGTCTAAGACTTGGTTGACAAATGGCAATGGAAAGTGATCTTTGAATGTTGCCATATTTAGTAGCTTGAAATCTATGCACACCCTCCATTTGCCTCCCTTTTCAGGCACAATAACTAAGGGGCTAACCCATTTGCTATCAGCAATGGGGTATATGAACCCAACCTTGAGAAGCTATTCGATTTCTTCCTTAACTACTTGCTTCAACTTAGGGTTCAATCAACTCTACGGTTGTTTTCGAGGCTTCATGGAGGGGTTAGTTTAAATTCTATATTGGCATATCCTAGGATCTATTCTAGTTAATTCAGGATATGACCAAGCGAAGACTTCCGACCATTTATTTATTACCTTCAGTAGTTCTTCTTTCTATTGAGGAGTAAGCTTAGCATTGATAATTATCGGTTTTCCATTTTTAAGGAATATGTATTTCATACCGGTGGGTAATGGTTTCAGCTCAAGGGGCTTCTACTTAAATTTCTTAGGGATTTCCAACTTCCCCCAGTTGATATTTTCAAGGTTAAGACTTAGAATTTGGTGGTGGACTTGCTCTAATGCATCTATGCTATCGATGTAAGCACAGGTCAAACCCTCAGTTGGTTCCATGCATATGAGTGAATTGCTTTCTTAATCAATTTTCATCCACTGGGCGTCTTCTTGTTGTGTGGCTACTGCATATAGGCATCTTTGTATGTTAATCACTTGTGCACACTGATTGCATGTAAGCAATGCTAAACTTTGCACAAACCATGACCTCTGCATGCAATTACACCCTATGTCACTATATGCGATGCATGGAACTTTCTTCTTCTTGATCTTTTCGTATGTATTTTTCATTAATATTTCTAGGGAAAGATGCGTGTGTCGATGGTGCTTAGTCATGCTCCTCCCATTATGATTGGGAAGTCCCCCTTACCATTGTTTACCTGAATCACTAGGAAGTCAGTTGGGTATGACCACCCACAAACAGTGGTAACAATGTCTTCCACCAATCCCAATGGGATAGTAATGGACTGGTTGGCCAACTCTAGATGGATGTTGCTCTTTTTCAATGGAGGCAAGTTCCAGGCCTTGTACATTTCTTGAGAAATTAAGTTGACATTGGAACCTAAATCCAAAAGAGCCTTGCACAATGAATTTTTAGTGATTTGTAAGTATATTAGAGGACTCCTAGGATTAGAGAATTTCCTAGGAAGGTGGCCAACTTTGATCCAATCGATGATGTCATGTGTTAGCATGACTGTATGCGTTGAGTGTGGTGATTGGATTGAAGGGGGCTCCGAAGTTTTGATTGATATTGAGGCATCTAAGGAATCAGCCGCTTGTGATTGCAAGGGCTTGGTTGGGCTATTGGTTCTAAAGAAAGGTCTTTTCTTCATGTGGTTCTTGGAACCAATAGTAGGTTGAGAGTTAACAGCCCTCGTGGCGTTACATTGTTGCAGCTAAGTAGGGATTTCACCTTGCATCACGGGAGTAGGTGGTAGTGGAGCTATTGGTGAAAGAGATGCAGCCGGATGAGAAGGATGATATGCTTGTGGAATATCACCTCTAGAAGAGGGAGTCCCATAATACTCATGGGCTTGGTATTAAGTTTGAGGAGTGATGTGACCAGTAGAGTCACATGGGGAGATTGGCTGCTGCACATAATATCCATATAGGTCAGGTTGCTGGTAAGGATACTATTGCCTTAGTGGTGGCATTCCCCATGATTGTGGGTGTTGCCACTATTGATATTGCTCAATCGATTGTGGTGGATTTCCACTGGAATAATATGTTAAGGGTTGGTGGAACTGCCTTTGGTTACCTTGAGGATAAGGTAACCTTCGAGGTGTTTTTCCTTTCTTTAATCATGGGTTGAGTGCATACACCCAAAACTCCTACAGATGTGAGATTACAGGGCAACATCGTTTAGGATGGTCATATTGACATATCTCACATCCACTATCATTGTCTGTTTTTAAATCCACAACCTCTTCAATGATGGAAACTTTTCCCTTACCCTTGCTACATGCATGTTCAACCTCTTCTTTTCTTTTCTCACTACCTTGCTCTCCATACTCCTCTACTATTTTAAGAACATTTTGAAATCTATTGTCTAGGGAATCCCACATTTAGTCTACCTTTTCCGAAACTTATGATGTCATCTTTTGGATAGGCAAATTTTTCCTATTCACCATCTCTTCGAGTGGTGACTCTTCTTCATCCTCACAAAATCTTACTCTCCTCTTCCGAAGGGAAGGATCTTGATTATACTCTTCCACACTTTCTCTCTTCTATAGCTCACCTTCTTCCTTAGCAACTTGATCCAATAGTCTTTGAATTTGATGGGACCTAAGCTCATATAGTCTCCCTTGGGCATAAGTCCCAAGGGTTCTTCTCATTTCATGCCTAAGCCCATCCACGAGATGGTTCAGTTGATCCCTTTGCGAATAACCATGGCCAGGATAATGATGTAATAATGCATAGTATTGGCCCATGGTAGGATCCAAGGGTTCATGTCCTCCGTGTTTCTAGCCTTGGATTTTCTTTCATAAGTTAGACACTTAGGAGTACGTTTGGTACTTCTCATTAAATAGTTGTAACATAGTACACCACCTACAAATGGATTCTGGTTCTAAAGACTGATACCAACTTTCTACTTCTTTAACTAATGTCTGTGGGAATAACTTAAGTTTTTTCCATTCGTTCTCTATGTTCTGTAAGGCACACACATCATGGAATTCTTGTAAATGATTCTGAGGATCAGCGTTGTATCCCCCTTCAAATCATGGGATGTTTTTCATATCTAATCTCTTGATCCTACTATCTTTCTGATGCCTTGTTGGAATTCTAACAGCCTCAGTTATGTCCAACATACTTTGAGTAGTAAGGAGGGGTTCATTGTGATCATCTCGTCCATGGCGTCTATGATGCCTACGTTGTTCTCTACTCTCCCTTCTTCTATGTCGTGACTCTCTAGAGTGCTCTCGTCCCCTTTCCTGGCTATTTTGTCTATGACTTTCACTTTGCCTACCTTTATCCCCATGGTCTTTTTCTTTATGACCGTATCTGGATATTGAAGAAGAGGGTGAAGGAGATGATGAAGGTGAAGAAGAAGGAGAACCGTCACCATGACGGTGTCTGCTACCTTCTCTTTTGTCGTCTCATCCCCAATCACGATTGCAATCAGAATGTCCACCTTTATCATGAGTTCATGTCCCTTTTTTGGATCCTTTGTGTCCATGGGTATCATAACCTAGGTTATGAATAGTGGAATGAAGGTTCTGATACACAACCCCTTGGCCAAAGTTAAGGGAAGGAATATTTTTGTGTGGACGACTGCCTGTTGTAGGTTCACTACACTCATTTTTTCTTAAGACATGTGGGGCATCCTAGAACTAGTTACCCTTCAAACACTTATGATGTCTCTCCTGTTGCAAGTCTCTTTGACGTTGTGCCTCTGTGGGATGGTATTATCTTAAGTCATGACATCTATGATTCCTACGTTGTTAAGTGCGGCATGCTAATTCGTATGAAAGAGTGAAGATGCATGCTCAAGACTAAATGATCAGAAGGTAACACTATGTTACCTTCTAGGTCTCATCAATGCAGTTGTTCTTCTTGATGGAGGATTAAGGTGAAGTCTAGTATATACTCATTGGGATGAATATATACCACTCGAACTTGTTAAGGGATTGGCAGATCAACATCATGTGTATTATGCTACCGACTGTTTCTTGTTTCAGATCTAGGCGGTGAGGCACTTTTGTATGAAGAAGGAGACATACTTGTCTATTCAGTGTGTAATGTATTCTTATTTATTATTTTCTCAACCAACCCTAAGGGTTCGTTCCAACGATGTGAATGATTTCCTATGTTCTAGTTAGCGCACAAACAACTAAGTCCTCGACAACGGTGCCAAAGATGAGTGGTGAGGTACCCCTACACTCAACCATATGAATACAAGCATTTCACACATGATCCGGTGGAATTCCAAGGACTAAGTGCTTATGCGCGCTTGTGGAACAAGGATGGGTTGGTTGATCATTGTCTTTCCAAGCTTACCTATATGTCACAATTGTATGGTTAAGTAAGCTTGAGGCATATGATTTTTATAGCTTTTGTGTTTTTATGTCTTGCACTAGTAGGGAAGGAGAGAGGTAACTAACTGACTAATTTAACTTAACTACTCATTAACTAAGTTCTAACTAAACCTAACACCAACATTCCTTTTCACTTACCGTACACATCTTGAACCAATGCAACACTATTAGGATTACCAAACGCTAATTGTTACTGGGTTACCAAGCATTACAAACATGCTCAAAGTGGTCGTGCTTGTGTAATTTAATGATTTACTTAATTGATGAAAATGAATTGCTATGCTAATAACATAAATGTAAAGTGCATAAAATAAAATAAATGCATAAGAAAATAAAATAAAATAAATTCATAAGAAAACAAATCTCAAGTGCTGCAAGGATGAACCAAAGAGCTCATCTTTATCACCAACACAATGGTGTGCTCAGGTACATCAATGCTTAAATAAAGATTCGTCCACACTTAGACCTCCTGCTATGGGTACTTAGAAAATACTCTAACTTTCAAATATACTACAAGAGTTTCGCTACTTGACTACTAAAAGACTTTCTCCCAATTGTGTGCTTGGGCACTGTATTTATAGGGTTGGGAGCAACTACTCTAATAATTAGAGTAACCGCTTTAATAATTAGAATAATTTCTAAAGTAACTACTATAGTAACCACTCTAATAATTAGAATAACTACTATAGTAACTGCTAGAGTAACCACTCTAATAATTAGAGTAACTGCTAGAGTAACTACTCTAATAATTAGAATAACTATTAGAGTAACTGCTAGAGTAACCGCTCTCATCAATCTTCATCATCATCCTAGCCTTGTTCTAATAATATGGGTTCTATTTGCTTATGTAATGCAAAAGAATTTTTAAGTCTACTTTTTATTTATTTTTTGCAAAGGCTTCATAAAGAAATTTCAATCTCAATCTTGATTGAACTTGTCTATAAGTATTTATTTGCATTTTTTTAAAAATAATTGATATATTAGCTTAGTGCTAAGAGTCTTGGCTTGGTAACTCCATGTCATAGGTTCAATTCCATTGCACAACACTAAGCTATACATTTAGAAAGATTCCATAAAAGGAATTCTAAAATTGATCTAATAGGTCTAAGGGGTCTTAGAGGATGTAAATAAAACATATTAATAGAAAATGAAATATTCCACTTTAGTTTTTCAATAATAGTTTGAATCATTCAAATCTTACCACATGCAAGTAACAACGATGTACAAATTTTAAACTAAAAAAAATCCAATCCTAAAAAAATAGCTCTAGGTAAAGGAGAATGTCAAAACTTGAAATAATTTAAATATATGTACATGTCAAGATATATAGTTAAAATGATATAATAATAGAACTATATAGAAATATAATAATGAGATGTTAGTCTAAGTGGTAAAAATTTTGATTTGAAAGTTTTAAGGGTTTGATTCAAGTGAGCAATGCTGAGTTATAAAGTTCTAATTAGACTATATAGCTTGGGGTGTGTTGGAGCTGGAAATCTCTATTGCTGGAATGGGAAACCAAAAGATCCAAGCATTGGAATAGTTTTAACCTCGAATCCCAAGGGCCTTTAGAAAATGGGTCTTAAGCTATCTCGGACGATCTTGCCGATCACCCAAGGACTTATGAATTGTAAAATGGAAGTAGTTTTGAAATTATAAATGTAAATGGAAACATAGATAGAAATGGCCTATTGAAAATGACAATGGAAAATGAAATTATAGTTACAAAAATAAGTATAGAGATAGAAATGGAAACCAAAATTTTCACAACATAAACCAAAAAATTTATAAAAGAATATAAAAGAGATTGAGTTCACAACGTACAAGTTTGTGCCAAGGACATAGGAAGTTGCTTGCTAAAGCTTCAAGTCCATTGGAAAAGGCTACCTCCATGATTTGATTCTTTTCCAGTTTTGGCCTACTACAACTTTTCATTAGTTTCCACCCAATCTACTATGTGGGGATGGGATTGGCATTGCACATATGGGGTAATGGAAACTATGTGGGAGTCTTTGTTCCTAGTGTAGTCCTAGTTTCTATCACCAAACAACACTACTAGGTGAGGATGTAATAGCTGCGATGGGTCTTGGTGGTTGTCAATGGAGATGGAAATGGTAAGATCTACACTTTCAATGGAAGTGACAATTATGTGGGTGTGTTTACACCTAGCATAACGTCAGTTTCTAGTACTAAGAATGTAGTTTAGCTGCAAACTAGTTTGATGGATGATGGACATGGTTATTGGAAATGGGGAAGTGGTATTACTGCTAATAGTTGTACCAATGTCAAGTGCTCAGAATGCAAAGTGTTCTAAATGATTGTATATGATGCCAAAAATTCCAAGATTCCCAACTTGCAAATGGTGCAACATTGGCTTTTTATAGGTTAGGGTTGCCATTTTGGACCTACCATTGATTGTATTTGATTGATGACAAACTAATGTTGATTATGGATTTGCAATAGTTATTATTTCCAGAATAGTCAACCACCTACTAGTAGCATAGTTAATCCATTACTTTTAGCGTAGTTAGTCAACTACTACCAACATAGTTAGCCAACTATTACCAACGTAGTTAGCCAACTACTACTAAGCATAGTTAGCCAACTACTACCAATGTAGTTGGTTACTACTACTAGTGTAGTTGGTATTTGTGGTAAGCCCAGAATGATTACTGTAGCTACTGTGGTACTAAAAATGGCTCTAGCATAGTTGGGGTTATACCTCTACAAAAACTCATTTAAAATGCTATTTTTAGCCATTCCAAAGGCATCTTGGCCTTTCCAAGCTCAGATATGGACATAGGGTACCTATTTCTAGTCAATAAATGATGCAATAATAACTTTTGAAGTATTTGTCAGACCCAAAAAGTTGAAATATGCAAGATTGTAGCTTATGTACTACATATCTTACATTTACAATAGAAATTTGTCTTAAGCTAAAAAGTGAGATTTGTAACATGAATTTTGGTGTTGTTTCATTGGACCCTCTTTGTTGATGTATGGAGGATTGACTTGAGAGGCATTGACAAATAATACAAAACACCATTGCAGGTCCATCATCAATGTCTTTTCTTTGTGGTTGATTCAGTAGTATTAACTTGTGCTCAAGAGTGCTTATGATGAAGGAGTGAGGCCATGATGATGAAATAGTAATGAGGTCATGAAGTAATGGTCATGAGGGCTAACAAATATTGGCCAAATAGTTTAGGCTATGCACTTTGTATTTAGAATTGTGGTTCACTTGATAGATACGTTTGAGGAACCAACACTTCACTCCTAGGTTTCTTTGGTAACTTGGAAATGTGCTCTTTTCCAAGGCTAATTTTGATGTGGTTTTCCCATTGAGTGAGCTGTGTTACACTCAATGAACTTGGGGTTTTTCCATTGAATGAGATGTGTTATGCTCAATGAACTTAGCATTTTTTCACTGAATGAGGTGTGTTAAATTCAAGTGGAATTGGGGTCTTCCCATCAAACGAGGTGTGTTATGCTTGATGGATTTAGTATTTTCCACTAAATGAGACATGTTACATTGAAGTGGACTTGGAGGTGGAGCACAACAAAGTGATGTCATATGGCCATGATGCATGAGTATTAGCAAAGGTCAACATTGTTGCTTAGGGTATGGAGGATTATATTCAGGCTATAGGTTTGGGCTCAAAGGAAATGATGTGAAACAAGCAACCTTGGTATGGTAGGACAAATTTATTGAATCTTGTGCATCAAGGTTATTTGGTGATGCGCTACTATGATGAGATACACCCTTGTGATGGCTCCAAATCCTACAAACATAACTTCGAGAGAACCATAAAACTAGAGAAAGAAATCATGTTGTTACAATGGGATACATTATATCATGAAGGATGGTTCAAAAAATGTGGCTACCCAAGATCACATGTTGCTAGTTGAAGTTCCTAGTAGGCTACATTGCTAGTTTAAGGCCTTGATAGGTTGCAATGCTAGTTTAGGATCATAGTGGACCATAGAGATCAGACTCACTTATTGATGGTCATCAATATCATGGTTGCTATAGCCTACATGTAGTATGGCTTGAGATAGGAATGATTAACCAGATTAGCTAGCTCATTCCCATCCATGTTTGTTATTTGGTAGGCCCCATTGTCATAGGCCTTGGTGACTAGAAAATGTCCTTTCTAGTTGGCTGAGAATTTGTGCATATGTTTGTGAATGATCTTAAGGAAAAGGTATCCTTTGTTGATCTTATGCTTGCCTAGGTTATGATGGTGTTGTTTTTTTTTTCCTCTCTTGATAGTGCTTGATGTGAGTAACTGTTCAAACACATTGCTCCTCCACCAAGTCTAAGTCCATGGTCCACAATTCCTTACTTTTCTCATCATTGATGAAGTTGGATAAGACCACTCGGAGTAATGGTACCTACAATTCAAGAGGTAAAACAAATTTAGAACCATAATCAAGGTTATAAGAGGTCACACCTATCATAGTATGTCATTCTGTAGGCCCAAACTGCATGGACAAGACATTCATGCCATTTGTGCCTACTATTGTTTAGCATCTTCTTGAGCAAGTTGCTGATGGCCTTGTTGCTTGCTTCAGCTTGACCGTTGGCTTGAGGGTAATAAGGTGATGAAAAAGAATGTTTAATGCCTAGGTCAAAATAGAGAATTTTCTATTTATTGGCTACTAAATTGTGATCCATTGTTTGTAACTATGATCATAGGTATAACAAAATAGGCCACTATGTTATCCAAGATGAATCTATTGACTTGTTTAGATGTCATTTTTCTTAGGGGAATAGCTTCAAATCACTTGGTGAAATACTCGTTTATGGTGATGATGAAGCTATGCCCTACAAAAGACTCTGGTGTTATAGGTCCAATGATATCTTGCCCCCACCATTGGAATGACCAAGTGAGTTAAGTAGTATGTAACTCAGTTGGTGGTACATGTATGAGGTTTCTATGTTTTTGGTAGGTGTCACAAGTTTTGACCTTGTATAGGTAATTTTTTTCCATATAAAGCTAGTAATAACCTAACCATATAATCTTAGTGGCCATGGCTCTAGGTCCTATATATCCACCACAAACATCCTCATGAATTTGCTCTAGGACTATTCTAGTTTTGTCTCTAACCAAGTGCTATAATAATATGCCATCATAGGATTGTTGACATTGTGTGTTATCACCTATGATGACATATTATTTTGATCATTTATGTACAATTTCCTTTTGAGTAGCTATTAGGCCTTGTGAAGATTCACCATGGATAAGGTAAAACTTGATATTGTCATACCACTCCTTTATAGGAGTAGTATGAACTATGACCACAGAGGTATCCTCAACGCTCTATGTGATGGGGATAGCATAGTCCATGGTTAAGGTGTGCAACTTGCTAAACATATTTGGTGCAACACTAAGGGCTAGCATCATGATGGCGTCGACTATAGCATTTTTGTTTCAAGGTATATGTTGGATATTAGCATCTATAAATTATTGTAATAGTTGCTTCCCTAAGTCATAGCAAGGTTGTAAATGTTTGGCTTTGCATGCATAAACCTCAGTTACTTGGTTGACCACAAGTTGTGAATCACCCTTGATTATCAAACAATTAATTCCTAGGTCATGTGCTACCATCATTCCTTTGATTAAACCCTCATACTCTACTATGTTGTTGGTGCATGGAAACTCAAAATGATAGGTGAAGGATCAAATTTCATCATATGAGAACATTATGATGGTAGCAACATTGGCTCCATGGGTAGTTGAAGCTCTGTCAAAGTGCATGACTACCTCATAGTCCTCAAGCACTTGGCTAATAGTTTTGACATGTTTATTAGGAAAATTAGGGTCTATAGTTTCTTGGTCATCAATAGGTGAAATAGTAAGTTGCATGTGTGTAACCTGACCTTTTGTTAAGGATTGAGAGATGTAATGAAGGTCAAACTCCACTGTTATGGCTTTCCATCAGGCTATATGGCTACTCTCGTAAATATTGGTTGCTATGGCTCTAAGTATGTTGTCTTTGCAAATGACATTGACCTAGCTCCTAAAAAGGTAATGTATCCATTTTTTTAGTGAAAAGACTAGTGCTAGATAGTACTTCTCTACTTCAAAATATTTAGTCTTTTGGGTAACTAAAGTATGGCTAAGCTAGTCTACTAGCATTTTTGCTTCATCATCACATTTCTAACAGAGTAGAGAGGAAATAGATGTATCAAAGATGGCAAGGTAGATGTAAAATGGTTTACCATCTTGTGCAGGATTGATTATCAAGAGTTGTACCAACTCTTGCTTAAGGTTTTCAAAAGCTTCTTAGCATTGAGCCATTCACTTGTAGTAAACTCATTTCTTGAGTAAGTGTTGCATGGGTTGTAAATTATCTATAAGCCTAGTGATGAACCTATGAATAAATTATAATCTTCCTTGTAATCCTTGAAGCTCTTTAAGGTTAGTAGGCACCGCCAAGTTGGAGATGGCCTTTACTTTATCAAGATTGACACGTATCCCTACTTTAGATACTACAAAGCCAAGCATCTTACTGGTCTTGATACTAAAGACACATTTCTTATGATTAAGTCTAAGGTTATGCTTGAGGAACTATTTAAGCACAAGATCTAGGTTATTAGCATGGTCATTGGCCATTTTAGACTTAATGACTATATCATCTACGTAATCATTGAGCAATCCTAACATGTAATCACTAAAACTATAAGTCATAGCTCTTAAATAGGTTGCTCCTATGTTCTTAAGATCAAATGACATCATAGTATAGCAAAAGGTACCCTAAGGAGTCATGAAGGTCATTCTAAGTTGGTGTTCTAGGTAGATTCTAATCTGGTTATATCCTAAGAACCCATCCATAAAGGATAAGAAGGCATGTCTAATCGTAGTATCAATGAGTTGATCAATACTAGGTAAAGAAAAGTCATTCTTGATGGTTTCCTTATTTAGGTCTTGGAAGTCGATGCAAATATGGATACACCCATTTTTCTTAGGGACTACCATGATGTTGGACACCCATTCTACATAGTCAATAGCCCTAATGAAACTAGCTTGGTATAGCTTAGTGAGCTCATCATGAACTTCCAAGGCCAAATTAGTTCTAATTTTATGTGTTGTCTACTTAACTGGTCTAATGCTAAGATCAAGTATGATGTTGTGTTGGACTAGATATGGAACTAAGCCTAGCATATCTTCATATGACTAGGCAAAGGCTTTAATGTTGTCTTATTGAGCTTGTTGAGGTTCTAATGAGGAACTTAGTTTAATGGTTTTCTCCTCACCACTATCTGTTGTGATAGGAACCTTAGCCAGAGAGTCTTTAGTTATGTCACAAGCCTCAAGGTCAAGGGTTGTAATTAGGTTTTTAGGCCATTCTATAGGCTTTTTTATTGAAGCTATGTGATTGACAAGGCTCTGAGGCTCAATATCTAGATAATTAGGATTGATAGATCGTTCAAAATTACCATGAGGCCCACTCAAGCTCAAAGGTAAGGCAATTTGCTTCCAAGTGTCCATAATTCAATCTTTCATATCAACCATAAGCACATTAAGTGGCACCATGGTAAAAATGGGTAAACTATGCTAAAATAATATAAAATACTTTGGTAAACATGTAAACATGCTATTCCAATGATAAACAAAAAATGAAAACAAGGTCAAGCAAGACTATAAGAGATAAAAAATGACCAATGGGATTAAACAAAGGCCATATAAGACCAATCAAGGACCATAAGAGAGAAAATAAGGTGAACTTGGCAAAATAGAAAGTTACATGGAGGTTTTATAAAGTCAATTAATAAGAAACAAGATCAACAATGCAAAATGAGGCCAAAACCAAGGTCAAATCTATGAAAATAGAATACGTATGATAAGGATTGGCTGATATTGGTCAAACAAGGTTAGATGTTGCTAGTTTCAGGCCTTAGAAATCCATGGTATGGGGCTACAAGATTTCTTGGGGAGTTTGGGCACATGAGGCGGCTATTCTGGAGTTGTTTTAAAGCAAAAAATGGCACTTTTGTTGGGACTACACCGGGTCCTACTGGGGACTACATTGGCCCAACATAGTCCTACCTTTCTCTAGCATAGTTGACCTTTAGGGGAACCTTCTAGGGCTTGGTATGATCATTTTGGACTTCTTGTGGTCTAAACAGCTAGTGTAGGGGGTACGTATTGAAGATTGGTAAGTTTTGGCATCATTTTGGCTTCCCAGAATGTTGAAAATCTCAAATCTAGGTGTGACTATGCTAAGCTACTATGCCCCAGCATAGTCATAAGGAATTACTAAGTTTGGACAATTTCAATAATTGAAATAGAGTGAAATTTGCAATTGGAAGCTGTGGGGGCAAGGTTTTGATCGTTCTAGGTCAATTTTGGACCATTCTGAGCTACTTGATGTCAGTTTTTGTTGTGACATTTTCCTTTCAAGTGGGACTACATTGGCTTAGTGTAGTCTCTAGCTTCCTCAACGTAGTTAGAAGGGAAAAATAAATTTTGGTTAGTTTTGAGGCTCAATTGACCATCCTAATGGGCTTTTGGGATCACTGGTATTGTCGACTAGGGTTTTGGTGCAAAAATTGCTAGTTTTCATGTTTGTTTGGGCCTTGGAAGGCTAAATACCATGGGACTATGCTAGGCATGCAATTCTAAGTGTAGTCAAGAATTCTAGATCATAAAAAGTTGAAAAAGAATGAATTTTGGCTTCTTTCCAAAGGTTCTAGGGCTTAGACATGTTTCAACACAGTTTTGGGTCTTTTTGAGAGTTAATTTGGGTAGTTCTAGAGCTATTTTGGCCATTCCCAAGTGGACTATGCTAGCCTTGGTCAAGGACTATGTTGGCCCAGCATAGTCCTAGTCCTCCTTTCAATGTAGTGAAATTGGAAAGGCTGAAAAATTGAGTTTCATGGCTAAATTTGACTTCGGTGGGCCCTAGGATTCCTAAAAGTGGATTTTGAACAAATTTGGAAAATTTTTGGATAAGTTTATGGTGACTATGCTAGGCCTGGAGGGGGACTATGTTGGCCTAGTGTAGTCCCCAGCATCCCTTGGTGTAGTCATGATTTCCATGATAAAAAATGATCAAAAGCAATGCATTTCATGGTGAGATAAATTCTAGTGATGCTCTAGGGTTCGTTGGAAGTGGATTTTATGTCTTTCTAGAAATTTGGTATGGACTACACTGGGGTTTGAGAGGGACTACACTAGCCTAGAATAGTCAAGAATTAAGAGCCAAAAATGATGAATTTTGACTCAAATTCTAGTTTTGATGGTCTTAATGTGTCTTAGTAAGGTTTTGCAATCAATAGAGGTGCTTTCGAAGTGATTGTTGAATTATTGTGGAATTCATGGTGTGGATTATGCTTAGCTTGGACTAGGACTACGTTGGCCCACAATAGTCCTACCTTCCTACCAGCATAATCTAGGCTTGGATGGTTACCAAAAGTTTTCATGGTTAGTAGGAAGTTCCAACAAGTTTCTAGAGTTAACTGGTAGTAAAATGGGATCATTTTAAGGAAACTTTAGTTGATTTTTTGTGGACTACATTGGGCTTGGAGAGGGGCTACACTAGCCTAGCATAGTCCCAACCTTGCCTTAGCATAGTCAAGGTTGTAGTAGTAAGCAATCATGGCGAATTCAAGTTTTGAGGCCACAAAGGCTTGGGCAGGCTTCCAAGGTTTGTTGACAGCAACCCTAGGTCACTTGGGATGGTTTTTGAATAGTTTTTGGAGGGACTATGCTAGGATCTGAGAGGGAATACATTGGACTAACGTAGTCCTCCTCTCCTCCTTAGTGTAGTCTAGTCTGGAGTAACCAAAAGTGATGAAAAATAACTTGATTCAACACTAAACTAGCTAGGACAAGGCTTTAGGGTTAACTGAAAGGAAGTTTTAGGTCTTTCCTAGCATTTTTCCATCAATTTTTGGAGGACTACGCTAGGCTTTGGATGGACCTTATTTGTGATAACTTTGAGTAATTCTTGAGGGACTACACTAGGCTCTAAGAGGGACTACATTGGCCCAATGTAGTCCTTTCCTCTCTCCAACATAGTCATGATGAAAGGTGTCAAAGTGTGAATAGAAAGTCAATTTCATGGCCATACATGCCTAAACTAAGATTTTAGGGCTTACTATAGTCAAGTTTCATGGTTTTTGAGATTTTTTAAATAATTTTCAAGGGGACTAAATTGGGATTTAACTTGGAGTACACTAGTCTAGCATAGTTCTTGGTTTCCATAGCATAGTCATAAGGGAAAGGGAAAAAGTGGCATCATTTACTACAATCGGCCATGCTTTGGGCTTACTGAAGGTTCAAATGAGGATTTAAGGAAACAATGTGTCAATTCAAGGTTAGTTGAGAGTTGAATGGACTAGATGGGCTGATTGAGTTTGTAAGAAGGTAAGATATGGTGTTGGAATATTCTAAGAAGTAGCTAGGACTACGCTGGCCTAGCATAGTCCCTCACTTCTCTTAGCGTAGTTGATACTAAGGTTTGATTTTTTGTCAAAGTTGGAGGCCTTTGACCAAGTTTTGGTGCTATTAAGGATTCTGGCTAGGGTTTGGCATGGCTAGATAAGTAGTTTTCTGGCTTCTGGAGGTTGGATAAGCTTTTGGAAGTCTCCCATCATGGACTATGTTAGTAGTAGTTAGAACTATGCTAGCCCAATGTCATCCTTGTATTCCTTTTGCGTAGTCTTGATAAAGTGATAGTTTCTTACTGAAATTTTATGTATACAACCATGTAGGATGGAATTTGGAATGAAAGTGGTGGTTCTATAGCCTTCAGTAGTGCCAATATTAGCATAGTCATAGTTAAAGAACAAAAAAACCTTAGGGTAGCTATAGTTTTTTGCATTGTTTTTTGGAATATTAAGTGAGATCCATCTAAAATTAGCAAGTTTTTACAAAAAGATTCACATAACCATAGTGTATTCATAGTTTCCATTTTTTATTCCAATGGAAGTGGAGTTGTAAATGAAAACTAGGATATTAGGATGAGCATTTAGGTTTAAGTTGGATTTGATTGGAAAATCTTGTTAAAAATCATATTTTCTTTCTACTTCCTTATCTTTGTGCCTTGGTGAAGAGCTTTGCTAGTGATGAGTGGCGAGGTACCCCTACACTCAACCATACGAATATGAGCATTACACGCGCGATCCGGTCGAACTTCATAGACTAAGTGCCTACATGCCTTATGTAACACTTAAGGTTAGTCATTCGTTGTCTTCCCAGACTTACTTGTATTTGTCACGATTGTATGGTTACGTAATTTTGAGGTATGTGATTTTTATGTCTTTTTTGTTTTATCGCCTATGTTAATGAGGGAAAAGGTGAAGGGACTAATTAACTAACTTTAACTAACTAAGTCTTAATTAACCTAGCATTAGTATCCCTTCCCACTTACCATTCACACCCTAAACCAATGCAACCTTCAGGGATTACCAAATGTTATTCGTTGCTGGGATTACCAAGTGTAACGCACGTGCTCGAAGCGGTCGTACTGAATGCACTTAACTATGAGAGAAGGGTTGAGAGAGATTAATTAGGAAAGTAGTAAATAACAATAATTAAAGTCCTATTTATCCTATTCCATGCACTGCAAGATTTATCCAACAGTTCTTCTTTATTTCCATACACAATTATGCGTTCAGGTATAAAATTGCTCGAATAAAGATCCGTTCACTTTGGAGCTCCTACTGTGGGCACATAGAAATTATTCTGTCTTTGGAGAGGTAAAACTACCATAGTTTCGCTAAGGGTATAGATCTAGATTTAGAAACAAGGGAGAACCACCTCTTATTTATAGATTGAAAGACATGACGCGATATCACATACGCGATATCGTGGGAGAAGACACGATATCGCGTACAATACATCATGTACGTGATATCGTGTCCCATCATACCCCCATGACTAAATAAAAAATCATGCTTGAGTTCCTTACAAAAATAATGGGAAGGTATGGGATTATTAACTTGAATGGAACTAATGGTGAATGGGATGACATGTGAATAGATCATCATTATAGAACATGGAAAAACTAGTGTTCACGACAACAAGGATGAACACTTTATACATTTTACATCAGGCCTTATTTGGCAGCTGAGAGAGAAGAGAGAAAAAAGAAGAAGTTTGCTGCTGCCAACACCAAGATTTCGCCTTTCGTTGTCTATTCATAAGCACGCCATTCATCTCGTTCCTTGCATAGTTGCTTTAGCACTGATCCATTCCAAGTGTTCCCTCTAGAGCCAATCCGTTGTCGTATGATTGCCATCTGCACACACAACACAGTCTTTATATTATCAAGGGTAAATGAATCACAATGCAGTTAATACCTTGCTTCAGTGAAAGGTCCATTAGCAGAGTTGTGGTATGGATGATATGGGTCTGGAGATATAATAGTGGTGACTACTGAAGTTGTAGGGGTTAGAAGAAAATTGAAAAAATTGGGCTAGGACCCCCATGACTAAGAGCGAAACTCTAGTAGCGATAAAATAGAGAAAGAAAAAGAACAAGAAAGATGGAGAAAAAAAGACAACTATAACTTCGATGAAAGGGATGTCAAGATGGAAATGAAAAAAATAGTGTGCATTGAAAAAATGTTAAGGGAAAGAAGTTAACTAGTGCACCAAATAGGAATGCTAGTGGGTCCTCCCCAAAGCAAGCTCATGCCCTTAATGCCCTGACAAACCCACATTCAAAGAATCTGTAGGCCTTGGGAATGTCATTTGGAACAAGAGCTAAGGTCTTAACCACAAGAATTTACCAAAAAGAAAACAATGCCTCAACCAAAATATACACTAATGATACAACCGGCAATGAGGTGAACAATGGAGGAAGAATAATGGAAAGAAGAGAATGGAGTGGAGTCTCAAGAATAAGGTGGTGTACAACCCCTTAATGATTAATGTGACTTAGTAGATCCCATTTCAAGTTTGGCCTTAACAAACCACATCCAATGACTTCACATTAATATATTTGGCCGACCCATCCTCTTGAAGTAACAAGAATGTCTCCACCAAAGAGTCACCAACATTTTGACAAAGTGAAAGATGAGATAGGAAGTGAGGAAGGGCCTTAGTTAGAGGGAACATTTTGATTTTTAGTTCCATAACTAGTGCTTGTAGCCCAAATGATTATTTCATCTAAGGGGTGTGCTTTGAATTCTCATTGTTTTTTTTTATGTTTATACGTGAGCACCACACCATGCAAAGACCTTGTTATTTTTATTTGCTTAGCCTCTAAATGATGGAGCAATGTTGAAATGGTAAGAAAACTCAAAAAGAAAACATCCAAGCACCCAAGAGAATGGCCAACACAAATGCGTCAAGTTCCCTTAAAGTCACACCCTTTTCAATCCTTGAGTCCTTCCTTAGTTTGAGAAATGCCCAGTCACCAATTCATTAATAGTTATTATTTAGAAAGGGACTGTACATTTCCAAGCTAAGAGAGACCATAGAAATTTATGGATGCATGGATGATGTGGACTCATTGCCTGCTATATCAAAAGAACCATACCTTAGTATCAACATCATAACTTAAAGGTAAAAACCAAACATTAGCAATTAATGGAGTATGGTTCATACCATATTTGGAGCACTTATTAAATAACAAAATTAATAAAATGGATAACACACACATACACATACACAGAAAAATAAAAAATTATAAATGATGTTGTAAAGAAAAAAACAAGAAAAGTTAAAGAAATTTGTAAAACAAAAATGTGAAAAACAAAAACATGTAAAACAAAAATGTGTAAAACAAAAACTTAAAAGAAACTGATGGCTTCGAATGATCAACATAGGTGGCTATCTCCCCCATAACTGAATTGAAAGGGAGAGATCCAAAATAATGAGCATTTGTTTGAATTTCTTAAAAGTGTCCAACTTCTCCCAATTGATGTTTTCAGGTTAAGGGTTGGAAGTTGGTGATGCTCATATTCCAATGTATCTATGATTTCATTGTGGGTGCAAGTTGTTCCCCCAGTTCATTCCATGCATTTCGGTGGGTTTTCCTCTTGATTAGCTGTCAACCACTGGGTGTTCTCTTGTTGAGTGGTTGCTACATACAAGCACCTTTGTATGTTATCCTTTAGTGCACACCGGTTACATGTAGAAAATGCTGAGCATTCCTCCATATCATCACCCTCTAAGTCATTGTATGTGATGCATGGAACTTTCTTCTTCTTGATCTTTTCATAAATTTTTTCCTTAGATATTTCCAAGGAAAGATCGTGGATTCCTAGGCATGCGTTGATGGTTCTGTTCCATGCCCTCCCCATTATAATTGGGAAGTCCCCTTTGTTACTTTTGACTTCTATCACTAGGAA
The DNA here is from genome assembly GCA_015680685.1 of Gnetum montanum. Taxonomy (NCBI): domain Eukaryota; kingdom Viridiplantae; phylum Streptophyta; class Gnetopsida; order Gnetales; family Gnetaceae; genus Gnetum; species Gnetum montanum. The sequence continues at coordinate 366,034 of MNCI01013971.1, forward strand.
ATCAGCTAGGTATGACCAACCACACATAGTGGTAATGATGTCCTCCATCAATCCTAAGGGAATAGTGATGGACTAGTCAGCTAGCTCTAGTTGAATATTTCTCTTCTTGAGTGGAGGTAGGTTCTAGGCTTTATACATTTCTCGTGAGATTAAGTTGACTCCGGAACTTGAGTTAAGAAGAGCCTTATGAGGTTCATTCCCAGCAACTTGGAGATAAATTAGGGGGCTTCTAGGATTAGAGAATTTCTTGGGAAGGTGGCCCACCTTGATCCAGTTAGTAATGATATGTGTTAACATAATTGTGTGTGTTGAGCTTTGTTGTTCATTTGAAGGGAGCTCCAAAGCCTTATTTGTTGGAGGAGTGGTCATAGACTCAACTGCTTGTGGTTGTGAGAGCTTGGTTGGACTCCTGCTTCTGAAGAAAGGTCTTCTTTTGGTACGGTTGTCAAAACCAATAGCAGGTTAAAGGTTTACAGCTCTTGCAGCATTACGTTGCTATGGTTGAGTGGGGAGTTCCCATTGCATCGTTGGAGTGGGTGGTAGTGGAACTATCAGCATAAGAGATGTAGATGGATTTAGAGGATGGTATGCATGTGATGTGTCTCCCAGAGGAGAAGGAGTCCTAAAATACTCTTGAACTTGGTAGTGACGTTGTGGGGTTGTGTGACCCATAGAGTCACTTGGAGAAACCAGCTGCTACACGTAGTAGCCATATGGGTTTGGTTGCCGGTAAGGGTATTGTTGCCTAGGCGGTGGCATCCCCCATGACTGTGGGTGTTGCCACCATTGGTGTTGCCCGATAGGTTGTGGTGGAGTTCCACTTGGATAATATGTTAATGGTTGGTGAAACTGCCTTAGGTTACCTTGGGGATAAGGTAACCTTCAGGGTTCCTACCATCTGTTAAGTCTTGGGTTGAGTGCATACACCCCAGACTCTTGTAGATGTGAGATTATTGGGCAACATCCCTTAGGATGGTCATATTGGCAGATCTCACATCCACCGTCATTATCTGTATCCAAATCCACAACCTCATCGGTGATAGTCATTTTCCCCTTACCCTTTTCATGTGCATGGCCTGAATCTCTCCACTTTTTCTTATCATGGTCACTACTTCGTTCCTTCTTAGACTCCTCTACGATCTTTAGGATAGTTTCAATTTTACTATCTAATAAGCTCCATATTTCATCTACCTTACTTGACACTTCTATTATTAATTTCTGAAGAGGCAAGGTTTTTCTATTCACCAACTCTTCAAGTGGTGACTCATCCTCTTCCTCACAGAATCTCACTTCCCTCTTTTGGAGGGAAGGATCGCAGTTGTACTCTTCCGTGCTTTCTCTTTTCTGTAGCTCCCCTTCTCCTTTAGCTACTTACTTCAAAAATCGATGAATTTCATGGAATCTAAGTTTTGATAATCTCCCTTGGGCATATGTGCCAAGGATTCTCCTGGTTTTATGTCTTAGCCCATCTATGAGATGGCGGAGTTGATCCCATTGTGCATAACCATGGCTCGGGCAATGATGTAGCAATGCATAATATTAGCCCATGGTAGCATCCAAGGGTTTGTGATTACCCTGCTTCCATCCTTGGATCTGCTTACGCAAGTTGAACACTCTGGAGTACATTTGGTATTTATCATTAAACAATTCTAGCATTCTACTCCACCTCCTAATGGTTTCCAACTCCAAAGTTTGGTACCAACTTTTCACTTCTTTTATGAGTATCCTAGGAAACAAATTTAAATTTTTCCACTCATTTTCAATATTTTGCAAGGTGTAGGCATCATGGAATGCCTGTAAGTGATTTTGCGGATCAACATTGTATCCCCCCTCAAACCATGTGATATTATTCATGTCTAGTCTCTTGATCCGACTGTCTGTTTGGTGCCTTGTAGGTATTCTAACTGCCTCCGTAATATCTAACATACTCTAGGTTGCTAGTAGGGGTTTTTCATGATCATCTCTCTCATGACATCTATGATGCCTACGTGGTTCCCTACTTTCCCTTCTTTCATGCCTTGACTCCCTAGAGTGCCCTCGTCCTTGCTCTCGACTCTCTTGTTGAGGTCTCTCATTTTGCTTACCCTTATCCTCACCATTGTGCTCTTTGTAACTATGTCCTGATGTGGAAGGAGAGGGTGAATGATGTGATGAAGGGGAAGAAGAAGGAAAACCATCTCCATGATGATGTTTCTTACCTTCTCTTCGGTGGCTACGGCCCCAATCGTGATGACGATCCAAATGCTTGTCCTTGTCATGTGTTTTTGTTCCCTCAATGAACACTTGGTGTTCATGGGAATCAGAATCATGGTTTTGTATCATGGAGCACAGGTTCTAATACCCCACCTCCTCACTATCGTTAGGAGAGGGCACATCTTCTCGTGGAGAACCTATTGAGATAGGTTCACCACCCTTAATTTTTCTTATGACAGGTGAAGCATTACGGGGGCCTTTGCCCTTCAACGATGTGTGGTGACTCTCCTGCCACAATTCCCATTGACATTGTGCTTCTATGGGATGATAGTCCCTTGTTTCATAATCTTCTACAATGTATTTAGTGTATAGCTGCATCATGTCTATTTGTGCAAGAGCACGAAGGAGCATGTTAGGGACTGCCCGATCTGGGGGTAACACTATGTTACCTTGCAAGTATCGCCAATGCAATTATTCATCCTGATGGAGGACAAAGGTAAAATCATGTATATACTCATTGTGATTAGTATACATTACCCGATACTCTTGAGGAACTGGTAGATCTTGGTTACATGTGTTAGACTACCGACTGTCCCTTGTGTGATCCCTAGGTGACGAAGTGCTCTTATGAGAAGAATAAGACATTGTTATTTTGTCGGTATGCTATTGACTGTTATTTAAATTTTCTTCTGATTAACCCTAAGGGTTCATTTAAGCTTCCCAAAGATGTGGATGATTTCCTATGTTCTACTTAGTGCACAAACAACTTAGTCCCTAGCAACAGTGCCAATGATGAGTGGCGAGGTACCCCTACACTCAACCATACGAATACGAGCATTACACACGCGATCCAGTCGAACTCCATAGACTAAGTGCCTACATGCCTTATGGAATACTTAAGGTTAATCATTCATTGTCTTCCCAGACTTACTTGTATTTTTTATGGTTGTATGGTTAAGTAAGTCTGAGGTATGTGATTTTTATGTCTTTTGTGTTTTATCACCTATGCTAATGAGGGAAAAGGTGAAGGGACTAATTAGCTAACTTTAACTAACTAATTCTTAATTAACCTAGCATCAGTATCCATTCCCACTTACCGTTCACACCTTAAACCAATGCAACCTTCTGGGATTACCAAACGCTATTTGTTACTGGGATTACCAAGCGTAATGCATGTGCTCGAAGTGGTCGTACTGAATGCACTTAACTATGAGAGAAGGGTTGAGAGAGATTAATTAGGAAAGTAGTAAATAACAATAATTAAAGTCCTATTTAGCCTATTCCATTCACTGCAAGGTTTATCCAATAGTTCTTCTTTATTTCCATACACAATTATGCGTTCAGGTACAAAATTGCTCGAATAAAGATCCATTCACTTTGGAGCTCCTACTGCGGGCACATGGAAATTATTCTATCTTTGGAGAGGTAAATTGCCAGAGTTTTGCTAAGGGTATAGATCTAGATTTAGAAACAAGGGAGAGCTACCTCTTATTTATAGATTTGGCGGCGTGATGCGATATTGTGTATGATACATTGCGTACATGATATCACAGCCCATGCGATATCGTGTCTCATTAGCTAGCATTAACTACTACCTACTAACTACTACCAACATAGTAGTGACTATTTTTTGGACTACTACCAGTGTAGTCCAGCTATTGGTGAGTTTCTAGTAGTGTTACCATTCCATATTGACTACTACTAGCATAGTGACATTCATTATTAGACTACTACTAGTGTAGTCCATCCATTAGTACTCTATTGTAGTCTATTCTTTCCAAGAACAAGGGTTTCCATATTTCCTACTCCTTTTTCTGACATCATGACCAAGAAAATGATACTTGTCAAGAATCTTACACTAGAGGAGGTGGAGTCTATTGTCAAAACCTTAGCACACCTACCACATTCAAGGATTAGGGTGAGTTCGATTTCCACCTTTCCAAGGTAGGCTATTCTCACTGGTTTTCTATTCTATTTTATGTATTTCATTTTTTGGTTTTTTATTCTATTTTTTAGATCTACACTTTTGTACTTATTATTTTTAAATTATGTGTAAATCCTACTTAGTATTTTGGCCATCTCTACATATGTCCAGGGTTATTTAGTTATTTTCACTTTGGCAGATTCAGTTTGTAAAATAGGCTTACTATTTTAGTGCTTTTTCCAAAACTGGATATTGTGGCCATTTCTCTTAGATCTAGGATGAATGAATTGATAAAATTAAATTTTAACAAAATACAAGCCCCTTATTTTGAGGCATTTTTATGTGGATATGAGTTGGTTTGGCTGTATTTTTTGTAATTGATGGCTAGATTAGTTAGGTTTTGCATGTTTTGTGAGTTTTGGGTGAAAAAGCAACCAATGTTGTGTATTTTTTACTAATAAAACGGCTATATATTTTGAAAATATAATGTTATGGATTTGTAAGGTTATTTTTAAGCTTTGAAATAGGTGCAGTCCCATTCAATTTGGAGTTGTAATAATGAAGTTATAATTGTTTGAGTTGGGTTGTGTATGTAGGGTTCTTTGCCATTTTTCAAATTCTATAAAAGTTCATGAATTTATTTTAAAAACAGGATACATGTTTTGAATTTTCTATGGCTATAGACATGTAGGGTTCAATTTAAGCTTTCAAATGGTGGTGGAATCACTCCATTTGGAGCTCAAACTAATTTTTGTTAAATTTTTTACCAACCTTGTGCAAAAGGGGGTTCATGTTGACGACTATGGCCATGTCACTTTGGTAATTGTTTTAGAAAAATTGGTTAATATTTATAATGATTTCTTATTATGGGGTTATATTTTGTTTTCTTATGATTCCAATGGATATAGAATCATTGAATTTTGGTAAGAGGTTCATTAGTTGTGGTTGTTTCTATTTGGTTGCTCAAAATTGTTGTTGCAAGGCTATAATGCATTTACCCCTCTGAAGATGGGCAATGTTGAGGTTGTGAAATTTTTTTTAATCAACTTCACATGTTCCTAGGGATTCTTTGTGATGTTAGGAATGGGTTAGAAGTGCTTTGAATCAAATTAATTTTTTTTTTTCATATTTTTCCTAGGTGTTTTCCTATGACTATTTTGGTGCTAAGTGTGAAATTTGATGGAATGTTGGTTATAGTCTTACATCATGTGTCGAAATATTTTTGAAGTGTAGAATTATTCATGGAAATTGAGAATTTAATTCTATAATATTTTTTTCATGTTTTTAGTCATAAACTATCAATTCCATCTTTTTAGTTGCAATATGTCATTGTTGTGGTTTTAGTTTGTCTAAGTGTTATTTTTCTATATTTAATAGTCTTAACACTTTGGTTTTAAGTTTACATGTTTATAATTATTATTGTCTAATGTTTTAGGGCCTTCTTGAAGTCCATCTTGGTGGTGATAGAGATGGTGGGGCTATTGTGTTGCATTAACATGCCAACGCCTAAATCCTCGAGCCCTGACATGGAGTGGGATCAACATGGAATATGGTTTAGGAAGGGGCCCTCAAAATTCGTAGCCTACCTATTTCATAACTATAGTATGATTTTTTGGTTACACTTGAAGTTTGAGGTGGTGGTAATGATTTTGGAGACCATCCTTCTAGGATCCTCCAATTTAATTATAAAATTCATAACAGATAAACCTGATTCCTGTGTAGGAGGGAAGACACATGATGACATGACTATCATGGATACTTGTAAATGTTTAGAAATTTGGAAGATTCTTGAATTTGGGTAGTATAATTTGAAAAATATCTTGATTGTTGGCCATCATGCCCATACATGATTCCAAAACCCTCCTGGCACCATCTATCACATAGAGGGTAAGTAGTATTGTAATCTTGGTTATTTTTGTTGTTGTGCATTTTAGGTTATAACTATGTATGGTTTGTTGTTTTACTTACTTTCATGTTTAGGACGGATGATCAAGGTCAAATCAAGACTAAAAACCTTTTGCTCCTAGCTCACATAGCTCTAGAGGTGTCCAGTAAGAGCCTAAACATGAGGCTTGTAGTGCTGAAGTAATTGCATGGGAACCTTAAGTGTAGAATTGGGTGTCATCCTAAGGACTAAAAGAGATGCCTAGAAAATGGGAGCATAGATAGCTGGTGGACTAGCCCATCTCTTGATGATTTAGATTGGGATCCACAACCTATAGCTCCTACAATGCCTGAGTCATATAGGCAAATTAAGTGTTATTAATTTGTTGGTTTTATGCTAATGATTTTTTGGTTATATGGTTACTAGGATGTTTTGGTCTTTGTGGTTTATGTAATTATATTTATTGTAATTTTTTGCACTTATGCGAAGGCTAACATGCTACCTTTTGCTATTCTTCAGTGGTCACTCCATCTACAAAAGTTACGGTTAACAGTTCAAGATGTACAGAGGAGACCTTAATCCTTAAGTTCGGTGAGGTGAAATCCTCACAGGATTGGTTATTAGATTAGGTGCCCAATGTCATACATGTGAGGGTCATTCATGTGGTCCTGTTTGACCTCTTCATTACCCCAAGCCCAATTGTTCCCACTACAAAAAATTTAAACATATTTAACTGCTTTAACTAAGGAGTTAAGAGGTTTGTCCCCTGTGTTTATGGTGTGATTATTATTTTGGACATTAATGCATCCACGTTTAGTGACCTCTTTGGCATCTCAAATGATGGCAAGTTAGTTATTGTTAAATAGGAAAATAGGTGGATCACCTGAAATAAGTGGAAGAGTGGTTAGACACTCATCATGGTAGCAAGAGATACCCTCTAAGAGAGATGAAACATCATTGATTAGGAGTATCCCTTGCTCTGATCTTGGGTGTTTTCTAAGTTATTATCATAGGAAAAGATCTTAAGTGTGGAGCAATCTAGGACCATGAATTAGGTACTCACCAAGGACACTTGATTCAATTGGGCTACATACTTAGTTTTTGGACTTCAATTGGAATTTTAAAAACTTCGTGAAAACCTCACCACAAAGAGCCATGTGTATTTTGCACTCTTTTTAACTTACTTGTGGAGGTTTGTAGAGTTTTCTGGTGGTGAGAAAGGATGGACAGTGACAAGCCTTGGGGACAACATCTTGCTCCAACCACTAGGGCCCAAGATCCACTGGAAGGTGTAGATGAATCATTGTCTATTACCACCAACGATCTTGATGGGAAACGTTGTAGATCTCTTGATAGCACTAGGATTGAGCCTCTCACCATACTAGCCAATGTCATGAAGGCTTGGAGATTATGTATAGAGGCTAAGGGTATAGCCAGTGAGACACTTAAAAGGTCTTTAGTAGACCAGACAATGCAAATGGTTAGAGAACCTCCCAAGAAAAAGATAATTGTCAAGCTTAGAGGGATGTAGACTAAAATTAGGGGCATGTATTTTGTTGATTCATTATTTCATTACTATGCTTAAATGCTATAGTTGATTTGTGGCTTCATATGATGTGCTAAGTTACTTTATGTTTCATGGTTGATGCCTCTTGCAGATAAGCAATAGGAGTAAGAGGCTATAGTAATAGCAACCACTATTGAAGATAATTGGAGGCATCAAGAGGTGGAGGAGATGCAGCATCAAGAGGAAGAGATCTTGAAGCATTATGAGGACAATGTATTGGAGAATGAGGCCTTACCTCCTTTTCCTCTTATGGGCCACTTTACGCCATGCTAGAGGATCCACAAATGGATAAACCTCCTATTGCCACATCAAAGGAACTTTGATGTACTTATAATTTTTAGTTCAAAGTGTTGTACATGTCATGTTCCATTGATTCCTATTTAGTAATGGCCATGATCATTTAATTATTTAATGCACTTTTTGTAGCTTAAGATCCATAGGCAAAAGCATCCACTTATACCTTCTATATGTAACCATGGGTGGAAACCCTCGATAAATTGGAATTTGGAATTTATGTGGGGTGTTGCCAAAGATATGATCAGCTAATTACAACAAATAGGTCCTAAAATTAGTAAGATTTTAACTCATTTTACCTTTTATTTTCTTGATCTGTTACTTGGTTTTCATGATTATGTAGTTTTCATTGTTAACTAGTTTCATTTTGTTGGTTACAGTGCCTAAATTGAGATGGGATCCTAACAAGCCAGTCAAGGTCAATGTATAAGCTTCCTTATCTTCTGATATGGAGAATGTCCCACAAAATTTGTATGAGGATTCCACTAGATGTGCACTCTCATGTGCTAAATCTTTATGGAGATGTAGATGCTCTAATGAGTTCCTGATGAGTGGCGAGGTACCCCTACACTCAATCATACGAATACGAGCGTAGCACGCATGATCTAGTTGAACTCCATAGACTAAGTGCCTACGTGCCTTATGGAACACTTAAGGTTAATCATTCGTTGTCTTCGCAGGCTTACTTGTAGTTTTCATGATTGTATGATTAAGTAACTTTGAGGTATATGATTTTTATGTCTTTTCTGTTTTATCTCTTATGCTAATAAGGTGAAGGGTGAAGAGACTAATTAACTAACTTTAACTAACTAACTAAGCCTGAATTAACCTAGAATCAACATCCATTTCCACTTGCTGTTCACACCCTGAACCGATGCAACCTTGGTTACCAAACGCTAGTCATTTCTGGGATCACCAAGTGTAACGCACATGATTGAAGTGGTCATACTAAGGAACTTAACTAGGAGAGAAGGATTGAGAGAGATTTAAGGACTAATAAAGAATTTAAATAATAAATAGTAAATAATAGTAAATAAAATCCTATTTAGCCTATTCCATGCATTGCAAGGTTTATCCAAGAAGTTCTTCTTTATTTCCATACACAAACTTGTGTTTAGGTACAATATTTGCTTGAATAAAGATCCGTTCACTTTGGAGCTCCTACTGCAGGCACATGGAAAATATTCTATCTTTGGAGGGATCAAACTGCCAGAGTTTTGCTATGGTCTAGGCCTAGAATGAGAAACAGGAGAGAGTCGCCTCTTATTTATAGATTTGATGGCGCACTGCAATATCGCGTATGTGATATCACAGGGGAAGATGCGATATCACGGGGGATGCAATATAAATAAGAGGCAATTGTTCCTTGTTTTTCATTTTAAGCCTAGACCATAGAAAAAATCTAGCAGGTTTGATCCCTCTAGAGATAGAATATTTTCCATGTGCCCGCAGTAGGAGCTCCAAAGTGAACAGATCTTTATTCGAGCAACTATTGTACCTGAACACAAGTTTGTGTACGGAAATAAAGAGAACTTCTTGGATAAAGCTTGCAGTGCATGGAATAGGATAAATAGGATTTTATTTACTATTTACCATTTAATGCTTTATTAGTAATTAAATATTTCTCAACCCTTCTCTCCTAGTTAAGTGCCTCAGTATGACCACTTTGAGCATGTGCGTTATGCTTGGTGATCTCAACAACGACTAGCATTTGGTAACCAAGGTTGCATTGGTTCAGGGTGTGAACGATAAGTGGGAATGGATGTTGATGTTAGCTTAATTTAGGCTTAGTTAGTTAGTTAAAGTTAGTTAATTAGCCTCTTCACCCTTCACCTTATCAGCATAGGAGATAAAATAGAAAAGACATAAAAATCATATACCTCAGACTTACTTAACCATACAACCGTGAGAAATACAAGTGAGTCTAGGAAGACAAAAAATGATTAACCTTAAGTGTTTCATAAGACTTGTAGGCACTTAGTCTACGGAGTTTGACTGGATCATGCGTGCTATGCTCGTATTCATATGGTTGAGTGTAGGGGTACCTTGCCACTCATCATTGGTGTCGTTGCCAGGAACTAAGTGTTTTTGTGCTAAGTAGAACATAGGAAATTATCAACATCGTTGGGAGCTTAATCGAACCCTTAGGGTTAATTAAATAAAAAATTATATAACGGTTAAATAGCACACTAATAAGATACAATGTCTTCTTCTTCTTCTCACAAGAGCATTACACCACCTAGGGATCATACAAGAAACAATCAGTAGTCTTAAACACAACCAAAATCTGGAAGTTCCTCAACAACATCGAGTGGTATACATTCATCCTGATGAGTATATACCTAATTTTACTTTTATCCTCCATCAAGATGAATAGATGCGCTGGAGAGATTGGCAAGGTAACATAGTGTTACCTCCAAATCATGCACTCCCCAACATGCTCCTCCGTGCTTTAGCACAGATCAACATGACTCAGCTCTATGCTGAATACGTTATAGGTGATTTTGACACAAGGGATTATCATCCCACATAAGCACAATTTTTAAGGGACACAAGGTAGGAGAGCCACCATACATTGTTGAAGGGCAAAGGGGTCCCGCACATCGTAAGTAAAATTGGAGATGGTGAACCACTTATAACGGGTTCTCCATCAAATGATGTTCCCCCTCCTAACGAAAGTGAAGAGGTGGGATATCAAAACCTACGCTTCATGATACACAACCCTAGTTCTAATCCCTGTGAACACCAATAGTTCACTAAGCGAACAACAACACATGACAAGGACGGGCACTCAGATCATCATCATAATTGGGGCCGAAGCCACAGAAGAGAAGGCAAGAAACATCATCATGGCGATGATTCTCCTTCTTATTCCCCTTCATCACATCATTCACCCTCTTCTTCCACATCAAGATGTAGCCATAGAGAGCATAACGGTGAGGATAGAGGTAGGAAAAATGAGAGACCTTGATGAGAGAGTCAAGAGAGAGGATAAGGGTAGTCTAGAGAGTCTAGGCATGAATGAAGGGAAAGTAGGGAAAAACGTAGGCATCATAGAAGTCATGAAAGAGATGATCATGATGAACCCCTACTTGCCACCCAAAGTATGCTAGACATCAAGGAGGTAGTGAGAATACCAACAAGGCATCAAAAAGATAGCCAGATCAAGCACTTGGACATGAACAATATCCCACGCTTCGAAGGGGGATATAATGCTGATCTGAAAAATCATTTACATGCATTTCATGATGCCTGCACCTTGCAAAACATAGAAAACAAGTGGCAAAAATTGAAGTTGTTTTCCAGGACACTCATAAAGGAAGCAGAGAGTTGGTACCAGTCCTTAGAACTAGAAACCATTAGGAGGTGGAGTACGATGTTAGAACTCTTTAACAATAAATATCAAACGTACTCCAGAGTGTCTAATTTGTGTAAGCAGATCCAAGGATGAAAGCAAGGTACTCATGAACCCTTGGATGCTGCCATGGGCCACTACTATGCATTGTTACATCGTTGCCCAGGCCATGGTTACGCATAACGGGATCAACTTTGCCATCTCATAGACGGGCTAAGGTATGAAACTAGGAGAACCCTTGGGACTTATGCCCAAGGGAGACTATCAGAACTTAGGTCTCATGAAATTCATTACTTGTTTGAACAAGTAGCCAAAGAAGAAGGGGAGCTACAAAAAGAGAAAGCGCAGAAGAATATAACTGTGATCCTTCCCTCCAAAAGAGGGGAGTGAGATTTTGCGATGAAGAGGATGAGTCACCACTCGAAAAGTTAGTGAATAGGAAAACCTTTCCACTTCATAAGCTAACAATAGAAGTATCAGCTAAGGTAGATGAAGTATGGAGCTCCTTAGATTGTAAAATTAAAACTATCCTAAAGATTGTAGAGGAGTCTAAGGAGGAACGAAGTAGTGACAAGGACAAGAAAAAGCAGAGAGATTTAGGCCCTACACATGATAAGGGTAAGGGGAAAATAACTATTGCCGATGAGGTTGTGGACTCAGACATAGAAAATGACAGTGGATGTGAGATCTTCCAATATGAACATCCTAAGGGATGTTGTTCAATCATCCCAAATCTACAAGAGTCTAGGGTGTATGCACTCAACCCAAGACTTAACAGATGGCAGACACCCTGAAGGTTACCTTATCCCCAAGGTAACCCAAGGAAGTTCCACCAATTGTTAACGTACTATCCCAGTAAAAATATGCCACAACCTATCAGACAACATCAGTAGTGGCAATACCCACAGTCATGGGGGATGCCATCACTGAAACAATAGCATCCTTACCGGCAACCAGACCCGTATGGATACTATGTGTAGCAGCCGATTTCTCCAAGTGACTCCATGGGTCACACAACTCCCCAATGCCACTACCAAGTTTGGGAGTACTTTAGAAGGACTCCTTCTCCTCTGAGAGATGCTCCACATCCATACCATCCTCCAAATCCATCCACCTCTCTTCCATCGGTAGTTCCCATACCACCTGCTCCAATAATGCAAGGAGAACTCCCCACTCAACCGTAGCAACGTAATGCTATGAGAGCTGTGAACATTCAACCCACTGCTGGTTTTGACAACCACAAGAAGAGAAGACCTTTCTTCAAAACCAAAAGCCTAGACAAGCTCTCACAATCACAAGCAGCTTAACCTGTGTACGATCCTCTGACACATAAGGCTTCAGAGCTCCCTTCAGTCCAAAAATAGAGCTTAACGCATACGATTATGTTAACACATACCGTAACTGACTGGATCAAGTTAGGCCACCTTCCCAGGAAACTATCTGACCCTGTAAGTCCCTTAATCTACCTCCAAGTCACTAGGAACAAACCTCATAAGGCTCTTCTTGACTCAGGTTCCGAAGTCAACTTAATCTCACGAGAAATGTATCAAGCCTGGAACCTGCCTCCACTTAAGAAGAGCAACATTCAACTAGAGTTGGTTGACTAGTCCATCACCATTCCCTTGGGATTGGTGGAGGACATCATTACCACTGTGTGTGGTTGGTCATACCCAACTTATTTCCTAGTGATTAAAGTTAACAACAACGAAAGGGACTTCCCAGTTATAATGGGAAGGACATGGCTAAGTACAATATACACATGCCTAGGAATTCATGATCTTTCCTTGGAAATATCTAAGGTAAAAATGTATGGAAAGATCGAGAAGAAGAAAGTTTCATGCATCACATACAGTGAATCATCAGGTGATGACATGGAGGAATGCTCAACATCTCCTACATGTAACCGGTGTGCCCTAGAAACTTTGAGACAAAGATGCCTGTATGTAGCAACCACACAACAAGTGGATACCCCATGGTTGATAGCTAGTCGAAAGAGCAAACTAACATGCATGGAATGAACTGGGGGAATAACTCATGCCCACAATGAAGGCATATATACATTAGAGTATGAGCATTGCTGACTTCCACCCCTTAATCTAAGAACATCAATGGGGAGAAGCTGGGCACTTTTAAGAAACTCAAATAGAAGTTCATTATTTCGGATCTCTCCCTTTCCATTCAATCATGGGGGAGATGGCCACCTATGCTAATCATTTGAGGTCCTTAGATCTTTTTACATTTTTGTTTTACATGTTTTGTTTTACACATTTTTGTTTTCCACATTTTGTTTTACAAATTTCTTTAACTTTTCTTGTTTTTGTTTTACAACATCGTTATACTTTTTCATTTCTTGTGTGTGTGTGTGACTTATTCATCTTGTCAAGTTTTTCATTCAATAAGTGTTCTTCATGATGGTGTGAACTGTTTTCCTATTGATTGCTAATGTTTGGTTTTTATCTTTAAGTTACAATGTTGATACTAAGGTATGTTTCTTTTGATATAGTAGGTAATGAGTCCACTTCATTCATACATCCAAAAATTTCTATGGTCTCTCTTGGCTTGGAAATGTACCGTCCCTTTTTAAATAAGAACTCTAACGAATCAGTGACTAGGCATTTCTCAAACTAAGGAAGGACTCAAGGATGGAAAAGAGTGTGACTTCAAGGGAACTTGATGCATTTGTGTTGGCCATTCTCTTGAGTGCTTGGATGTGTTCTTCTTGAGTTTTCTTACTGTTTTGATGTTACTCAATTATCGGGAAGTTGAGCAAATAAAAATAACAAAGTCTTTGCATGGTGTGGTTCTCAC
>MNCI01013971.1:380162-408529 GCA_015680685.1 Gnetum montanum
AAGTCACATTAATCATGAACTACACAAGGGGCTATACACCACCTTGTTCTTGGGATTCCATTCCATTCTCTTCTCTCCATTATTCACCTCATTGCTGATTGTATCATTAGTGTATATTTTGGTTGATGCATTATTTTCTTTTTCGTAAATTCTTACGGTTAAGACTTTAACTCTTGTTCCAAATGACATTCCCAGGGCCTACAAACTCTTTGAATGTGGATTTGTCAAGGCATTAAGGGCATGAGCTTGCTTTGGGGAGGACTCACTGACATTCCTATTTGGTGCACTAGTTAAATTCTTTTCCTTAACATTTTTGCAATCTATATTATTTTGTTCATTTCCATCTTAACATCCATTTCATCAACGTTATAGTTGTCTCTTTTTCTCCATCTTTTTTGTTCTTTATTCTTTCTCCATTCTATCGCTACTGGAGGTTCACTCTTAGTCATGGGGGTCTAGACCCAAATTTTTTCGATTTTCTCCTAAACCCTACACCTTCGAAAGTCACCATTATTATATCTCCAGATTCGTATCAGCCATACCATGACTTAGCCAATGAACCTTTCACCGAAGCAAGGTATCAACTACATTGTGATTCATTTACCCTTGTTAATATAAATAATGTGTTGTGTGTGCAGATGACGATCATACAACAACGGATTGGATCTAGAGGGAACACTTGGAATGGAGCGGTGCTGAAGCAGCTATGCAAGGAGAAAGATCGATGGCATGCTTATGGATGGACAAAGAAAGGAGTAATCTTGGCATTGGTAGCAGCAAAACTTCTTTCTCTCTCTCTTTCTCAGCTGCCAAAGGAGGCCTGATGTCCAATGTATAAAGTGTTCACTCTTTTTGTCATGAACACTAATTTTGTCTTGTCTTGTAATGATGATCCATTCACATGTCATCCCATTATTTCCATTTTAAGTCAATAATCCCATACAGTCTCAATATTTTGTAAGGAACTCAAGGATGAGTTTTTATTCAGTGATGGGGGTATGATGGGACAGGATATCGCATGGGCCCCGATATGGCAGTGCGTTGTCAAATCTATAAATAAGAGGCGGCTCTCCCTTGTTTCTCATTCTAGGCCTAGACCGTAGCGAAACTTTGGTAGGTTTGATCCCTCCAGAGATAGAATATTTTCCATGTGCCCACAGTAGGAGCTCCAAAGTGAATGAATCTTTATTTGAGCAAATATTGTACTTGAACACAAGTTTGTGTACGGCAATAAAGATGAACTTCTTGGATAAACCTTGCAATGCATGGAATAGGCTAAATAGGATTTTATTTACTATTATTTACTATTTACATTTAATGCTTTATTAGTAATTAAATCTTTTTCAACCCTTCTCTCCTAGTTAAGTGTTGTAGTACGACCACTTCGAGCATGTGCGTTACGCTTGGTGATCCCAGCAATGACTAGCGTTTGGTAACCAAGGTTGCATCAGTTCAGGGTGTGAATGGTAAGTTGGAATGGATGCTGATGCTAGGTTAATTTAGGCTTAGTTAGTTAGTTAAATTTAGTTAATTAGTCTCTTCACCCTTCACCTTATCAGCATAGGAGATAAAACAAAAAAGACATAAAAATCATATACTTCAGACTTAACCATACAACCGTGAAAAATACAAGTGAGTTTGGGAAGACAATGAATGATTAACCTTAAGTGTTCCATAAGGCATGTAGGCACTTAGTTTGCGGAGTTTGACCAGATCACACGTGCTATGCATGTAATCGTATGGTTGAGTGTAGGGGTACCTCGCCAATCATCAGTTCCTATGAGAACAAGTCATAACATTAAGAGAGTAGAACAAAAAATTGAAAGAAGAGCTAACAAACCATAGGGACCACAAAGACTTCATAGAAGCTCAAGTAAGCAACAAAGAATCTTTGTGTACTAAGGAGATACTATGGTCTTGCTACTAGAATGCACTTCAAAGCAAGGTTCTTCTTGCTAGGTAAATCATGCAATAGAAGCTTTAGATAGATCCCATCAACTACAAAGTTAGTGAGTGGAAGGACTACTATGCTTGAGTCCTTGAGTGTGGTTGTAAACAAAAGGATAACAAGAGGATCTATAAG
Organism: Gnetum montanum; assembly: GCA_015680685.1. Lineage (NCBI taxonomy): Eukaryota > Viridiplantae > Streptophyta > Gnetopsida > Gnetales > Gnetaceae > Gnetum > Gnetum montanum. Next base: position 382,246 of record MNCI01013971.1, read on the forward strand.
GCTGAGGGAGATGCTTACTTTGAATGGCTACTGGAGGAGTTTGCTGAGTAATGGAAAATAGAGCTATTTATGATCAGTATTAATGTGGAGGATGTCTATAAGATATTTGCTAATAATGTGACTATAGCTACTTCTCCTACTCATCAGATTACTACTATCTTAGGAGAGGCAGCCTCAGCCACATTTTTGTATGAGCCCCCTATATGGATTGACGTTGATAGTACTAGTATCCTTAAGGGTCTTGATCTTGGGAACATTAATTGGTCCAACATGTCTGAAGACGAACTCCTTCACCATCTAGAGATTAGTCTTTAGGCTTTCCCCATAGAACATACAACTTTGAAACCATCTCATGTTAAGTCATTTGATTTTAATTTCATTAATTTTCATTTTGATGTTTATTGGTTGCTAATTGGTTTTGGTTTTGTCATGTTATCGGTACTAGAAGACATCGGCAACCCTAGCGATGAGGATAGATGATGATCCACCTCCTTCACTAGATGCTCCATAGTTCCATTAATTGCTTCTTTTATGCACATTTCAGTTGATATGATTTTTTGACATTATTAATGTATGGCTAGTGTTAGAAAAAATATTTTTTTTGGACTATTTATTTGGCTATGGCTGTGATATTATGGACATTTTAACTTTTAATTTTAAATTTTAAGCTTTAATTTGGGCTATGATGTTATAGTGTTATCAGTTTTGTTTATATAATGGCACTACATTGTAATCTATATTTTGGCTACGTTGGCTAGACTCAGTTGTCGTGTGATAGAAGGTTAAAATAGTTATGGAATAAAATCATAAACTATTTGCATTGCCTATTAGAGCATACAAACATAACAAATTCTGCTGAGAATGAGAACATACAATAACTAATGCAAATATTTTTTTTTCTAAAACTTGTCGTTAAGGAAAACTTGATACACAAATCTTGTTCTTCATCTAGAAGTCATGAAACTTTTGACTCAAATAACTTATTGCTTGTTAACAAATAAGATTCTCTTGCTCAAATTATAGGTATATATTATAAATATATAACTAAGTTAGTGATCTCTAGTCATCTCTTGCAATGATGATTTAAACATAACAAATAAAAAGAATTCTATCTATAGCTATATCTCATTCGAATCCAATTTTTTGAAGGTAGTTGTTAAGTTATAGATTGATTTTCTAAAGTTATAAATAATTCATAAAAGGGTAAATAAAAAATAGAGTATCTTATAAGACCATAGAACCCATTATTGAATGATTGAGAACATGTTACAATACACCATGAATGATTAATGTTCAAACTTGCATAATTGAAAAAATGCATAATGGAAAATGTTTGGACATCCACAATAGTAAAAATACATCATCAGAAAAACTATAAAATTATTCTTCATTAGAGTTAATGTGCTGCTCTTCATGTAATCTACTTTGAAGGTGATAAGCCTTGGATCTCTTGATGTATCTTTCTTTGGAAATCAGAGGGAATATCTTCAAATTGTCAATACTCTTCACTTGAAAGAGTGTCACAAATTTAAGACTTGTTATTTTTTCTTTCCTACCAACATCTACACATGCTTTCTCCAAGGTCATTCAATTTCAGAACATTTGCAATTATGTAATTTTTCAATGATTGCAAGATTTGTTGATCATACCATCCATTTTATGTTGATGAGAAATCCATTCTAAATATCATAAATTCATAATCATTATCATTGATTTTTCCTTTTCATATATTCATCAAAACTACTCTAAATCTTTATTATCGTGGATCAATTTCTTCATCATTTCTTCATAGATCATGTTTTACATCTTTAAAAGGATAGTGCAATGGCAACTATTCCTAACAAAAATCTATCCATTTTCTTCTCTTAATCTTGGAGGTACTCTGAATCTAAGATATGTTCTAATAACAACTGGTTGTAGTTGAGTCCTCCACATGGGTACCTCTCTCTTTTCATAGTGTTCATATAGAATATTTCATAGTATTCAGTAATGAAACTCCTTCCATTTCCAGTTGTCTCTTTTGATATGCATTGATAAGGGATGTGTAGTATTGAAGTTAAAACTAAAATGCTTTGTATTTTATCTAGAGAATTTTCCAATATACATAGTATATGTATAGCAACATATGAATATTTCTTGTTACCAGTGAACATCTTTTTAATTCCATGTTTATCTTAGCAATGTGATATATGGTCTTTGTTATGGAAAGATGCAATATCTATATGGTGATAATTTAAAAATTCATACTTGAGAAGTCAATTAAGTCCATGTGTAAGACACAAAGCACTCTTTTTGAGCTCCCAATCGAACATGCATATCTCATAATTACCTTTGATAATGCAAACTTGGTTTCCTCCCAAAAACAAACCCTTGTCAACATCATTAATATGAGCTTAATTATATAATTTGGTTATGTGGAAAACAATATCGCTTCAAAAGCTATCCCCATGGATTGCTGAAAAAATAAGGTATGATTACCTAAACTTCAATTTTCCCAAGTAGAAGTGAAGTACCACATGTACTCATAGAGTGTATAAAAAGAAGATAAGCTAAATAGTCTTTATTTGGATTGATGAACCATAAATGCATGTGTGCATCAAACTTATAAAACAAAATTACATAATTGCTTTACTCTTCTTATCACTTGATTATGCAATGAGAAAATGGTGATTTTGGGTAACATCTAAACTCGATTCAAATTAAAACCCATGTTGATGCCCTCCTTGAGCTATTTGCAAATGTTTTAGAGTTAGCATTATTGTTTCACTACATACATTTCATCTCCCAATCGTGTTTCACAGGGAAGACTTGGCTGATTTTGCATAGTTTCACTAAAGTTATTGTTGAACCAAGGCTAAGCAGACCAAAGCATTAAATTGATTTTGTTGCTTTTGCTTGATTATGACCTTGTAATTGCAATTGTGCTTATGGTTTCTTACTCAGAATTGTTTTTAAATTGTGAAGCTTAAAAAGCATTTTATACTTAAAAAAAAACTATTTTATTTGCCATATGGCATAAATCTTTGGGATGGATCAATGACTGAGATTCATGCATGTCAAAAATACACCAAAAACTAAGTTTTTACTAAGAAAATGCAATATTTTAAAAGGTTAATGTTTCATTAGCCTTAAAATACTTTCTTTATAAATTGATTTAAAAATAAAAAGATATAACAAGAAACAATTAAAATAAAAAATTTCATATTTTCATAGGCACTTTACCCTTAACGAACTTTTTAGACGTCACAAAACCAACCAGCTCAACTTGTAATTTGGATTAACTCTACAATCATAGGTAAATTGTTGTTGAAATTACACTTATTGATACTTTTTTCTCTCACATTGGTGCATGCATCTCTTTGTTTGTGTGCTCATGTAGTGAGCTTTAACTCATAATTTTTGGATGGAGAGTGCTTGTACGCTGCACACATTTTCCGATTGCACATAGGCAAAGAGCTTCGTTCCACCTTGGCAACATATATATCACATATTTTATTTATTTTTCTTTTGTTTCTTAGAATTGTTTTCCTTAAATAAGGTCTCTATATGAAAGATTTCCCAGTTTAATGATGCCATGTGGTAGCAGCCGACCTCCCAACCGTATTTCAAAACTCAGTCGAGTGTAGCTTAAGCAAAGAAAAGTACATCATCCCAGATTTTGAACTCTCAAGCTCCCATAAACCGTCATCACAATCCTTGAGAGGAATGCACATTCAAGATTATCAACTTCCAAATTGCTGCGAAACATGATTATTGTGGTTGTATTTTTGGTGGCAATAACGTCGGCAATGGCCAAGCCTGATCTCAATCCAACATCCCCAAAAAATTTGAAATGCAATGAGAATCCAAGCGTCTACACACCACAATGCTGCGCTTCCCATCGTCAATGCACCATCCTACCTTGGATGCATTTGTCACCTGCCTTGCTGCTTTTCATTGTCCCCACCATCCATTCCCCTTGTGATTGTTTCTGCAGCACACATACAAAGAACCTAACATGCCCATTGATGCTTGCCAACGTCGGACTCAAAGAGACAGAGGAGCCAATCAGGAAGCTCTCACTGGACGGTGGGGTCAGTGTGGTCAATGTCCGGTGTGTCGGCGTAGTTAGTGCCAATGTCAGGGTGGCCGCAGTCATCAGAGTAGGCAAGGCACTGCCACACTTGCTACTGTCGTTGCTCTCTTGCTGCTGCACTACTTGCCTCCTGCCGCTATCACCGCACGCCGTTCTACACCCCCACCAGACGCTCTTAACAAACAAAAACATTTATGTCTTCCCATGTGTTATGTACGAAATATTATTCACCATTACCAATACCCTCTCATTACTATTATGAACCATTACCAATACCCTCCCATTACTATTATTATGAACAAAATATAATTACTCGATAAGCTTTCCATAGAGCTTTATAGACACAAAATTATATAGCGTTACCAATCTAGGACTAGTACTAGCCTCTCATCCAAAAGACTAATAATTTTCTACTTAGATTTCTAAAAAATCAATGAAATATTATATAACTTGATAAAATATGGAACTTTAGCTTATTTTCTAGAGTGGATATCAAAATTTGAAGCCTCCTTATGAATAATTAAACTACATGCTTATGTATAAAAGATCCTATATCTAGGGCATGTTGCACCATCAAAGCATTACCTAACTCAATAAGCAGAAAAACAAAAATAATACATGGCATGAAGGACTTGAATGTCATGTTTTTTTATCACATTTTTTAACTGTGAAATAAAACTTTGATTACTAGGTCACTATCATGTGTCAACAATGGGGCACGTTCTATCTATGTATTAGAGATGTGTTAGTGAGGTAGTGAATGACGGTAGTAGCCGGGAAGTAGGGAAAATTTATTTTGATTACCTTTTGTATTCTTGAATTTGAGACACCCATTCCAATTAAAATTTCTATTTTTTTACTATTTTCAAAAGACCATGTAACCCTATCTAGTTGATATTATTTTTGGGTTTTTGTATCCTAAATTGAGTTTTTCTTCCCTAGGTGTTGGTGCAACCAAAATTTATGCATCAACTCCTTTTTGGCACTACAAGGAGGGCCTTTCTCCTACCTTTTTTTTATTAGCTCTTCTTGCCATTTTCTTGTGGCTATTTCATTTTCCAATCTTGNCTAATAACTCTCGTTCTCAGTGCCATTTTCGAATTTCTAATTTTGGGGATCCTTACTTGAGTCCTAACTTTGATGAAGTGGTTTTATTATTTAATTTTAAATTTATTTTTCTAAATTTTATTATTTTCCTTTTAAGATTTCATAGTTTTTGTTGCTCCTTACACTTGTATGCAATTTGTTGTTTGGGGGCTAAGTGTTCATCTAGCACAAGGCTATGATTAACAAAACTATCCTGTAAAATCATATACCATTTCACCAAGCAATGTTAACATGTGGGAAGGTGGACTAATGTACGGGGATGTGAAACGTCATTAGCAGGTGGCTATAAAGTAGCGCAAAGATGATGTCAGGAGGAGTGAGGAGCAAGGGCCTCCTTAACAAATCAGGCTCTCTTCTCAAATAGCTATGTCTCTCTCCATTGAGGCACACGCAAATGGGTAGGGGGGTCTCTAGGGGCTAAGAAACTAGTGGACAATAGTTTTCTTTCTCTCTTCTCCTATTTTTCTTAGGGTGGTAGTGGCATAGCTGATGCACATAGAGGGTGGATGCAGTAGGTAGGTTCTGTAGTCATATTTCTTTATTCTTGGTAATAGATCAATGACAGTCAGTAGTGGTAGAGTTGCATGGACAGCAGTCAACAATATTAGCAGGAAACCAAGAGGTAGTGATTTTATTTTCCCTTTTCATGGTAGACTCATGATGGCGATAGATGTAGGATTGTAGTAATGTGTTTACCCACACATGATAGAGGATCTAGTGGCTCATTCTCTCTCTCTTTGTTGTGGTGTTGTAGTAGTTGAGAGAAGCAGTTGCAAGCATGGGTTCTATAGTTTTGTTCTGTTTTTGGCAGTGGTGCATCTGCGGCAGGGTTCTCCAATAGCAATAAATTTCCCTCTCTCATGTTGGTGATGGCGCATGTTCTATCTACATGTCAGAGATGCATTAGTAGGCCCCTTCATCTAGCCTCTTCTCTCTCTCTCTCTCTCCCTCCTTTGATGGCTATAGGCAATGTTGGCTATGGTAGCATTTGCAACGGACTGATAGTGAACGATGACAGTAGTCAGGAAGTAGGAAAAATTTATTTTGGTTACCTTTTATATTTTTGAATTCGAGACACTCATTTCAATTAAAATTCCTATTTTTTTTACTATTTTCAAAAGGCCACATAGCCCTCTCTAGTTGAGACTATTCTTGGGTTTCTATACCAATACTGAAGGTGCCCTAGGCAACAGTCTCCTCAAACGAGTTTTTCCCAAGGTGTTATTATGACCAAAATTTATGCATCAATAGTATGCTCATAGATTTGTATGGTTAAGAGTTGGAACAATTTGCTACTTATTAGTATGTCTAATAGCAATATTATAGAACTTATTCCTTAACATAGTATAAATTCTTCTACCATAAAGCACACCATTTGCTTTTCACCATTTCCTCCATTTTACTTCAATTTTGTTTGTTTTATGATTGTTAATTTCACCATTCACTTAAACCAAAGATTTTAACTATCTAAATTGATTACATTTAATAATATGGTATTATCCTAGTGTTAAGACACTTGATTTGGAAGTTCTAGGTCATCGGTTCGATTCCAATGAGTAATGCTAAGTTATATAAAGTTCTAATTGGGCTGTATATCTTAGGGTGTACCTATGTTTTACTTATTTTAGGTTTTAATACCTTTAGATTGATTACATTGAGAAAATTATTGGTTTTGGATTCTAAACTCTGTATCTTTATCATTTTCTTTTTTACTAAAAGTGCACTAATGTATTCTGTTCTACTTTCATTAATTCTTAATCCTTCTGATTCTAGGCTATTTCTTCAAATCTTCATTTTTATAGTTAAGACTTAAACTCATCCACTAAGAAAATATCATTAACAAAGTACATACACTAAGGGATAACATCTTGAATATATTTGGTTATCTCATATATAATAATTACAACCAAATAAAGGCTTAGAGCAGATTCTTGGTATAGCTTAACCTTCATAGGAAAGTAGAAGTCCTTTTATAGATAATGTAAAATTGAGTTGTTTTTCTATCATAATTATCTTGATTAAGGGAAGTAGAGTTTTTATCAAAAGTGAAGATCATAAAAATTAAAAAAAGATAATTAGATAATAAATAAAGTAGTTGGAAGGATTATCTAGCCGATTAACCAAGTATGAGATGAAGATCTATAATTAATCTAATAAGTATCAAGTCAAATCTTATAGACATTAGCCATCATAAAGAATCATACTCTTATTCTAATAAGGTGTATGATATCTATAAAAGAGAAAAATCAAGAAAGGATCCCAGAATAACCATGAAGATTACAACATACAATGCACTCATAAGGACTCTGGGTAATAAAAAGAAAAATTATGTGTATCCATCTTAGGCTTTTAATTAACAAAAGTAATGTTACCAAGTATTCTACTAGAATTATGAAGTTTAGATGCTAATGTTATAACATCTTGGTGTTTTGAACCTAGACTCTTAAATTTGTTATTTCTTCTCTTATGTTAAGATTTTTTGCATAAGTTTTTACTTTGGTAATATTATATGATTTAATATTATATTGAACTAAACCTAGTGTTATATGCTAGTGTATTCTAACATCTTTCTTATGCTTATGAATCTATGAATGATTGGTTTCTTGAATATCATGTGTATTTATTTTTTATATCTTGAGATTTGATCTTTGAACCCCCTACTTGTTATATTATTCATGATTGATATATCATGGTATACTTGCTTATAAGCTTGTGTATAATATATCTTGGAATAGTCCCTTATACATTGGTGAGATTTGATCCCAGAATCTCATAGTAATTATACATTCTTTATTATATCTTGATGATGTGCTTCTTAAGCTATAATCCTTGGACCTTACTCTTATTAAATATATTTTGGAATTATTATTATTACTATATTTTCTTTCTTGATTATTACTTTTTAGTTTTTACTAATGCTTGGTTCTTCTTATGAAGGACATGTTAAACTATGGTGGTGGTTTATTGTTGGTAATTTATATTTATTTACATTTTATTTTTATATTATTTTAAGACTTTTGGAATAATTTAATTATGGTTTAAAGCATGTTGAATAGATAATTGGGATTTACATCATTTATTCTCTTTTTTTATGTTGGGCATCAAGAATCCAATTTTGGGTGATGTGGATTAAATCTAATATCTCTTAGTAACTTGAACCTATCCAAAAATACCTATTGTGCATTTCTCTATATGTGATGAATCTCTCAAAATTTTTTGAATTTGGACTTATTATTTCTTAGTAAAGCTATGCTCTCTTTTGATCTTCCAAGGTAGAGGAATAATTATTTCTTGTGTAAGATTCTTTATACTACTTTCCATATTTCTTATATCAACTTTTAAGATTCTCTATACTATTTTCTAGATTTCTTATATCAACTTTTTCTCTATTCCGATATCCTAATTACTCCTTTTAATCATTTCATCTTTGATGATGCTACTCTTCTTTCTAAACAAGATCTTTATAAGGCTCTTTAGCAACTTTACAATGGAAAAGCCAATAGTATGGATGGTCTTTCTATAGAATTTTTCAAAAACTTCTAGGCCACTCTTCAAGATACTATCTATAGTGTGTATAACGAAACTCTTATGAATGGTTCTTTTGGAAAAGTTATCAATGCTAGAGTTATTAAGCTTCTACCCAAGTTAAGAGATCGTATGTGCATTAGCAACTGGCACCCTATTACTCTTTTAAATGTTATCTACAAAATTGTTTTAAGTTGCAGCCAATAAATTAAAACCTTTTCTTCCTCAACTCCTTAGCAAAGAGCAAATTGGTTTTGTTCAATGTAGGTATATCTTAGACAATGTTGTTACAACTATTGAGGGTATGCATTGGGCTTCTTCCACTGATCAAAAATTCATTCTTCTTAAGCTTGATTTTGTGAAAGCTTATGACATTCTTGATTGATCTTTTTTAAGAAGTGTTGTTAGGCATCATAACTTAGGTAATGTTTTTGATAGTCACATTGATCTTCTTTTATTTGATGCCTATTCAATTATTTGTATTCATGGGACCTTCTCTAAGGTTATTGTCCTTTAGCTCCTTATCTCCTTATCATCACTATTGATGCTTTTGGAGCTATTCTTAGAGCTCACAATGATTCTATGAGGTTAAAAGATATCTCTCTTCCACAAGATGGTAAGGATCTCATTTATAGCTAGTTTGCAGATGACACTTTTCTCACTTTTGTTTAGGAGCAAAATAATTTTAACATTTCCTTGGATTGCATTGAAATTTATTGTAGAGCCTCAAGAGAAAAAATTAATTGGAGAAAAATACAAGCTATTTGGTTGAGCTTTTCTCCAAGGCCTACTTGGACTTATAATTATAATATCAAGTGGGTTTATCTTATAAATGTGTTCATCCATTATGGAATAATGTGGTCAAAAAAGTGAAATAGAAAGCTTTAAAATGGACTTCCAAACCCTTATCTCTTATAGGTAGATTTATCGTAGCCAATCATATTTTGAGTTCCATCATGTGTACAATTATTCTTTCATGGCTCCTTCTAAATCTTCCTTTTAGAGCATCAATAGAATTCTCAGGAATTTTTTATGGGGAAATAAGGATAATCATAAAGCTTTTCATCAATTTTCTTAGGATATTTGCATTTTAAGTAAAGATCAAGGTGGCTTGGCCCTCCCGTATATTAAACATCAAAGTATTCTCTTAGTCTCTAAATGGGTTACTCATTGTACAGAAGGTGATGAAGCTTGGAGGATTCTATTTAGGCATAGTATTTATTGTCTTTGTAATCATCAAAGATGATAAAATACTCATTGGAGCACTTAGATCATCTATAGAGGATCTTGGAAGATTATAGGTTCGTTCCTTTTCAAGCAAATTTGGTGGTATTGGAGCCAAAGTAAAGGTTTTTTACAATGGAAACCTACCCAATTAAGCTTAAACTCTTTGTTTGATGAACTCCATTTGGTGGTCACCTATTTTCAAAAAGAATCTAGGCTTCTTATATGAAGAATTTGTTCACAAAGCCAATCATTTTACTAATCACACTCTCCATCATTTTGACCAATTATTTTCTATTAGAAATGATTTTATTGCCCTCTCTTGGTAATATGCTAGACTTAAATAGGGGTTTTAAAAACAAGATAATTCAATTTATAAGCACATTAAGCATGTTCTTTCCAACTTTGGAGTTCTTAAGTTGCACAATGATACTCCTTCGTATGATGATTGGTTTTGGCTTGATGGTTTCCCTTTGCCTTTCTAAAGCCAAATCTTGGTTTCATTTGCAAAAATTCCAATTTTCCATTTTAAATAGAAGATAGAGTGTGCAACTTAAGGATCACCATTGAAAAGCTATTTTTCATTGTGTCTTACATATTCCATCTACTTTGAATCCCAATGATAGGTAAGTCTAATTTCCAAGTTCAAGAGTAGATGATGTTCATCAAGAGTCTCAGTTTACTTATTATGCTATCATAACCACTAAGGAAAGATTAACATCCTACTTTGTCAAGGTATTATATTATATTTGATATGATACTTGATTCTGTCAAGTTATTAAGTTATTTAATTTAGTCCCTATGGAAGAAATTAAGGATCAAAATCAAGTCTTACCATCCAAAATGTCATGATTTAATCATATTTTTGTTATGGCTAAGTTGTAATTATATCCTTTGGTCTCAAAAGGAGATGATGTAATAAGAGGTTTCTTAATGCTTATTTTACTTATTTTTATTTTTTTACTTAACTTATATTCCTAGAATTAGATAAATAAAATTTCTAAGAAAATATAGGTTACGAATAAGGATTTTGCTAACCTTCACTTGGGTAACTAGAGACAAAAGATGTACATAGTGTAACTCTTATTAGCACATGTGATTGGTAATTGGTAGATCTTTAATTCAAATATTTTCATTTTTATAGGAATAAATATGAGATTTAAATATGATAAATTTATTTTCTTTATATTCCAACCTAACTTATATTCTTATTATAAATTAAGCAAGAGAATCTTAAAACTAATTAAAAAAAGGAAATTAAAGAACTTAAATATGGAGAAAGACCTAAATGTGCATTTGTTTAAGGATTAATAAAAAAAGAGGAGAGGTAGGGGGTTATTTTATCATATTCTCATTTCTTAATAATTTTATTTTGTGATAAATCTTATTATTATTGTACTAAAAAATCCTTTAATAAAAGGACATATTATATTTATGATCATGTCTCTTAAGGAAACCTTTGAAAGTTTGACTTGAGGTATTTATACTAGTAAATTAGAAGTCTTTCTAGCATGGAGTTGTAAAGATAGTAATGGTAATGAATAGGATTAAGTAGAGGTGAAATAGAAAGGGACTTGGCCATCCCTTCTAGATAAGTTTAGACCTAACTACATGTAGTGCTAGATTGTAGTAAAGGATAAATGTTGAAGGAAGATAACACTAAGACCCCTTAGAGAGCATAACCTAGATACACTTATTTCATCCTAATTCTTATATTGATAAAGTTTTTTTTTTCATTTTTATTCTACTTTCCTTATGTTATTTTTCACTGATAATGTTGAATATGATGTATATCTAGCATTTGTTGTAGCATCAAGGAATGAGATGTCACAACCCAAAACAAGTCTATAAACATATTAAAGACATAAAAATACCTATAAATGTAAACAAAAAGGTTTAGTATTGAAAATAAATTTATAAAGTATTTCACTAGAAAAAATAGAAGTGAAAGTAAGATTAATAAACTATGTAGTTGTAAGGATATATTTCTTCCTAAAAGTGGATTGGTAGATAAGCTTGAAATCTCAAGGCTTTGGTAACATTTAATAGATGAAAATAATTATGTTCAAAAACTTCATTTTATCATGAAAATAGTGGCATAACTACATTGGTGAATGATGCCCTTTTAAAATAGAATGAACTTATGTTATTATTACTTTAAAGTTATTGGACTTTCTAATCGAATTGATTTTTAATTAAGTTGAAAATATACCTAAGTAGATGATAAATTTTAGACTTATAATGCATGAAAAGTACCCAAGTATATTTGGTAAAATTATCCATGAGGATTAAAAAATAATGGGACTACTGAGAGAATATGTTTTATAGCCTCTTCCTCTCCCCATATATCATAATAAATTAATTGAAGTACAGATAGAAATAGTTATAAGAGAAAAATAGATGCAAGTCGATTTTTGCAATGGGATATATGGTAAAATAGTTATATTTAGAGTTAAAAATTTATAAAATAATTCTACCCATAGGGTTTGATCGATTATTGTAAAATGACCAAGTCACTTATGTCATAGATCAAATCAAGAAAAAATAACCATGGGATGAAGCTTGCTTATATTACCTAGATATAGGTTGTTTGCCTCTCTACCCATTCTAATCATTACACTTACAAACTAATCGTCTTAACATATGAATTAGGAGAGAAAGTTATGGAATAGTTGAAATGTAAGAAAAGGATGCTAACCAATATAAGATTAAATTTGAAAGGAGGCATACATAATACATTTTTTGAAATTAATGAGAGGGATAATGTAGCTATACCATTATGAGATATAGGACTGTGTTTCCATTGGGTAATTTAACAAATATGACTATCATAGGGGTCATGAATAAAAAGCTTGATGGAGAGCTAAAAATATGATCTATGACTATAATATCAAGTGTCCATGATACTAAATCATAAAAAGAAGTCAAACTGATATTTATATCTAATAAGTTTTTTCTAGGCCATGAAGTATCTACTTGATGGACTTTAGATTAATATTTTAGCAAAGTAAGTAGTTGTAACTATTATTTTTAAGTAAATGAAAATTTGAATGAAGACTAATATTATTAGAAATATTAGAGGATGAAAATGGAATAAGGTCTCTTTGAACTAATTGCTATAGACATTTCAGCTTCTTTGGAGTCATTTTTGGTTGCTACAAGTCAACCTTAAGTTAGTCCTTAGTTGTGGTATGAAAAACCATTAGTTGTTGTGGTTGACCATGAGTCATGGTTAGGTCATACTATAATACATGAACCTAGAACATGTTAAGGTCTTCTTGAAATAGAGAAAAATTAGCTTTGAGGATACTGTGAGCTAGTCACAAGTCATGGTAAAAATTTTGGCCTTCTTTATACTTTAAATGTACTTAAAACTACTTATGACTAAATGATGAGTAATTGAATTATTTAAAATGGATCATAAGTGGATTGCAAGTCATGGAAAGGTCATGGTGGAGCACCATAAGTCATGGTGAAATCATAATTCTCACCATGACTCATGAATAATTTGTAGTCATCTAAATATAATTCTATGTATACCATGAGTTGTGATGAACTTTTGGTAGAGTTGTGATCCTACAATAAATAGACAATAACATCAAAACTAAAGTTGACAACACGTTGAGAAGAAATGAGACTCAAACTTGATAAATTAGGATTGACTGCATGTCTTTTAGTCTTCAAATATGATGAGGCTTGAATGAATTTTAAAATAAATAACAAATAAGCCTTGAATTTGATACATATGTTTTGAAAGCATAAAAACATCATAAAATTTCATCAACTTTTAATTCTTTCTAATAAGCTAGAGGAGCTCGAAATAAGCACATGCAAAGAGAGATATATGCTTTTACATTAAATTTTTCTAAAATGAAAAGAACCCATTAATAATAATATGAAAATTATCTTGAATCTAAAATCGAGGAGTAAATACCTTGATACAACACATAAAGACTTATAAATTCTTTGAAACTTATCTTAGAACTTGAATAAACATATATTTAAGTTCAAAACTTAAAAATACTTGGAAGTGAAATATGCATTTAAGAAACTTAAGGGAATGCATGAAATTTTGAGAATTCATGAAAGAAAAGCATGAGAGAACTTGGCAGAAGAATCCATGAGAAGGGATTTACTCCTCAAATTGAGATGATCATGCTATAAGAATGAAAGAAAAGAGAAAAGGGGAAAGCTAGGAGAGCTTCCTCAAGCACACACAAAACTTGCATAAGGACACAAGAAGTGAAGGAAGGGAGAGATTCTATTGACTTTAACTTAAAAAAAAAAGCAAGACAAGTTATAATGGAGGGGTACATCCATATTTATACTTTTTTAGAGAATATTTTTTCTCTTGGAGAATGAGCCACATATGAAGGCTCTTGGCCCTAATATTCTAGGATCTATTTTCTTCATATAAACACATTTGTAATATCTATTACCCCAAAAGTAAACATCGTAACATTAAAGAAAATACTACCACTATATCATAATCTCCTCAACATCAAATTAAAAATAGATGAAGTAGTTAGGAGCATACATTCATACTATTTCTAATAAGAAATAGTGTGAATATGTAACTCAAACTCCTTCATGAACATCTTTCTTTCATGTTGAGTAGAGTAGTAGACCATGATACTCTTTACTTTTATGTTGATATGCTTTTTCAAATGTACTAAAAACTATATGTATTTTTTGTCTTGTAAAATTGGCCATAGAAGTTTATGTTGAGAGAAAAAGTTGAAAAAGAAAATAAAGGTACCAAAAGTCTTTATGAGAGGTCCATGCTAAAAGAGGAAATCTTGTCTACAAAAAGGGTATAAATGGGGGTGAAGCCCTTCCATTTTAATTATGTTGAAATCTTGAAGTAAATAAAGAAGCTCTTTCTTTTCTTTATGTTGAGTGTTTTGTGTAAGAATTTTTGTGTTCTGTTGAAGTTCTCTAATCTTCATAATCTTTTCTCTTTCTTTCATTCTTGCAAGCATATTTCTCTCATCTTTAGGAGTAAGTTTCTTTCTATGGATTCTTCTCTCAAGTTTTTCCACATCTCATTTATATAAATTTTCTTACTATAATGCATTTTTACATGTTTCTCATATATTTTCTCATTTGTTCAAGAATTATTAAGTTTCTAAAGTTATTGGCATATTTGTTTATGTTTTCTTTTAAGAATTTTAGAAGTTTGAATTGGACTTATGTTTAATTTAAAGGAAATCACTTTCAAGTTTTATGTTCAAGTCAATTTCTCTTTGATTTATTTGTATGTTAAAGGTTTAAAAGGGTTTTATTCTCTTTCTAATATATTTAATGTAAAAGATCATTTATCTCCATGCATGAGCCTAATCCAAAATGTTTTAGGTTGTGTGAAGTATTCTCTCATGTTGAATTCCAATTTTTTGATGAATTTTTGGTTAATTAAGAGTGGGAAAAAGTGTTTAGGCATGCTTTCATCTTTTTGTACATGTTGCATAAATTTGATCACTTGAAAAAGTATTTGATGTTATTCTCTTAATTCAATCCTTCTACATCATGTTTAAATATTGGATAACATGATTTAAGTCTTGTTTGTAAGATTGAAGGTACCATATTTACCTGGTTGTAGTCTAAAATATATGATTATGTCATTTTATATTTTTCTACAATTTTAAAATCTTACCATTATCTCACAATGATCCCATGGCAAGTTTGTTTTTAAACTCTATACAACTCATGAATTGTGGTTAACTCATGATCAATTTTAGGTTACCATGATCCATTATCAATCATTTGAAGTAAAAGATAATACAAGGATATTTAAAATGATGACCATGACTTGACCATGCTCCTTGATTATTTTTCAAATCACCATAATCCATGATCCATCATTACAAGTATAAGGTAGTATAAGAAGCTTTAGAATGACCATCATGACATGACCATGACCTATGCTTAACTCTTGGTTTATCTATTAGATCACCATGACCAATGGTCCATCATTTAAAGTATAAGGTAGTATAAGAATATTTCAAATGACCATCATGGCTTGACCATGATCCATGGTTAGCTCATGGTTTACAATGTTAAATTAATTTTTTTATTTTTGAAGGATCATAACTTATGGTAGAGTTCCATGATCCAACCATAACCTAATCATGATCCAACCTCTAGTCATGATCCCACTTATGGTTAATGAAATCATATAATCGATATCTGAAATTTCATAGAAGGATATAGAATAGAGATCTTATTTTGCTATGTAGCCTTGATAAGTAGTATTATAGTAGAGGATTTTCAATTGAGAAATAGAAAAGATGACCTTGAAAGATATTCCAAGGTGTAGTGTAATTTTTAATGGCTTCCAAGATTTTTCTTATTAGTCTCATTTGATCAAGTCATTATTATAAATTAATGAAGTGTGTTCCTATGTTAAGAATGTTCTTTTAATTCTTTCTAATGTAAATTTCATAATAATAGAACAAAGGAGGTAATTATATAAGGACATGAAGTTAGATTCTCTTGCTAAAATGATAATTTATATTGGTTATAATAAGGTCATTGATACCAGATACCAAGATTACAGCTAAAAATACCTCAAAAGAATGTTGGGATATTATTCAAAAAGAGTATAAATATAATAAAGCTAATAGGAAGATAAAAGAGTTGAAAGTGAGGATACAGTTTGAAAACATGAAAGTGTTAAAAGATAAACCCTTTGATCATTTTCTTGAAATACTTATATTAAATCACAAGAATCTAGAAGAGTATAATTGTAATTACTTTATGCAAAAAAAAAAGATGAATAAAATCATGGTTATGTTGTATGATAATTATAGGTTTGTGAATGTTGCAGAAACCATAGTTCAAACTCAAGATCTCTCATCCTACACTTTAGATGAATTTATCTCAAGTATAAGGGATTTTCAAGAATTAAAGAGCTTATCATCATCAAGATAAGATAATTCCTATGTATCCCAAAATCATTAATTTTTAAGATGAAGATACTAAGAAAGAAGAAAAAGGGGAATGTCCAACTTCCAAAGAAGTGAGACATCATCTCAAGAGAGGCTACCAAATTTTATAGGTAGGGAAGAGAAGGCCTAAGAGGAAGAAGAGGATATGAAAAAAAAAAACCTCTAGCTAAGGAGAAATATCTTTACACCATCTTCATCCATGTCATTATGCAAGTAGTATAAAAAGAAGGATCACATGAAGGACAAATGTTGGTAGAAAATGGGATTTCAAAACCTCATAATTCAAAAAGACAATAATCAAGGTTAATAAGGTGGAGACTCTACATCAACCCATGACAAAGGTAGTAAGAAAGAAATGGTTGTAACATAAAATTTATTACTTTCTATATGTCTAAATAAATTAATCCCTCTACTTGAATCATTAATAGTAGTTATAGTAATCATATAGCTTCTTACAAAGATTGTTTCATAGATTTCAAGGATGATAAGTATCTTACATCAATCAAAGTTAGTGATGGAGCATATGTAAAATTTAAAGGCATTGATAAGTGTCAAATAGATCTTAAGGATAATAATCAAATTCTAGTCCATGAAGTATTTTATGTTACATAACTATCTAATTATTTACTTTCACTTCATAAAATGTTAAGGAAAGGTATTGAGGTTGTCTTTATAATAATAAATGCATCATCTCAAATGTTCATTATCAAATAACTAAGATTCCAATGTTAGGAATTTAGATGTATTATTTTTGAGAAATGCTCTCCACTCATATAATCTTATGTCGAGAATCATCTAAGCATGATATGGCAAGATTATGATATTGAAGGCTTGGTTATGTCTCTTATTGAAATCTTATTAAGCTCATCAAGAATCAAGCAACCATAGGAGTCAAGTTTTAAGAAGCACCTCAAGAAGTATGTGATACATGTCAAAAGGACAAATAAAAGGTACTTCCACATTCAAACATAAGTTAAAGAAGAAAAAACCATTAGAGTTTCTTCACATAGATGGCTCAATGTCCACCATTTTTCATGAAGGAGGTAAATAATTGTTAGTGATTGTTAATGATTTTTCTAGCTACACTTGAGCTACATCCTCTACTCCAAAGATGAGGTGTTTGATGTCTTTCAAAATTTCAAGTTAGTTGAGAATAGGCTTGGCTTAAAAATTAAAACCATAAAAAGTGTTCCAACTTTAAATACATGTTATTTGTTGGTAGGTCTGTGGTTTGAACTAACCTATGTTTATGCTTATTAATCCCTTTTTGTATGTTGACTATGCTTTTGTGATTTGAGCTATGTGTCTAGCCATGTTCTTTTTAATGACCTTTTACTGTTAAATATTAGTATCTAATGTAATGTTTTTTAATTTTTCAACATTGTTTGATTGGTGCTTGCTATTTTATTTACTTTTTCAACAAGTTAAAAGTTATACTCAATAAATAATTGAATGTTTTATCATGTTTTTGCTATCAGTAGATTACTAGATGATGTTCTACATTTTATTTATAGTTATATTGTACATTCTTATGCATTGACTACAAATTAATGCATTCATATTTACCATAAATTAATGAATTTATATTTCAGTAAAATGTTGGTTCTAATTTATATGCTTTTTCTCATGATCAATAGATTTAATTTTGTTGTGTAGCAGTGTATAGGGTAGCTTTGTATGCATGTTTTTCTAAGAATTTTGTTGGGATAATGATAGATATGTATCATTATTTAGCATGACCATAGAACATGGGGGCTCAACATTAGGTATGTCATTCATGTTATCATTTGCATGATATGTTTATTTTATGCTTGATAGTAATTAATTTAATATGCTAAATGACTAAAATTATATATGAAGTTATAGTTGGATATAGTGGAGTTGAAGAATTTAAACTAATGATATCATGCTTATGGGATCTATGATGAATTGCATTTCTCTCTACTTGATCTAATATTATGCATGATTCTAATGCTCAAATGATACATTTTCAATGTAAATTTGATGTTTATTTTCTAGAAATATTGATTTTAATTTTTTTATAATTTTATGTTATCTAGAAAAATAATTCATGATCCTTTAAAACAACTATGATAATTATGGTTTGAATGTACTATAATTATAAAGAGACTTGGCTAAAAAACTATCAATAAAAGATGACCTCAAAACATGATAATGAGCATGGAAACTTGTGTAGATGTGGATGCAACAATTGGAATCAGAAATAAAGTTAACACATGAGGGCATCAGGTTTACCTATTTTAGTTTTTTTTAACTTATGTATTTTTGTAGCTACCTTTGATAACATGAATAATGTTTAATGAAATACATATAAAGAGAAATATTAGTTGGTTTATTAGAATTCTCAAATTACAAAGTCTTCCTTTTGAACTATAGTAGAAGTGACTTTGATGAGAACATCTCTATATCTTTCTTATTTGTTTGTCATTCTTAGTATATCTTAGATGTTTTTAGGGATGCATGATGTTTTTTTTAAGTATTTTAGATATTGTTTCATGATTTCTTGAAGTAAGTAGAAAACTATAGAGTACTATTAATTACAACTAGCTACAGTCTAGGTTACAAGTCATAGTTAATTACAGCTAATCAGAATAGATAAGAAAATATTAGTTTAGAAGGATACCACATAGTAAAAATCACTATGAATTATAGGAGATCACACTCTAAACTTGATGGAATCCCATACAAGCCACAAGCTTCTTGTAGCCTATTCAACCTCTAAGATTTTGAGCACATAGTGTTTAGTTCTTCTTGTGAGCTTCAAGCATGTTTCTTGTTACAATAGTAGTAAGGTATTAGACTCTTGTGATCCATAGCCAATTATACTCTAGGCTATTTATGAGTTGGTAAAATTCATAGCCAATCACACCAAGCTAAAAATTAAGATTTTGAAGATGAACCAAGGAAGGGAAAATGAATGGTCATTATCAAGGTTGTAGAAGGCTGAAGAGAACTTTAGTTAAGCTTTTCACATGGTGTATTAAGTGAATGACCTAGTTCGAAGCATAAGAAGTATGGGTTCAGCTCTTTATAAGTAATTATATGAATGCAAGTGGATGAATCATCCTCTTGATGATATTGGATTTTCTTTGATTGAGTGATATAAGAGTTATCAATATAGTTATAAGTCCTTCAAAATTTGACTTTCTAATTGCATTTGTATTCCATATTTTTGACAAAGAACAATGTTTATTTTCTTTTCCTTATTTAATTAAAGGTATTTCTTTATATGTGTGCACTCTAATTGAGCTTGAATTGTGAAATCCAATGAAACCCCTTATCATTTTTTTTGGGGGGGCGGGGGGGAAGGGGGGGGCATGGGGGGTGTGGGTGTTGGACACCAAAAAGAGAATTTTATTAATATAAAAAAAATTTAGTACATAAGCAACTTCAAGACATATAGATTGAGGAAAGGGGGAAGAAAAACTGTGTTGACTGAGACTATTATAGAGGAAACATGTAAACTAAGCATTCCACAGGGTGTGGAAATGTAGTCTAGAGATCAACCATGCACTGAAATGTGTGTATCTTTTCCAGGGTGTGGGTTGTAGAATGAGAACAAAGATGGAAGAAAGAGGAAAAAGGCCAAATGGTGTAGAAAACTATGGCTTAATTAGGAGACTTTCTTCTGAAGCGAGGCTTGATGATGATGATTATTTGGATCTTCTCCCCTCCCCCCCTTATCATTTTGATATTAGATTAAAGGGTTTAAAGATAATTCAAATAAAATGGAGAATTCTCATCATTACAATATAAGTGATCACTATTTTACTTAAAATTTGGCTTACATTTTGACATATGTATTAATTCCTCAGTCATTTAAATTTTAAAGAACTTTTTTTTATCCTTCATATGGTTAATTGTATTTGTTATTAGAAATAATTATAATTTATGATATCCTTTAGCTAATAACTAAGGTTTAATTGATTTGAGTATATATCAACCATGATTTTGGTTAATAATTAATTAAGTATTATTAGATACATTAATTTATTTTGTGAGTGCTTTTAATCATTTAAAGTTTCTTGTTATTTTTTGTGATTTTTACATTTTATGTCATTTCTATCATGGTGTTTCAAATTTAGGAGCTTAGATTTGTTTTAAATTTGTTATTATTGGTGCATAAGTATAATAGTGTATTTTGTAGGGGGTGTTGAAACTTGAAATAAGTGAAATATACATATAATCCAAGCTTTATAGAAGTTTATAACTTAGTGCTACCTAGTAGAATCAAACTTGTGACCTAGTGTTACCAAGATAAGACCTGTACCAATAAACTAACAACTTATTGTTAAGGGTGTCTTTTGTAATATAATATGATTTAACATTATAATATGGATAATAGTATATAATAGTATATTCTAACATATCTCTTATACTTATGGTTATGATTATGCATCTTGAGGTTTGAACCATTGACTTCTTATTTATATGCAATGTAGATACATAGGTATTTTATGCTTAGTAAATCATGTTTTAGTTACTTATAAGCTTGTGTATAATATATCTTGGAACAACTACTTATGTATTGATAAGGTTTAACCCTTGGACCTCATGGTATGTATACAAATTTTATTATGTAAGAATGATATCCTTCTTACAATTTAGATGTTAGACCTTTTTCATATTATATTTTGGAATTTTTAAATTCTTGTATTTATTGATTATTATTCTTGATATTTTTTAAATTTTGGTGCATTTTATGAAGGATAGCTTGAAAGGCAATGATGGCTCATTACTGGTATTTTATAATTATTTATTTCATAGTTTACATTACGCTAATTTTTTTGGAGTCATGTATGGTCTAAATGGATGTTAAATATTTAATTGGGGGTTATTCCAATTTTTATTTTATTTTATATTTGGACATCAAGAACCCATTCTTGGGTTATGTGAGCTATATTTATCAATTTTTCGATAACATGAACTCTTGGACATAGTTACCATGAAATATTATTTTTCATGATTTATTCTTTTTATATCAACTTTAGTAACTTCTTGCATGATTATAATGTTTGTTTTCTTATCAAAAACTTCTTGAATGATCATAATGCTTTCTTTCCATATTTTTTGGAGTAGCATGATCCTGGTGGTATTCGATGAAAATGATAACTTCAGATAATGATGGTAAGTAGACATTTTAGATGTGCATGAGTGTCTTTAAAGTATTGAAAGCTAAAAAACAATGACTAGTCTACTAATATGAGAATGGTTGATTTGTCATCTAGGTTGACCACAAAATTGATCCCTAAACCTAGTGGCAATATAGTTAGTATTTATAGGATTTTATTCATACATGATTTATAGTAAGGTTACTAGCATAGAAATGGCTCATTAGTCATCTATGTTGATATTGGAATTCACTCCTCAAGCTAGTGGTGATGCAGTTATTATTAAACAATATTTAGGATAGTGTATGGTTGATACTAGCCATAACATAATCAAACATTTGTATATTCATGAGGAGTGGATAATGCAAGAGTTAAACATTCATGAGGTTTGGCCTAGATAGGTGATATTTCACAACAAATAGTCATTGAAAACTATGTAAGTTAGTATTAGTCTTATATTTATTTCTATGTTTGATCCCAAAAATCTCGTGGAATTGATAATTAGAAAAAACATGGATTAATAGTAAGAGAATACATTAATATTAGTATTATTGATATTGATTAATACTTGAGTTAATGATTAATGGTTTGATTAATGGATTTATTAATTGTTATTTTTTGTTGGTTCTAATAATGTGCTTGCAATGTGGACACCATCTTCCACCTCTATTCCATGTGGTACTAAGGAAATTTTTTCTACAATGAAGGTGGTATAACCTTTTTGTATGTGTTTCATGTAGATTCTACTTGAAGGATTAGAGAGAGTTTCTAGGTAATGATGCATTTAGGAAATTGGAGTGTGTACTGGATGTGATGATTATTTAGATGATGCATTGGAGGTGAAGGATTCAATAATTGATGTATTTTTGAAGCCATTTTTGGGATTTGTAAAATGACCCATATTGATATCTTATGTATGATATGTAACCTTGTACTTAAATAATATTTATGTGAGATTTTAGTGAATCATTTTATGGATATTATAATGAGTTTCATCATTATGATTTATTCAAGTATGATTATTGGATTATAAGGTTTATAAATAGTCTATTAAATTTTCAAAATTATTTAATTTTAGATGTTAAGTATTTTATATGAATTTCATGCATCTTAAGAAATAAATTTATGTTCCTTAAGTAATTTCATAAATTTATCTAGGGTTACTATTAGGGTATGATAGGAGCAAAGATGTAACATGCCTATCTAAGATGTTCCTTAACCCCTTGCTATGTTTTTCATTTAAAACCTTAATGTCTTGTTGCTAGCCTATCTCTTGGGTTTTTTTAATCTTTTCTTTTGTTAACTATGGTTTTATGATTTGAGCTATCTGCTATGCTATATCATTTTAATATATATATTTTAATGTTTTATTTAATTTAATTTTCTCTTAAGTATTATCTATGCTTTAAATATAAGTATGTTTTTATTTTTATTTTTTATGGTATTTTTGATTTTCTTTTAATTTAGCATATGTTCACTAACTTGTTTTGTTGGAGTGTTGAGTTAACAGATATCAAGAATTGGATGGGTCATTAGCACATAGGAAGGCATTCCAGGATTGGTTGTAAGATAAAAAAACTTGAAAGGGAATTCCCATAATTTCTGGTCTATTTCTTTAGACTCTTTTTTTGATGGTCTGATGTACTTTGATTTTTTTAATATTATTATTCATTTTTAGCTTTGACACAACATTGGCACATAGGGTACTACCTTAATTATAGTATACTTTGTTTAGGCTAAGTTATATTTATATTTATGTTTTTTTCTACTTTCTATTTTTAATTTTTATGTTTTTTGCTTATGTATTAGAGGATCTCATGTTAGCCCTTTTCTTAGTTATGTCTCTAACATTTGTCTTTAATGTTGATTTGGCCTTAGACATAGATATTATCTAATTCTTAAAAAATGCTGATTTGACTAATGTTTGTCACTATCCTATATTAGAATATTATTTTTAAATATTTTTAGGTCTATTTTATTTTTACTTTTAGTTTTCATTTCAATTACCTTTTTTTGCCAAACCCTCTCACATCCCTAAAAGCATAAATAGTTGGTAATCATTTCTTGAGAGATCATTCAATTACATTGATGAGTTCTAGGAGATAGAACTATAGAAGAAGATCCTTTCAAATTAGAAAAGTTCTAGATATAGATTTGTGCTATCAATGAGGATCCTCATAAGGCTTTAGTATCATATGTCACTTTAGGTTTTGCTTAGATTCCATCATTGGCTTACTATTTTACCTAGGGTTCAAAGCTTGTTTGGAAGATCATAGTCAAATAAATATTTCTTGGTAATGCTATAATTTAGGTAGGATAATTTGGTACTTTTCTTCATTTTTATGGGTTTTTGATACTTTTATTTCATGTAGATGTGTTTTGCTCAATCTCTATTTGTTTAGTAATACTTTGATATAATGTTCGGTATTAAAATCTAAATGTTTTATTTATATTTTATACATTTTGATATGTTAGCCAATGTTCTGATTTTATTTGACGTTATTTTAGCTTCATGTTCATTTTACTAACTTTTTTTTTACTATACAACTAGGATTTTGATTTGTAATTTACATTTTAACACATAAAATGATGTTAAATAGTGATGGATCAAGAGACAATGCTACTCAAGTCACTAACATGCATCATGTAGATACCTCAATTTCTCATCATAACCTTCATTGTGGGTTGTGATGTAGCCAATGATGAATTTTCAAGATATCTTTTTATTCCTTAGGTGATACTAAATAAAATTTCTAAATGATCTCTAATGAGCAATGAGTATACCCTATGCCAAACCATACGCATCGCTAGCATTCACTTAGTGATCTAGTTGAATTCCAAATACTTTATGTTCCTTTGTACACTAGTTCTAGAAGGTGAAACTAACCATTGCAATTGTTTTCTTCCTAGTTCCACTTGTGAAGTTCAAGGTTATGGTTAAGTGTAGCTGAGGTATGTTATTTTTATCATTTTTCCTTTTATGTTCTAAGTTGCCTATGAATAAACAATAAAGAATAAAGTATTTATTAATCTAGTAACTAGCTAACATAACTAATCCTAACATAAGCATCCATTCCCACTTGCTATACACATCCTAAACCTGTATAACACTGCTAGGTTATCAAATGTTAAGCATTACTAGGATTACCAAGCATTAGACGTATTCTTGAAGTGGTCATACTTATGTCTACTATTTAATCATTATTAATTGCTTAATTACTTAAAAAATTAAAGGAAATTGTTGGAATATTAAATGTGTAAAGAAAATAATTAATCTACTCTAAGTGCTACAAGGTTTGATTAGAAAGATCATCTTTATTATTGCACACACTCAAGTGCTTATGTACAACAGTGCTTAAATAAAGGTCTATACACTCTTTGACTCCTAGTACGAGCACTTAGAAAATATTCTAACTTAAGAGAGAAAAAATTGTAAGAACTTCATTACAACTATGAAAGAGATGCCATAAATGTGGTGGGTAGGTGCACATTTATAGGAAAAATATGGTGCCTCGTCAATGGGTACACATCAATGGGTTAAACCCTACATTGATGGGATCATGTCAGTGAGATCCTGTTGATTGGGTCATATCAATGGCATTTCATCAACATGGCCAAATCATGCAACTCATGATACCCCCATGAATGAATGAAAAAACATCATTGATTTCTTATAAAATTCAGAAGGTATGGAATTATTGATTAACAAAAAAAACACATAAAAAACACAACAAAAATTGAGTGCCTGAGTGTACAATTTACAATCATTAAAAAATTTTTGGTGTTCATGCCAAAAAAATTGGATACTAGGATAGAACTAATAAATAAAATTCCTTTGATGGCACATAGATAGTGAAGAAGATAAAATAGTTGTAGCGACGGAAAACGTCGACAGCTAGAAATACTGATCAAGGTTCCAGCGTACACAGTTTTAGCCACGGATCCGCGCAAGGGCTATGCTGGAAAAACGAATCTGTGGCGCCCTGAATGGTCTTGTCGATCAGACAGGGACTTACGGGTCAGTAAAACAATGAAAATTGCGTAAAAAGAAAGCGATCTGGTTCGAGAAGTCTTAAAACGAGGGGAAAACGATGTAGAAGGATCGCAACGGTGATAATGCTAAACACGATAAAAGGAGGCTGACATAAGAGAAGCACGTAGCTTCAAGATCTGCGCTTTGACTTAAAAATGTATATTTTGTATGAGAAATTACACTGGGGAATCCCCGATTACAGGATGTGAAACAAGCACAAAACAACAAGCAAAACGGTCTA
>MNCI01013971.1:426517-439814 GCA_015680685.1 Gnetum montanum
TGCTTCTCTGATTTGCCAACCCTTGTATCTTTGTTAACTGAGGTATTTATAGGCCGCGACGCTCCGTGGAAAAGGTGCAACCCTAATGACGTAGGTCCCAGATTTTTCGGGTTCCATTGACTTGATCATTTTAAGTCAGACTGTGACTACGCACAACACGCTCATTTGCGTGTTGTGTGTGTGAAGAGTAGGTACATGTTGAGCGTGCTTCAATTGCTTTCAAGCTGCATTACACTCATTCGCGTTGTGTTGCGTGCATAAGCATAATCCGGTATAAAAACAGCATGCTCAAAGTTGTTTTACGCTCACTACACAACTACGCGTAACAAAGCGTAGACAATGTTTTACGCTCACCATGCAGCTGCGCGTATTGAAGCGTAAACAATGCCTAATTTACGCTCATTACGCAACTGCATGTAATGAAGCGTAAACAATGACTAACTTCATGATAAATACGCAATGATATGCACCGCCGCGTAATGAGCGTAAAGACAAGTTATTCATGCGCCGCAAGAAAAAGTGTCGACCTATTGTACCTCTCTGGACTCTGCCTTTGACTATTTTGGAGCTTATTATGCTCATTACGCTGTCGTGCGTGATAGAGCGTAAAATTGTCCTTGAACAAAGCTGATGCACATTCTTGCTAAAATTGCGAATCTTTGCCTGAGGCCAACTCGTAATTTTCATGGTGTTTCAACAGTCCCATGTGGTGGAGGCTCCTAAGGCTCCAAAGGATCTTCTTCTACTTTGGGTGCACACAATGATTGAAGTAGTTGTGGTTGTCTTGCGGTAGCTACAACTTCTGATGGAAGACAAAAGGCATCCAACAGTGCCTTCATTTTTCTCTTCCTTACTCCAAGGATCATTCACAGTTCACGTGGCATGACCAATGTGGGTTAGAATGGGAACATCCCATGGATAGGACATTGTAGGGAATAAATCCTTCACATTTATGAAACTAGGTAGTGAACTATTTATGTTTGATGTAAAACACTTTGATTGCATTTTGTAGCTCTTGGAAATCATTCATCATTTTGGCCAGGTTCTCAGTAGGTGATTATTGATTAGTGAACTTCACCTTGAGAACCTTGAGTTTGATGGTTGTAGTCTCATGCTTCTACTTGGTCTCTTTATGATGATTGAACTATACCTCATACAAAAAGTATGAGTTGGCCACTTATTTCTCCAATTTTAACCATGGCCTTCTAGTACTCAATATCACCAAGTTTGTATACCATATATTGCCTCCTTGTTGGGTTTGCTGGAGAGCCTCATTTACTTTTGCCTTTGCCAATTGGATTTTTTTTTCATTGATTTCCTTTTGCAATCACCTGGTTCCTGTAGTGATTATTTACTCTCTTGAACTTTAGGGCTTCATTCTTTGAGGCAATAATCTCGATTGTATATTTTTTATGTAAGGCATGGACTTCCTCCATGGAGAGGTTTCTATTTTCCACTACCAATATCCTCAATTCATTATTCACCCTAGCTATTTGGCTCCTACTATTGATGGATAAAATTTGCCATATGTTACTTTTTCACATTAACATTCTATAGGCGATGATTCTCTATGGTTAAAATCTCATTCTTTTGGGGCATCTAGGCTAGGTCCTTATGGATGTTGTGCATTGTGGAATTGGCGAAGGACTGGTCAAAGACAACTATCTCCTTTGCATTCTCAACCTTTTTGAGCTTGTCCTGAAGCTATTTGAAAGCTTCATCTTGTGTCAGTGTTGTCTTGAGAAATGCAAGATTAGTGAGGCAAGCCCTTAATTTAGAAACCTCCATAGCCAAGCATTGGTTTTGTACTTTGGCTATTTCTAGTTGTCCCTCCATTATGATGCATTTACCCCTCACTTCAAGCAATTCCAAATAGCTTGCAATGATGCCATCTAGAAGATTAAAGACATCCAGAATTAATTGCTTGGTTCCCACTAGTTGGTCCAGAAATTCTTCATGTTGGGCTATGCTCAATCTACCATTGATGGTTTCTATAGACATCTATACATCCCTCAGTGTAGAAACATTTGGTATAGATGCTGTAGGTGCATTAAGTGCTTTGGTAATTCTATCAGCAACTACCTCTACCACTATCCTCCAAATGCACTAAGAAGGTAGCATCACCAAGACAATTGCCCCTCATTAAGTGCTTTAGTAATTCTATGGTGTTGCATCATCAAGACAATTGCTCCTCACTCTCCTCCAAATGCATTAAGAAGGTAGCAACATTCCTAGAGGCTTCTAGAAATTGTTGTTATTGCAAGAGAGATACCATTACCTCTCAAGTGCTAGGATTTTCCCTCATGGGAAGTTGCATTCGTTGGGCTAAGAAAATTGATCCACTACCTTCCATCTGACTTATGATTTGGACCACTTCATTAAGGTGGCTCATTGCTAGGTGATACATAGATGGATCACCACCTCTCATTCTTGCTTTCTTCTCTTACTATTACAAGATCTTCTCTCATAGTTTGTGCGTATGCTCATTGGTAGTGTGGGCCTCTAGTGTTGTTTCATGAGTGGGTCGTGGAGGTGGTTGTTTCTACTCCACTTCTTGAATGACTTTGGTAGACACATTTTCCTTCATCATTTCTGCCCAAGTCATTGGAGCTTGTTGGATAGCATCATTTGTGTAGCCTGTTATGCCTTCCCTTTTACATAACTTTTTGATGAGGCATGGTAAAGTATGTGCCTTCATTCCATGTTCATTTTCCTTAAAGTGCTTTTCTATCTCAAGATAGATTAGCTATGGAAGGTTGATAGGAAATTTATTGCTTAGAGTGCCACATGCATAGGTGGAAAAGGTTGTGATTTTGCTTAGCCTCATCATTGGATTAAGTTGAAAGGTCACAATCTTGAAATATGCATGTTCCACTATGGTTAGTGCATCAAAATCCTTATGGTTCACTCCATAACAACACTACATCCATTCCTTTTTGGTGTCAGGATTTGCCTATGTTGGGATATCTACAAGATTTGCCCTAGTTTTTGGTAACCTAAGGGCCTTGGAAATCGCTTGCACCAAGTAGGAGACTGAGATGTCCTTGATCTTGACTATTGAACTAGCCTACTAATTATTCCAAACAAGTATGTCTCTCCCATGTACCACTCCCTACTAGAAGTGATGGTGGGCCACATGGGAGAGTTTTGCAATTATGCTTTAACTTCTAGAGGCACAAACTCTAAGAAAGGTCCAAAGTTTAACTCTTAGAGTGATTTCTGGACCTCCTTGTTTGTGATTTTCATGGGGAAAACCTTCATCAAGGTGTCCTCAAGGTTTGGTCTTGTTTCAAGTGCCTCATCTTGATAAGACTATTCTATTGTGGCCACTTCTTCAGGAATCTATTTAATAGATTCCACTTCAGGCTCCGCTTGAAGAGGTCTTGTTGCATGGGTTTTAGCTTCTTGCACATGGTTCTATTCTTGGCTCCTTTTAGTTTATGGTCATTTATCCCTTGGTTGGGATGGTCCTCCTTCTTGCATGTGCTTTACTATAGGTGCCATCTGTGGTTACAACACAACCAAGGATTAGCATATAATGTGCAACTTATAACCTTTAAGTATCTTATCTCGTTGGGTAGTTACACTTATGCTAAGTTTTGACCATGGAAGATTGATTATTTTATTATTATTTTTATGTTATTTCATTCTTAGTGTACCTGGAACTTGTTGGAAGGGTTTAATTTGATGTTTTGAAGTTGGTTTCATAGTTAAACCTTTGTGGGAGTTAGAAAAATTTCAAAAAAAAATTTTGTGAAAAACTTAAGGTTTGTGGCCCCCATGATAAAGAGCTTACCTTTGGTACCTACAAGATCAAAAAATAGAGTGAATCAGACAAACGGTTAGGAAGATATGACTCTTGGAAGGTTTTGGGCTCTAAAAAGTTGAAAAAATCCCTCCTTGTTTATGAGGAAATGTGAAAAATTACTATGTGTCACTGCATATATATAGACTTTTTACCTTGTGTTGATGGGATCCCATTAATGAGGTCATGTCGACAAGGTTACATTGATGAGTGAGATGTGCATACAGGGTCCTATCGATAGAGTTGTTGGATAAAATTTTCCACATCGAATATCTTGAAAATTATGAGGATTTTTGACATGAAATTAGGGTCTACAGAGAGCTAAAAAAGACATGAACACGATGAAATGATAGAAGAAAGCTTATTAGTTCACAAAAATTGTAGAATGAAATTTTATGGAGAAAATCCTAGTAAGAAGTGCATAGTTGGATTTAATCGATGGGGTGTACAAAAGATTGGACTGTGAAAATACCTATGGTTAAGAAACTTAACTAACTTAACTAAGAAATATGTAAGTGGATCCTTCCTATAGCAAGCTCATGCCCTCTTTGCTCTTGCATACCTTCAAACCAAGGAGTTTGTGGACCCCATGGTTGATTAATGATTATAGAAAGTTAAGGATTGAATCTACCTAAGAATTTTAACATGTCAAACTAACACATTGAATAAAACATGCAAGTTAGCAATGACGTTAATTATGAAAATCATTGATGGATGAAGAGAGAAGATGGAATGGAGTTTTGTCTCATGGTCACATGAAGTCCATTGTGGATGTTGTGGCTAAATGACCTAATATAGTCCATCATTGGTCCAGATCAAAACTGATGAGTGGCGAGGTACCTCTACACTCAACCATACGAATACGAGCATTTCACACACAATATGGTTGAACTCCAAGGACTAAGTGCTTATGCGCCTTAATGGAACACTCAGGGTTAATCAATCGTTGTCTTCCCAAACTTACTTGTATTGTCATGGTTGTATGGTTAAGTAAGCTTGAGGTATATGATTTTTATAGCTTTTTGTCTTTTTATGTCTTTTGTTAATACAAGAAAGGAAGAGAGAACTAAGTGACTATCTTACATTAACTATTCATTAACTAGTTTCTAAATGTTCATAACACCAGTATCCGTTCCCACTTTCTGTACACATCTTGAACCAGTGCAATGCTACTACGAGTACCAAACGCTAATCGTCACTGGGTTACCAAGTGTATGCTCGAAGCGAACATACTAAGTGTATTTAACTAAGGGGGTTGAAGATTGAGAAATATATTAATTAACTAGGAAATCATTAAACAATCATTAATTACTAATTAGCTTAATCTGTATGCTACAATATTTATCATAAACTTCATCTTTATTATCGTACAAAAAATTATGCTTAGGTACGAATTGCTCAAATAAAGATCCATTTACTCTATGACTCCTACTGTGGGCACACAAAAATAATTCTAACTCTGGAATAACAAAAATGAAAGAATTTGGATAAGGATCTAAGTCTAACTATGTGGAACCAAGGGCACTACCTCTTATTTATAGAATATGAGGCAGGACACGATATTGCGTGGCGGATGTGATATCACATACGCAATATTGCAGCTCATCATACCCCCATGACTGAATGAAAACTTGTCCTTGAGTTCATTACAAAATATTGGGAAGGTATGGGATTATTGACTTGAATGACAACTAATGGTGAATACGATGACGTGTGAATGGATCAATCATTACAATACATGACAATATTAGTATTCATGACTACAAGAATGAACACTATACACAATTGACATCCAACCTTATTTGGCAGCTGAGAGAGAAGAAAGAGAGAGAAAAGAAGAAGATGTGTTGTTGTCAACACCAGGATTTCACCTTCCATTGTCCATCTAGAACCATGCCATCAGTCTTGTTCTTTGCATAACTATTCTAGCACTAGTCCATCCTGAGTGTTTCCTCTAGGTCTAGTCTATTGCTGTATGATTGCCATCTACACACACAACATAGTCACATATGAGCAAGGATAAGTAAATTACAATATAGTTGATACCTTGCCTCGATGTAAGTTCCATTGGCTGAGTTGTGATATGGCTAATACAAATTCTAGACATATAACACTGGTGACTACCCAAGGTGTAGGGGTTAGGAAAATTGAAAAAATTGGACTAGGGCCCCCATGACTAAGAGCAATCCCCCGACAGTGATAGAATGGAAAAAGATAAGGAATAAGAAAGATGGAGAAAAAGAAATAATGACAACACTGATAAAATGGATGTTAGAGATGGGAATGAACAAAACAAATGTTGATTATAGAAATGTTTAAGGGAAAGAAGTTAACTAGTGTACCAAATAGGAATGCCAGTGGGTCCTCCCCAAAGCAGGTTCATGCCCTTGATGCCCTAACAATCCCACATTCAAAGAGTCCATAGGCTTTGGAAATGTCATTTTGAAGCAAGAGTTAAAGTCTTAACCACAAGAATTCACCAAAAAGAAAACAATGCATCAACAAAAATGTAGACTATTGATACAACCAACAATGAGGTGGAAAATGGAGAAAGAATGATGAGGAGAAGAGAATGGAATGGAGTCCCAAGAAGAAGGTGGTGTATAGCCCCTTGTGTATGTATGGTTAATGTGACTGAGTAGATCTCATTCCAAATCCAGCTTCAAACAATCTATATCCAGTGACTTCACATTAATACACTTGGCCAATCCATCCACTTGTAGTAACAAGAATGCTTATACCAAAGAGTCACCACCATTCCGAGGAAATGAGAAAGGGAAAAGTAAGAAGCAAGAAAGAGCCTTAATTAGAGGGAACGTGTCTATTTAGTTCCATAACTAGTGCTTCTAGCCTAAATAATTATTTTGTCTAAGGGGTGTGCTTTGAATTCTCACTGTTTTTTTTTTACGTGAGAACCACACCATGTAAAGATTTATTTTTATTGGCTTAGCTTCCCAATAATGGAGCAACATTAGAATGGTAAGGAAAACTCAAGAAGAAAACATCCAAGCATCCAAGAGAATAGCCAGCACAAATGCATCAAATCCCTTTGAAGTCACAACATTTTTAGTCCTTGAGTCCTTTCTTAGTTTGAGAAATGCCTAGTCACCAATTTGTTAATAGTTTTATTATTAAAGAAAGGGACTGTTTAGTTCCAAGCCAAGAGAGACCATAGAAATTTATGGATGCATGGATGACATGGACTCATTGCCTATTATATCAAAAGAACCATACCTTAGTATCAACATTATAACTCAAAGGTAAAAACCAAACATTAGGAATCAATAGAATATAGTTCATACCACCATCAGGAGCACTTATTAGGTGATGAATCTAACAAAACAAAAACAATAAAAAAAGACAAAAACAAGAACAATAACAAAACAAAAAAAAATAATCGCATAAAGAAATGAAAAAGTATAAACAATGTTGCAAAACAAAAACAAGAAAAGTTAAAGAAATTTTTAAAACAAAAATGTGTAAAACAAAAACTTAAAAAGGAATTGAAGGCCTCAAATAGTTAGCAGAGGTGGCCATCTCTCCCATGACTATGTTGGAAGAAGGAGATCCGAAATAGTGAGTAGGCTCATCCCTTCTTAGAGGTATTATGTGCACTGACCATTCTAAATTCATGGAAGGGTTTGTTCTGTTGCACATTGACTAATAATCTCTTACCAGGGCTCTTAGGTTTGTATATGGTCATGGCCCCTAAAGGAAAGGTTTTATGAATAATGTAAGGTCCTTCCCACAGTGTTTGAAATTTTGTGCATTGTGGCACATGTGTGGGGTTCTAGTAAAGAACCTTATCTCTTGGTTGATACTTAACCTTTAGAATCTTTCAGTCATGATGTTGCTTGTGGTATGCTTTTTGCAACTCATTTGATGATAGAGCAACTAATCAGTTTTCATCTAGCACGTTTAAAGTTTCCAACCTTTGTTTTTGTGCTAGATCAAGATCAAGGTGGAGGTCACAAGCCATTGATAATGTACGAAGCTTGGTTTGAATTGGAAGTGTTGGAATCTTTCCATACACTAACTCATAGGGAGAGTAACCTATAGGGAGTTTTTAGGTGGAGCAATATGCCCAAAGAGCATCATTCAGTTTAGTGCTCCAATCTCGCCTATACTTGCTAATTTTCCTAGTCAATATCTTAGTGATCTCCCTGTTTGTTGACCTCAGCTTGTCCATTAGCTTGGAGGTGATAAGGTGTAGTCAATTTATGTTTAACCCCTAAGCGTTGCATTAACTTTCAAAAATTTGCACCTGTAAAGTGTGTTCCATTATCCAAAATAAGTGCACGTGGCACACCAAACCTATTTATAATTTTTTGTTGCACAAATTGTGTAGCTGTAGATGATGTGAAGTCTATAACAGCATTTGCTTCAGCCCATTTAGCTAGATAGTCTACAGAAAATAAATGTAAGTTTTTCCATTGGACATTGGTGTAATGGGCCCCATAAAGTCTATTCCCCAAATGTCGAAGGATTCTAAAGGTTTAATCCATTGTTGCAGACCCTCCATTCTAGCAGTCATTCCCCCATCACGTTGGTAGCACTCACAAGATTGGAAAAATTGATGGGCATCTCAAAATAATGTTCGCCAGTAATATCCTGCAAGAAAGATCTTAATAACTGCTCATCTCCTTGCATAGTGACCCCCACAAGGGCCCTCATGAGCATCTTGGAGAACTTTCAATTGGTCTACCTCGGGCATGTACCATCGAACCAAGCCATCAAGACACACTTTGTAAAGTTGTCCATTGATCTGCATGAAGTGCTTCGTGCTGTGAAGAAACTATTGTTTCTTCCTAAAGTCCAGCTCCTGTGGTGTTTGTTGAGTAAGAAGATAGGTGAGAATACTACTATACCATTTCTTCTCTGTGGGTTGGTTGTTCACTACATCAGCAAAGAGGGCTTCATCAAGAAAATGATCAGACATTACATATTCATCCTCTTTTTTGTCCCAGTGCAACTAAGATAAATGATTTGCAACTACATTCTCGGTGCCCTTTCGATCGATCATTGTCAGATCGAACTCCTGTAGCATTACCAGCCATTGTATAATACGAGGGCTAACCGTTGGCTTGTTCATGAGGAACTAGATTGCACTATGATCTATGTGGATGAACACTTTGTAACCTAACACATAGTGCCTAAACATATCTAGTTTACATACTACAGCCATTAATTCTTTCTCTGTAGTTGTGTAGTTAACCTATGCACTAGCAATACTTCTACTTGCACAGTGGATGTAGTAAGGGAATTTTTGATCATCTAACTATGTAAGTACAGCTCTTAAAGCATAATTGGATGCATTAGTCATTATGTGAAATGGTCTGGACCAATTAGGAGCTTGTAGAATGGGAGTTTCTACAAGCTTCTGCTTCAGAGTTTGGAATTCTCGTTCACATTCCCTAGTCCACTCAAAAGGTACATCCTTATTTGTCAGCTCTACTAATGATTTGAATGGAGAAGTTCTCAATGAATGTCTTATAGTAGCCAGTGTGTCCAAGGAATGACCGAATGTCTTTGAAAGTTTCTAATTGATGGGTGATTCCTTGGATAACACTAATTTTATCTAGGTCTACCTCTATTTCTGCATGTGAAACCTTATGCCCAAGTACTACGCATTCTTGGACCATTAAATGGCTTTTCTGCCAATTGGGCCTTAAGTTAGTTTCTATGCATCTTTTCAGCACTTGCTCTAATTGGTCTAAGGCTTGATCAAAACTTATTCCATAAGTGGAGAAGTCATTCATAAAGACTTCCATTCCATTTCCTATCTACTGTTGGAATATTCTTAGAACTAGGTATTGAAATGTGGTAGGAGCATTGCACAAGCCAAATGAAATTTGTCTATATGCAAATGTTCCCAAGGACTGGTAAACGTTGTCTTGGCTTGGTCTTCTAGGGCTATCTGTATTTGGTTGTATCCACTATAGCCATCTAGAAAACTATAATAGTGATGCCCTGCTATGGTGTCTAAGACTTGGTCATCAAATGGTAATGGAAAGTGATCCTTAAATGTTACCATGTTTAGCAGCCTAAAATCTATGCACATCCTCCATTTGCCTTCCTTTTTTGGCATGATCACTAGAGGGCTAACCCATTCACTATCAACAATGGGATACATGAACCTAGCCTTAAGAATCTATTCTATTTTTTCTTTTACTACTTGCTTCAATTTTGGGTTCAATCGCCTCTGTAGTTGTTTTCAAGGTTTCATGGAGGGGTCAGTGTAAATCCTATGCTAGCATATCCTAGGATATATTCCAGTTAATTCAAGATATGACCAGGAAAATGCTTTTGACCACTTGTTTATCACTTTCAGTAGACTTCCTTGTTGTTTGGAAGAAAGTCTTGCATTTATGATTACAGATTTTTCATTTTTGAGGGTCATATATTCTAGACTAGTGGGAAATGGTTTCAATTCTAGGGGCTCTTGCTTGAATTTTATAGCAATTTCCAACTTCTCGCAGTTGATGTTTTCAAGGTTAAGGCTTGGAAGTTGGCAGCAGACTTTCTCTAGTGCATCTATGCTTTCGATGTAAGTGTAAGTTATTCCGTCAGTTAGTTCCACGCATGTTGAGTTACTCTCTTGATTAGCTATTANTCTCTAGTGCATATATGCTTTCGATGTAAGTGTAAGTTATTCCCTCAGTTAGTTCCACGCATGTTGAGTTACTCTCTTGATTAGCTATTAGCCATTGGGTGTCTTCTTGTCATGTGGCTACTGCATATAGAAACTTTTGTATATTAATGTCTTGTGCACATCGGTTGCATGTAGGCAATGCTAAACTTTGCATAACCCATGATCTCTACACGTAATTGCACCCTGTATCACTGCATGCAATGCATGAAACCTTCTTCTTCTCGATCTTTCCAGAAGTGTTCTCCTTAGATATTTCTAGGGAAAGATCGTAGATTCCTAGGCATGCATCTATAGTACTTAGCCATGCCCTTCCCATTATTATTGGGAATTCCCCTTTACCGTTATTCACTTGTATCACTAGGAAATCAACTGGGTACAACCACCCACACACAGTGGTGACGATGTCCTCCACCAGTCCCAAGGGAACATTGATGAACTGGTTGGCTAGCTCTAGGTGAATATTGCTCTTCCTTAATGGAGGCAGGTTCTAAGCTTTGTACATTTCTTGTGATATTAAGTTGACTCTGGAACTTGAATCCAGAAGAGCTTTTCATGGCTCATTCCCAGCAATTTGGAGATAGATTAGAGGGATTTTAGGATCAGAGAATTTCCTGGGAAGGTGGCCAACCTTGATCTAGTCATTTATGACATGTGTTAACATAACCGTATGCGTTGAGCTCGGTGATGAGTGGCGAGGTACCCCTACATTCAACCATACGAAACGAGCATAGCACATGTGATCTGATTGAACTCCACAGACTAAATGCCTAAATGCCCCATGGAACACTTGGGGTTAATCATTTGTTGTCTTCCCAGACTTACTTGTTGTTTTCACAGTGTATGGTTAAGTAAGTCCGAGGTATATGATTTTTATAGCTTTTCTATTTTTCTCCTATGCTAAAGGGTAAAGGGTTGAGAGAACTAACTAACTCTTACGAAGGACTAAGTCTAAATTAACTAGCGTTAGCATCCATTCCCACTTATCGTACACACCCTGAACTATGCAATTGTGGCTACCAAATGCTAATCATTACTGGGATCACCACACGTAATGCACGGGCTCGAAGTGGTCATACTGAGGCACCTAACTAGCCTAAGCGTGATGAGCAGCTGATTCCTTGACTAGTCGTACACATCCGTAGATGCTCGTAATCAAGTCGTACTCATCCCATATTCTAGGAGACAAGGGTGAGAGAATCTAATTGCGATGAGTAGCCGATTCCTTGGTTAGCCGTACACATTCATCAATGCTCATAACCAAGTCGTACTCATGCCGCATTACTAGGAAAACAATAAATAACATTAAATAAAATCCTATTCCATGCACTACAAGGTTTATCCACAAAGCTCGTCTTTATTGCTATACACAACTTGCGTTTAGGTACAAAGCTACTCGAATAAAGATCCATTCACTTGGGGACTCCTACTGCGGGCACATGGAAAATATTCTATCTCTAGAGTGATCAAACTACCAAAGCTTCGCTACTTTTAGCCTAGGATGAGAAATGAAGGGAGTGCCGCCTCTTATTTATAGATTTTGCGATGGACCATGATATCACATACGCAACATCGTAGGGGACGATGCGATATCGTGGCCAATGCGATATCATGTCTCATCATACCCCCATGACTGAATGAAAACTTGTCCTCAAGTTCCTTACAATAATATCAGGTAAGTATGGAATTATTGAGGGAAATGGAACTAATGGGATGACATGTGAACGAATCATTATTATAATACTTGACAAAACTGGTGTTCATGATAACAAGGGTGAACACCTTATTACAATGACATCAAGCCTTTGTTGGCAATTGAGAGAAAGAAAGAGAAAGAAGTGTTGCTGTTGCCAACGCCAAGATTGCGCCTTCGTTGTCCATCCATAAGCGCGCCATCGATCTTGCTCCTTGCATAGGTACTTCAACACTGCTCCATTCCAAGTGTTTGCTCCAGATCCAATCCATGATTGTATGATCACCATTTGCACACACAACACAATCATATATTAGTAAGGGTAATTGAATCATTATGTAATTGACACCTTGCTTCAATGTAAACTCATTGGCTAGGTTGTGGTATGGCTGATATGGATCTAGGAATATGTTACTGATGACTACCGAAGGTGTAGGGGTTAGGAAGAAAATCAAAAATTTTGAGGCTAGGAGAGAATCGAAAAAATCAGGCCCTGTACCGCCATGACTAATCGCAAACCTTCGATAGCGTTAGAATGGAGAAAGAAAAGGAGGAAGAAATAGAGATAAAAAAGGACAACTATGGCATTGATGAAATGGATGTCAAGATGGAAATGAAAAAAATAGAATTAATTGCAAAATGTTAAGACAGAATTTAACTAATGCACCAAATAGGAATGTCAGTGGGTCCTCCCCAAAGTAGGCTTATGCCGTTAATGCCCTGACAAACCCACATTCCAAGAGTTCGTAGGCTCCGGGAATGTCCTTTGGAACAAGAGTTAAAGTCTTATCTGTAAGAATTTACCAAAAGGAAAATGATGCATCAACCAAAATATATACACTAATGATACAACCGGCAATGAGGTGAATAATGAGAGAAGGATGGAGAGAAGAGAAATGGAATGGAATCCCAAGAACAAGGTGGTGTACAGCCCCTTATGTGTTTGATGATTAATGTGACTTGGCAAATCTCATTCTAAATCTGGCCTCAAATTAACCACATCCAG
The DNA here is from genome assembly GCA_015680685.1 of Gnetum montanum. Taxonomy (NCBI): domain Eukaryota; kingdom Viridiplantae; phylum Streptophyta; class Gnetopsida; order Gnetales; family Gnetaceae; genus Gnetum; species Gnetum montanum. Next base: position 439,671 of record MNCI01013971.1, read on the forward strand.
TGACTTCGCATCAACGCATTTGGTTAAACCATCCACTTGGACAACAAGAATGCACTCTCCAAGAGCAACCACCATTCCGACAAAAAAAAGGAGAGAATGGGAAGCGAGAAGGGCCTTAGTTAGAGGGAACCCTTTTGGTTCCAT
>MNCI01013971.1:441047-464933 GCA_015680685.1 Gnetum montanum
GTAGGAAGTTCCCTTTGCATTGTTGGAGCAAGAGGTGTTATGGGAACTACTTGTGGTGGAAGAGGTGCGGATGGATTAGAAGGATGGTGTGGGTATGGAGTATCCCCCGCAGGAGAAGGAGTCCTTTTGAAGTACTCTTGAGCTTGGTAGTGATGGGTGGGGGTTGTGTGATCCATAGAGTCACTTGGAGAAATCGGCTGCTGCACATAATAACCATATGGATCAGGCTATCGGTAAGGGTACTGTTGTGTTGGCGGTGGCATCCCCCATGATTGTGGGTATTGCCATTGCTAATGCTATCCGATGGGCTGTGGTGGAGTTCCACTTGGATAATATGTTAGTGATTGGTGGAACTACCTTGAGTTACCTTATGGGTAAGGTAACCTTTGGGGTGTTTGCCGTTGGTTGAGTCTTGGATTAAGTGCATACACCCTAGAGTTCTATAGATGTGAGATGATGGGGCAACATCCCTTAGGATGGTCATAATGGTAGATCTCACATCCACCATAATCATCTATGTCAGAATCCTCAACCACATCGGAGTTAGTGATTTTTCCCTTATCCTTGTTATGTGCAGGGCCTAAATCTCTTCACTTTTTCTTACCTTTGCCACTACTTTGTTCAACCTTAGACTCTTCTACAATTTTCAAGACAGTTTCAATTTTAGAGTCTAAGGAACTCCATACATCGTCTACCTTAGCTGCTAATTCTGTTGTTAATTTTTGGATCGACAAGGTTTTCTGGTTCACCAACTCTTCAATTGGTGACTCATCCTCTTCATCACAAAATTTCACTCCCTTCTTTCGAAGGGAGGGATCATGGTTATACTCTTCTGCACTTTCCCTTTTGCATAGCTTACCCTCTCCGTTTGCTACTTGCTCCAACAAGCTACATACTTCATGGGCTCTAAGTTGTGAGAGTCTCCCTTGGGCATAAGTCCCAAGGGTCCTTCTAATTTCATTCCTTAGCCCATCCATGATGTGGCAAAGTTAATCCCGTTGAGCGTACCCATGGCCCGAGCAACAATGTAACAATGTGTAGTAGTAGGCCATGGTAGCATCCAAGGGTTCATGTGTACCTTGCTTCCAGCCTTGGATTTGCTTATGCAAATTGGACACTCTGGAGTACATTTGATACTTCTCATTGAATAGTTCTAGCATTGTACTTCACCTCCTAATGGTTTCTAGTTCTAAGGACCGGTACCAACTCTCTGCTTCTTTGGTGAGTGTCGTTGGAAACAACTTAAGTTTTTTCCACTCATTTTCTATATTCTACAAGGCACAGGCATCGTGGAATGCTTGTAAATGATTTTGCAGATCAGCATTGTATCTCCCTTCAAACCGTGGGATGTTATTCATGTCTAATTGTTTGATCCAGCTATCTTTTAAATGCCTTGTGGGAATCCCAACTACCTCCGTTATGTTACGCATACTTCGGGTTGTGAGTAGGGGCTCATCATGATTGTCTCTTTCATGATGCTTGTGATGTCTGTGTTGTTTCCTACTCTCCATACGTCCTTGCCCTTGTCCTCTCTCTCAACTTTCCCATTGAGGTCTTTCTTCCTTCTTACTTTTATCCTCACCTTTATGTTCATGGTGGCTGCACCCAGATGTGGAAGGAGAGGATGAGTGATGAGATGAAGGAGAAGAAGAAGGAGAACCATCGCCATGACGATGTTTCTTGCCTTCTCTTCGGCTGCTATGGCCCCGATCACTGTGAAGATCAAAGTGCCCGTCCTTAGTATGAGTGGTTGTTCCTTCTATGAACAGTTGGTGTTCACGGGCATCAAAACTAGGGATATGTATCATTGATCGTAGGTTCTGATACTCAACCTCCTCACCATCATTAGGAGGGGGAACATCCTTTACTAAAGAACCCATGATAAAGGGTTTCTCATCTCCTATCTCACTAAGGACATGTGGGACCTTGCCTTTCAACAGTGCATGTTGACTCTTCTACCTTAAGTCCCTCATACGTTGGGCATCTATGGAATAATAATCCCTCATATCAAAGTCTTCTACAACATACTCAGCAAATAGTTCTTACTTGCCAATTTGTGCCAAAGAACAGAAAAGCATCTGAGGGGCTAATCGATCTGGAGGTAACACAATGTTACCTTGCAAATCTGTCCACCGCAGTTGTTCATCTTGATGGAGAATAAAAGTAAAATCTGGAATATACTCAACGGGATGAGTATAAACTATCTTGTATTGTTTAGGATTTGGCTGTTTTTGGTTATGTTATTTATCTTGCTGATTGTCTTGTGTGTGGTCCTTAGGTGGTGAGTTGCTCTTATAAGAAGAAGGCATTTTTATCGGTGTGCTAATTCACCGTTATATAATTTTTTTCTCTTTTGATTAACTCGAAGATCCGTTAAGGGTCATAATGATGTGAGTGATATCCCTTATGTTCTACTCAGCGCACAAACACTTAGTCCCTGGCAACGGTGCCAATGATGAGTGGCGAGGTACCCCTACATTCAACCATACGAAACAAGCATAACACACATGGTCTGGTCAAACTCCGCAGACTAAATGCATAAACGCCCCATGGAACACTTGGGGTTAATCATTCGTTGTCTTCCCAGACTTACTTGTTGTTGTCACGGTGTATGGTTAAGTAAGTTCGAGGTATATGATTTTTATAGCTTTTCTATTTTTCTCCTATGTTAAAGGGTAAAGGGTTGAGAGAACTAACTAACTCTAACTAAGGACTAAGTCTAAATTAACTAGCATTAGCATCTGTTCCCACTTACTGTACACACCCTGAACTATGCAACTGTTGCTAACAAATGCTAATCGTTACTGGGATCACCACACATAATGCACATGCTCGAAGTGGTTGTACTGAGGCACCTAACTAGCCTAAGCATGATGAGCAGTCGATTCCTTGACTAGCTGTACACATCTGTAGATGCTCGTAATCAAGTTGTACTCATCCCGCATTCTAGGAGACAAGGGTGAGAGAATATAATTGTGATGAGTAGCCGATTCCTTGGTTAGCCGTACACATTCGTCAATACTCGTAACCAAGTCATACTCATGTCATGTTACTAGGAAAAAAATAAATAATATTAAATAAAATCCTATTCCATGCACTGCAAGGTTTATCCACAATGCTCAGCTTTATTGCTGTACACAACTTGCATTCAAGTACAAAGCTGCTCGAATAAAGATCCGTTCACTTGGGGACTCCTACTGCGGGCACATGGAAAATATTCTATCTCTGGAGTGATCAAACTACCAGAGCTTCGCTACTTCTAGCCTAGGATGAGAAATGAAGGGAGTGCCACCTCTTATTTATAGATTTGGCAGTGGACCATGATATCTAGTGTACTAGCTTGGGCATAGTCTTGAGTGGGTGGACTAGTCTTAGAGTATTGATGAAAAGTCACTAAAAGTGGTTGGTTTTTGATGAGCCATGATATTGCGTACACAATATCACATCTGCCACACGATATTGCATATGCGATATCATGTCCTACCTCATCTTCTATAAATAAGAGGTCGTTCCCTTGATTCCACATAGTTAGACTTAGATTCTTAGCCAGATTCTCATAGTTTTGTTATTCCAAAGTTAGAATTATTTCTGTGTGCCCGCAGTAGGAGTCATAGAGTGAACAGAACTTTATTCAAGCAATTTGTACCTAAGCACAATTTTGTGTACGGTAATAAAGATGAACTTTATGATAAACCTTGTAGCATACATATTAAGCTAATTAGTAATTAATGATTATTTAATGCTTTCCTAGTTAATTACTATCTTTCTCAACCTTCAACCCCCTTACTTAAATACACTCAGTACGAACACCTCAAGCATGCATGTAGTGCTTAGTAACCTAGTGACGATTAGTGTTTGGTAATCCTAGTAGTGTTGCACTAGTTTAGGATGTGTACAGCAAGTGGGAATAGATACTAGTGTTAGGAACATTTAGAAACTAGTTAATGAATAGTTAATGTAAGGTAGTCACTTAGTTCTCTCTCCCTTTCTTGTATTAGTAGAAGACATACAATACAAAAAGCTATAAAAATCATATACCTCAAGCTTACTTAACCATACAATTGCGATAATAAAAGTAAGTTTTTAAAGACAATGATTGATTAACCTTGAGTGTTCCATTAAGGTGCATAAGCACTTACTCCTTGGAGTTTGACCAGATCATGCATGAAATGCTCGTATTCGTATGGTTGAGTGTAGGGGTACCTCACCACTCATCATTGGCATCGTTGCTAGGGACTTAGTTGTTTGTGTGCTGCGTAGAACATAGGAAATCATTCATATCATTGGAACATTAGAATGAATGCTTAGGGTTAATCAAAGAAAGATAAGACAATGGTACATCACACACCAAACAAGATAAATGTCTTCTTCTTTGCATAAGAGCACTTCACCGCCTAGGACTAACACAAGAGGCAGTCAATGGCATAATACACGTAACCAAGATTTGCTAGTTCCTTAACAGTTTCATGTGGTCTATACTCATCCCAATGATTATGTACCCAAATTTACCTTTATCCTCCACCAAGATGAAAAACTGCGTTGGAGAGACTTGGAGGGTAACATAGTGTTGCCTCCAGACCGATCAGTCCCCAACATGCTCCTTCGTGCTCTCACACGAATAGGCATGCTGCTTTTATACACAAAATACATTGCATGTGATCATGACACAAGGGACTATCATCCCACAGAAGCACAATGTCAAAGGGACTTTTGATAGAAGAGATACCATACATCCTTGAAGGGTAAATGACCCCATGACACTCTGCACGTTTTGAGAAAAATTGAGAATGGTGAACCTCCTTCAACAGGTTCCCCACAAAACGATGTTCCTCCTCCTAACAATGATTAAGAGGTAGTGTATCAGAACCTCCACTCCACTATTCACAACCCTGGTTCTGATGCCCATGAACATGAAGTGTTCAACAAAGAAACACAAACACATGATAAGGGTGGACGTTCTGATTGTGATCATGATCAAGGTCAAGACCACAAAATAAAAGGTAGAAAACACCATCATGGTGATGGTTCTCCTTCTTCTTCACCTCCATTGTCACCTTCACCCTCTCCTTTAGTGTTCGGATGTAGTTATAATGAAACCAATCATGAGGATAAGGGAAAACAAGGTGAGAAAAATCAACAAGACAGTCGAGAATGATGAAGAGGACACTCTAAGGAATCAAGGCATAGAAGAAGGGAGAGTAGGGAATCGCATACACACCATAGAAACTATGAACAAGATGGTCACAAAGAACCCCTACTCACAACTAGAAGCATGCTAGATATAATGGAGGCCATAAGAGTTCCAACAAGGCACTAAAAAGATAGTAGGATCAAGAGGCTAGACATGAACAACATCCCACAATTTGAAGGGGGATACAACGTTGATCCTCAAAATCATTTATAAGAATTCCACGATGCATGTGCCTTGTAGAACATAGAAAAAAAATGGAAAAAACTAAAGTTGTTCCCAAGGACACTAGTGAAAGAAGCTGAAAGCTGGTACCGATCCTTAGAACCAAAATCCATTCGGAGGTGGAGTACAATGTTAGAACTGTTCAATGATAAGTACCAAATGTACTCCTGAGTGTCTAACCTGTGGAAGAAAATCCAAGAACAAAAACAAGGAAATCATGAACCCTTGGATGCTGCCATGGACCACTATTATGCACTATTACATTATTGCCCTGGCCATGGTTATTCGCAGTGGGATCAACTACGCCATCCCATGGATGGACTTAGGCATGAAACAAGAAGAATCATTGGGATGTATGCCCAAGGAATATTATCAAAGCTTAGGTCTCATCAAATTCATAGATTTCTAGAGCAAGTAGCCAAAGAAGAAGGTGAGCTATGAAAAAGAGAAAGTGTGGAAGAATACAACCTAGATCCTTCCCTCCGACAAAGTGGAGTGAGATTTTGTGAGGAAGAAGAGTCACCACTTGAAGAGATGGTGAATAGGAAAAATTTGCCTCTCCAAAAGTTAAGAACAGAAGTATTGGTAAAGGTAGAACAAATGTGGGACTCCCTGGATAGTAGGTTTAAAAGTATTCTTAAAATTGTAGAGGAGTCTAGGGAGTGAGGTAGTGACCATGACAAATAGAAAAATAGAGAAGTGCATAATGCACTTAACAAGGGTAAGGGTAAAATGGCCATCACAGAAGAGCTTGTGGATTTAGACATAGACAATGATGGGAGATGCGAGATATGCCAATATGACCATCCTAAGGAATGTCTCCCAGTGATCTTACATCTACAAGAGTCTGGGGTGTATGCACTCAACCCATGATTAAATAAATGGCAAACGCCCCGACAGTTACCTTATCCCCAAGGTAACCCAAGCTAGTTCCACCAACCTTCAACATATTATCCAAGTGGAACTCCACCACAACCCGTTGAACAACATCAATAGTGGCAATATCCACAGTCATGGGGGAGGCCACCACCAAGGCAACAATACCCCTACCGACAACCTGACCCATATGGCTACTATGTGCAACATCCAATCTCTCCATGTGACTCTATTAGCCATGTTACACAGCAACATCACTACCAAGCTCGTGAGTATTATAGAACTCCTTCTCCTAGGGAAGATAACCCACAAACATACCATCCTTCAAATCCATCTGCAGCTCTCACACCAATAGCTCCATTAACACCTGCTCCAGCAATGCAAGGGGAACTCCCTACTCAACCATAGCAACGCAATGCCACAAGGGCTGTAAATCCTCAACCCATTGTTGATTCTGACAACCATATGAAGAAAATACTTTTCTTCAGAGCCAATAGTTCAACCAAGCCCTTACAACCACAAGTGGTTGATCCTTTGAACACCTCCCTATCAAATAAGGCTTCAAAGCCTCCCTTGGGCATAGATCCCATGAGTTCTTCTTGTTTTTGTTTAGAGCCCATCTATGATATGGTGAAGCTACTTCCTTTGAGAGTAACCATGGCTAGGACATCGGTACAAAAGGGAAGAGTACCTATCCACAGATGCATCCAAGGGTTCATATGTTCTTTTTCATCAACCTTGGATCTACTTTCTCAAGTTGGACACTTGAGAGTATGTTTGATATTTGCCATTGAATAGCTCAAGAATCATACTCCATCTATGGATTGATTCCAGCTCCAAGGAGTGGTACTAACTTTTAGCTTTTTTTATGAGTTTCCTGAGGAATAACTTAAGTTTTTGTCATTCATTCTCTATGTTTTGCAAGGTACAAGCATTATGAAATGCTTATAGAAGATTCTGTGGATTTGAATTATATCCCCCTTCAAATTTGGGAAAGTTGTTTATATCTAACCACTTTATTTGACTATCTCTCACATGTCTTGTTGGAATTTTGACTACCTTTGCAATGTTCAACATGTTTTGAATACCAAGCAAAAGCTCATCATAATCATGGCCTCTTTGATGACCATGATGCCTATGATGCCCTCTACTATCCCTTCTCTTGTGGTGGTGGGCCTCCCTTGAATTCCCACATCCTTGATCTCAATCATTTTGGTGGGCTCTATGATCATGATCATATCTATCCTACTGGTCACCTCCATCATGGTCATGTCCTTTGTAGCTTTGGTTAAAGCTAGAGGAGGAAGAAGATGATGATGAAAGTGAATAGGAAGGAGGACTAGGCTTGCAATGCCTACCACCCTCTCTTTGATGATCATGACCATGATCATCATTATGATTGATGTCCCTATCCCTACCATGACTCCTATCTTTGGATCCCCTATGATCATGGAACTCATTCTTGCATGAACTAGGATTGTTTACAATGACTTGTAATTTTGGTTCAAGACCAGTTCATTGAAACTAAGGGGAGGAGAGTTAGTGAAATGAGAATCCTTAGAGAAGAGATCCTCACTATCTTTTTGGTCCAATAGGAATAAGGAATTATTGAACTATTTTCCTTTCATAGCTTCATAGCTTTTCTCTTGTTGCCAATTGATTTTATGTTCTGCTTCAATGGGATGGTATTCCCTAAAGTCATGATCCTACATATTGTATTTAGCATGGAGCCCTTGGATGCCCAACCTCATAAGAGTTTGTTGAAGCATTATAGGATCTGATTAATCGAGTGGCAACATAATGTTTGCCTCCATGTCTATCCATTGCATCTGGTCATCCTGATGTAGGATGAAGGTGAAATCAATCACATACTCATTGGAATCACTATATACCATTCAACATTGCTAGTACATTGGCTAGTCTAATCATTCATTCCTTGGATTAGATGTGTGGTCAAATTTAGGTGGAGAATCATCATTGTGAGAAGAAGAATTTCTGAATTTGAAGAAAATTATCAATGTGCTTTTTAAAATTGCTATTAGTGTTAGAATGATTGTGACTTTAAGGTTTAATCCAATGATGTTAAATGATTTTTCACTAAGTTATAGATAGCACACAAAACTAACTAGAGTCCCTAGCAATGGTGCCAATGATGAGTAGTGAGTATACCCTATGCCCAACCATACAAATCACTAGCATTCATTCAATGATCTGGTCAAATGCCAAAGACTTTAGGTTTCTTCATACACACATTCTAAGAGGTGAAACTAACCATCACAATGGTTGTCTTCCTAGTTCCACTTGTAAAGTTCAAGGGTATGGTTAAATGTAACTGAGGTATGTGATTTTTATCATTTTACCTTTTATGTTCTAAGTCACCTAAGAATAAAGAATAAAGTATTTATTAATCTAGTAACTAGCTAACACTTAACTAATCATAACATAAGCATCCATTCCCACTTGCCATACACATCCTCAATGTGTATAACACTACTAGGTTACCAAATGTTAAGCGTTACCGGGATTACGAAGCATTAGATGTATCCTCAAAGTGGTCGTACTTATGTTTACTATTTAATTGCTATTAATTACTTAATTACTTAAAACATTAAAGGAAATTTCTAGAATATTAAATTTGTAACGGAAATAATTAATCTAGTCCCAATGCAACAAGGTTTGATTAAAAAGCTCATCATTATTGCTGCACACACTAAAGTGCTTAGGTACAATAGTGCTCAAATAAAGATTTGTATACTCTTTGAATCCTACTACGGGCACTCAAAAAATATCCTTACGAGAGGAAAAAATAAACTTCATTACAATTATGAAAGAGATGCCATAAATGTGATGGGTAGGTGAAAATTTATACATGAAACATGGTGCCCCATTAATGGGTACATGTCAACGAGTCAAACCCTTCATCAAAGGGATCACATCAAAAAGATCCCATCAATGGGGTTGCATTGATGGCATCCCATCAACATCACCAAACCATGTGACTCATTAATCTCCTAGTCTTTAAGTAATAAAAAAATAGTGAAAATAGTGAGAATCATAGCACCTAGGACTTATTAAAATACATGAATATCTGAAACTAATAACAAATGATGCTTTTCATATGGTAGAAGATTGGAAAGGTTTTTAGGATCTTAGAGTAATTTTTATCATTTTTCTACATTGATTACTTAGTTATTAGAATCTACATTTTTACTTTTTTCCTTTTGACATATTAGAATCATTATTTTAAAACTTCATTCCTACTCTTAGATCCTTTAATGACTTTTTAAGGAAATTTGAACTCATGTTCATACCATCCATAAAATTATTTTGTTATTACATATTATATTTGATGTTTGATCATTTGGCTTCAAATTTGATTTTTGGTTTTTGATGCTAATGATCATTGCAATGGCTGTTAATTATTTGGTGTATTCTAGCAAGCTCAAGATATTGGTTGGTTTCTATATTTTGTAACACCATGAATTATTGATATACACCATTACATTTTATAACATCACATATGGTATTAATATATTATGTTATTCATTTGTTATACTTTATTAAACATAGTTTAGTTCTCTAAGTAATATTAACTATTGATCATGCTTGTTATATTTGACCTAGACAACAAATTTCATCATTATGATTTATTCAAGTATGATTATTGATTATAAGGCTTTATACTTACTATATTAAGTTTTCTGAATGATTTAATTTTGGATGTTAATTATTTTATATGAATTTCATGAATCTTAAGAAATAAATGTATGTCCCTTAATTAATTTCAAAAATTTATCGAGGGTTAATATGAGGATGTAATAATACTAAAGATGTAATACCCTATATTAGATATCCCTAACCCCCTTGGCATTTTTGTTAGTTAAAACCTTACTGTCTTGTTGCTGGCCTATGTCTTATGCTTTTGTAATCATTTCTTTTGTTAACTATTCTTTTATGATTTGAGTTATGTGCTTTGCTATCCACTTTTCATTTACCTTTTGTTTTATTATATTTTAATGTTTTATTTAATTTTACTTTCTCTTAAGTATTGTCAATGTTTTTAATATTTTAATATTTTTTTAGTATTTTAGGCATTTTAATTTAGCATATGCGAACTAACTTGTTCTGTTGGAGTTTTGAGTTAATAGATATTAGACATTGGATGGGTCATTATCATATGGTGAGATTTTTTAGGACTAGTTCTAAGGATAAAAACCTAAAAATCCATTCCAAAAATTGTTGGGCTTTTCTTTAGACTCTCTCTTCAATGATCTATTGTACTTTGATTTTTAATATTATTATTCATTTTTTTTGTTCGACTCCCCTTAGTGTGGAAGATGATGTGTAGGTGTTCCACATTATTAGGAGATTGATCTCATCCTTTTATTTATTCTAAATAATATGAGATCCTAGTTGTTCATGCTTATCCATATCCATGCTTATTCATACCCATGATTATCTCATCCATAAATAAGATGATAAGGATCATTCCCATGATTTTAGAGACTCATGCTTATCTCTTCAAATCCATTATTGGAAGGATCCAAGTCTATATAATTGTAGAAGTACATATTCACAAACATATAGATTCTAGATTAATAGATTGTAAGTCTATTTTTTATTCTAACAAAGTTATTTAATTTCTGTTTAACATAGATAGTAGATCCAGGGCCCTTTAGATTCAAATTTCTCATTTGGTATCGAAGCTCGGTTAGCTCAGATTCTTGACAATAGATCTCTCCAGAATGGCCCAAATAATGGATCCATGTCTCTCCAAATTCCTATATTCAATGGAGAAAATTATGAATATTGGGCAGTCAAGATGAAGACATTTATGATCTCACAAGATCTATGGGATATTGTTGAAGGTGGATTTTAAGATGCTGATCAAGCAACATTTCAAGCCCTGATAGAAGATGAAAAGAATGAGTTAAGAAGCTTCATAAGAAAGATGCAAAAGGATTATTCATCATTCAATCTAGGTTAGATCTGATAATCTTTCCCAAAATCATCATGCATCCAACAAGCAAAGCTGCATGGGATGCACTAGAGATTGCATATAAGGGACCATTAAAAGTTTATGTTGTCAAGTTACAACCTTTAAGGAAATATTTTGAATCTTTGCACATGCTAGATTTAGAGAATATTGATCAATACATCATCTGATTTCAACAAGTTCAAAATGGACTTGAATCTTGTGGAGAAATGCTTGAGGAAAGGGGTGTTGTTGAAAAGATCCTTCGAAGTGTGACTTGATGATATGATCCCATCATCATGGGTATTGAAGAAGCAAGAGATCTCAATAAGATGACCATGGTTGAGCATGTAGGAAGCTTGAAGACATATGAGCAAAGAATTTTCTATTGTGAGGATTCAATAGCAAATGCATTTCACACACAATTCTAGAGATCATTTAATCAAAATCAAAATAAAAGATCCTCAAGTGGATCCTCATTCAGAGGACATGGCCGTAGTCATGGTAGATCTAGAGGTCATGATCATGGAAGATCGAATTAATCAAATGAAGGTAAGCATTGTGATTTCTATGGTACCAATAGCCACAATACTCATGAATGTTGGTCTAGGAAGAAGCATGAAAAGAAAAGCAAAGAAAAAATTGCAAAAGATAAAGATCACCACAAGAATCACCAAAAAGGTGAGAAATTGTTTTATATTAAAGAGGAGGAAGATCACCTCCTAATCTCTACAAAGACATCAAATGCTAGCGACAACAACACATGGTATGTTGATAGTGGGTGCAACAATCACATGACTAGGAACAAGAAACTCTTCTCAAGTCTGGAAACATATGATGGAAAGGTCACCATAGGTAATGGAAAGAAGTTAACCATTGCTAGGATTAGATCTCTTGCCTTCACAACCATGCAAGGTAACAACTATGTTATTTCCTAGATCTACTTTGTTCCAAATCTTTCAAAGAATTTATTAAGTGTTGGACAATTATGTTGCAATGGGTATTGTGTTTCATTTGAAAAGAATGTTTGTAAAATCTCTAAGGCTAATGATGATAAGGGTATTTCCATTATCCCTATTAGCAAAAATCAAATGTATAAGTTGCCTTACTGTCATTGATGATGTTGCATGGTTGTGGCATGCTCGATTAGGACATGTCAACTTTGGCTCAATGGACCACATGCAGAAAGAAGGACTCATTAGAGGTATGAAAAAATTTTCTTTGCCCAATATTCATGATTGTGGCATATGTCAACTAGGAAAAAACACAAGATTGCTATTTCCTAGGAAAGAACATAGATCTCAAGAAAAATTAGATCTAGTTCATATGGATTTATGTAGTCCCATGCAAGCACTGAGCCTAGGAGAAAACTCCTATATGTTAATCATTGTGGATAATTTTTCGAGATTTTTTTGGGGTTATTTTATGAAATTAAAAGATCAAACATTGGGATTGTTTAGAGAATTCAAGGTGGTAGTAGAAAATCAAAGTGGCAATACAATTAAGAAAATCTAAACAGATCATGGTGGTGAATTTTTATCGTAAAAATTTGAGGAATTCTATAAGAAGAATGGAATTATTCATCAAAATACCATGTCCTATACACCCCAACAAAATGGAGTAGCTAAAAGGAAAAATAGAACCATGGTTGAAATGGCTAGGTCTTTACTGCAACTATCAAACTTAGTGGATACGTTTTGGGTAGAAGCTTGTGCAACATCAATTTATCTTTTAAATAGAGTGCCTTCTAGATCAATTCATAATAAAACACCCTATGAATTCTACCATGGTCATACACCCAATATTTCACGTTTGAAAATCTTTGGTTCACCTTGCTATGTGCACATCCTTACCTAAAATAGACAAAAATTAGATGGCAAAGCTATGCCTTGTATTTTCGTTGGATATTTTCCCACATCGAAAGCTTACAAGTGCTATGATAAGAAAATCAGAAGGTCATTGATTCTCATGATGTCAATTTTCTAGAATAGAACTACATTGACCACAATCTTTTTTTTCCAGCAACCAAAATGTTTTATGCAGGGCCTAGCATTAGTGCATTTTTTGAGCACCCTCTAGGATACTCTCTTTCCAATGCCAAACCCACTCTAGTGACACCAGGCTGGCACATGTCTTGGGACTCTTTTGCTAGATGGGGATGTCCTTCCTCGAATCATAGACACCATGGGAACTGTGTGACTCTCAGGCCCCAATGGCCCCCCATTTCTGTAGGCTCTGCCTCACCTATTTTCCATGTGCTGGTGCCTCTCCTTCCTCACCGGTGCTCCATCCATTCTATAAAACAACGGCTAGGCATCAATTTCAGTGCCCCAGCTCCATGTTTTTTGGTTCCTAAGTCATCATTCCCTCCAGCTACCAATTCTATTATTCTGGCAACATGCAATCGACATTTCTTACATTCACTAGCACACAATCCATCCTTTTTGGACTCCCTTCCATCCACCATTCTATCCAATGCTGCTTCCTATGGGCCTCTAACTCTAGTGCTCCTGCACTGATGTCTACACATATTTTCCTTCCTCTTTCTACTCCATTTTCATGTAGGAATTCCCTCCACGATCTGGTCAGTCACCACGCCCTCCAAGGTCCTTCCCTCTATGCCAACCATGACTCCTCCCTAGTGGTCGCCTTCTTCCTCACAGGTGGCTTTCTCTCACCCAACCTCAGAAATGTTGGATCTAAATTTTCATTGCCACCTAACCTGCTATCATTCTCACTAGTACCATGTCTAGCTAACCCAAGGTAATGCAAACATTGCCATTGCTCTCTTCTCCAATGTGGGTGGTGACTTCTATGTGTTGCTTATGTCGATTGGGGTGGGGGGAGCTATGATGGTATAGTAGAACCATCCACCATCATTGAAGCTACACTGGATGATCATTGGATTGTAGCAATGGAACATGAGCTATAGAAAATCAATAAAAAAAACACTTGGAGTCTAGTTTCTCATCCGTCTGGTAAGCTTGTCATTAGCTTAAAATGGATATTCAAACTCAAGAGAAATCAATATGGTGAACTAGAAAAATTCAAAGCTTGCCTAGTTGCCAAGGGCTATCTCCAACAGTAAGGTAGAGACTTTGATGATAACTTTTCTCCCATTTCATGAATGGAATCTATGAAAATCTTTCTAGCTATTGCTACACATGCTGGCTATGTGGTATATCAACTGGATGTGGCATCTGCATTCCTCAAGGGCGTTCTAAATGAAGAAGTCTATGTGGAAAAACCCCCAGGTTTTATTGACAAAGGAAAATAAGATCATGTGTACAAGATTCATAAAGCTTCATATGAGCTCAAGCAAGCTCCACTTGCATGGTATGCATGTATTCATTCATTTTTCATCCAAGAGGGGTTCATCCATCTTCAATCCCAAACTACAATTTACAAATAGTTATTTAGAGATGATTTTATTTTTTTTCTATTTTTATGTAGATAATTTAATTTATTTTTCATCTACAATTTCATTAGAAAATGATTTTCTTAATGCTATGCAAAATGACTTTGAAATGTCTAATCTTGGGAAAATATCATATTTTTTGGATTTTCAAGTAATCTAGAGAACAAAATCCATTTCCATATGCCAAATGAAATTTTCTCGATCCTTACTTGAGAAATTTGGCATGATTAATAGTAATCCCTCAACACACCACTCTCCCTTGCTATAAAACTTATCAAGAATGATAAATCTCCTTCAGTCAATCTATCACTATACAGATCCCTAGTTGGTGGTTTATTGTATCTCTCCAATACTCATCCAGATATTCAATATGCTATCAATTACCTTTCTCGGTTCATGAAAGATCCACATGAATCACATTGGAAAGATGAAAAATGAGTTCTACATTGCCTGAGAACTACAACAGATTTTGGGATCACATTCCATCGACATACAAACTTCAAGATATGGGGATACACTGATGTAGATTGGGGAGGCGACCTTGATGATCAAAGGTCAAGTTTTGGTTTTTGTGTCTTCTTTGGTCCATTGGCCATATCATGGAGATCAAAGAAGTAGTCTTTAGTTGCACTCTCAATAGTCGAAGTAGAATACATAGCTTCATCAAGTGCTACTTCTCAGGCCATGTGGATTCACTCTGTTTTCACTAATCTTCCCATTTGCTTATATTGTGATAGCACAAGTGCTATTGTAATGCCTCACAATTCATTTTAGCATGGGTGTACCAAGCACATTGATATCAAGAATCACCATCTCAGAAGCTTGATCCAAGACAACGTCCTCAACATGGAACATTGTGCAACTGAAGCACAACTAGCAGATATTTTTACCAAGATTCTGAGTTGTGATAAGTTTTCATCCTTTCGAAACCTCCTTGGAGTGGAACCCCATACGATCATGGGGGGTGGGGGGAGGATGTGGTTTTTGGAAGATGATGTGTAGACGTTCCACATTATTAGGAGATTGATCTCATCCTTTTATTTATTCTAAATAAGATGAGATCCTAGTTATCCATGCTTATCCATACCCATGATTATCTCATCCATAAATAAGATTATAAGGATCATTCCCATGATTTTAGAGACTCATGCTTATCTCTTCAAATCCATTCTTGGAAGGATCTAAGTCTATATAATTGTAGTAGCACATATTCATAAACATATAGATATTGTTCTAACAAAGTTCTTTAATTTTTATTTAGCATAGATAGTAGATCTAGGGCCCTTTAGATTCAGATTTCTCACTTAGCACATGGAATTGTGGTATTCTTTATTTAGGCTAATTTATATTTATATTTTTTTCTTTATGTTTTTTCTTATGTATTAGAGGATCTTATTTAATTTTTGACATTACTCTTTAATATTAGTTTGGGCTTAGATATAGATATTATCTAATTCATAGGAGGTTTGAATTTGACTAATGTTGAGCACTAGCCCATACTAGAATATTATTTTAAAATACTTTTAGGATTATAATTTATTTTTATTTTTAGTTTTCACTTTCATTGCCTTTTTTGCTGAACCACCTTACACCCTTGCAAGCATAAATACCTGGTAATTATTTCATGAGATATCATCTAATTGCATTGATAACATCTATGAGATAGAACTAGAGAAAGGACCCTATTAGATTGAAAAAGATCTAGATCTAGATTTGTGCTATCAATGAGGATCCTAATAAAAGTTTAGTTTTATATGTCATTTTAGGTTTTTCTTAGATTCCATCATTGACTTACTATTTTTCCTAGGATTTGGAGCTTGTTTGGATATCATAGTTAAGAAAATCTTTTTTTTTTCTACAATGCTATCATTTAGGTAAGATAATTTTGTAATTTTCTCCATTTTATGGATTTTGATACTTTTATTCCATGAAAATGTGTGTTGATCAATCTCTACTAGTTTAGTAACTATTTGATGTAATGTTGGGTATTTAAATCTAAATATTTTATTAAAATTTAATACATTCTACTATATTTTTGAGATTATTATCATGCATAATATGTTAGTCAATATCTTGATCTCATCTGACCTTATTTTATCCTCATTTCCATTTCACTAAGTTCTTTTTTTAACTATAGAACTAATTTTTTTGATTTATAATTCATATTTTAATATATGAAATGATGCCAAATAGTGATGGTCCAAAAGACAAAGTTACTAAAGTCACCAAATGCATGATGAGGATACCTGAACTCCTTGTCATGGCCTTTATTTTAGATCATGATATAGCACATGATGGATTTTCAAGATATATTTTGATTTCTCATGTGATACTAAAATTTTTTTCTAAAGGTACTCCTGACCTTTGGGCAATGAAATATAGTGAAAATGGTGAGAAGCATGGCATCTAAGATTTCTTGAAATACCTCAATATTTCAAACCAATAACCAATGAGGTTTTTCATATCTTATAAGCTTAGAAAGATCTTTAGGATCTTAGATTCCTTTTTTTGCATTTATTAGTTAGTTATTATAACCTACATTTTTAATTTTTATCCTTTTGACTTATTAGAATCATTGTTTGATAACTCCATTCTTGGTCTTAGACCTTTCTTTGGCTTCATTAATGAATTTAAACTCATGCCCATATCATCCATAGAATTATTTTGTTATTTTACATATTATATTTGATGTTTGATCATTTGGTTTTAGATTTGATTTCTAGTTTGTAATGATAACAATATTTGTGATGACTATTAAAGATTTGATGTATTCTAGAAAGCTCAACATATTAGTTGATTTCTATAGTTTATAACATCATGAATTATTAGTGTACACCATCATGGTGTAGAACATTACATATGGTGCTAATGTATTATCATATGTTTTGGTTATAGTTTGTTAAGTTTAGTTTAGTTTTCTAACTAATATGAACTACTAGTAATGTTTTTTTCATTCTTTCTATATGAGTATTCTATTTGACTTATATAAGTAATTAATTCTATCTTTCTTTAACTAGAATATAGAAGTATATAACATAACAAGATATGTAGTTTATATACTTTCTTTCTCTATCTACTTGTTTATAGTTTATTTATATAATATTGTGGTCACACTATAACTCATAGCGTATAATATATTTTGCTTCTTAATAATCATTGAAATGTTTCTATCATTTTAGACCTTATGATCTAAGCATCACTAAAACTTAATAGGGACTATGTAGTGGTTATTCTAGTTGGTAGTGAATTAGAAAGTTACATGATCAGTTAGCTTAGTAATTATCATTTATATTTGTAATGACTGCATTGTTAGTTTGGTCATTTATAAGACTAGTACTTATGTAGTTAGTCTAGTTAGTAAATATCATTTACTTAGTTTGATTTTATTTCAGTTTAGTAAGTAATGGTGGATTTTCTTTTTGTTAATTTGGTTTTTTTTTTCATATTTAGTTTAATTATTATCAGTTACTTCACATTCGTCTATCCACATTTGTATTTTTGGATGCTAACTCTTTATTTGAAAGCATCCCTTGTGCCTATCCATCCAACTACTTGATGCCTTCAGCTAAAACCCATAAGTGAGTACTTTGTAGCTTATTTATCCAAATTATTCTTAGAATTTATTCCCTTTGTGATTTTCTATCTTGCATAGGATTGAGTTAGTTATGATGAAGAGTTAGATGGAGAATTTGATGATACTATTTCATTTTAAAACATTTGTTAGCTTTGTCTTTATGTTTCTAGTTATTGATTATTGTTATTCTATATCATAAAGTTCAACTAGGAAATTTGTATTATGTAATTCTATAGGGATTGGTATTTGAATTTTTTCTATATTTAATTTATTCCTAATTAGGTTGTGAACTTTATTCATATAGTGTTAGTTAACTTTCATCATTTCATATTTAGTAGCTTTTGCTAGCATTAGAGTTGAATGTGTTTTTGCATTTATCATATTGTGTAATTGTTATGTAATTTTGGAATTTTATATTCTATTTTCTTCTATTATCTTTGATGAGTGGCAAGGTACCCCTACACTCAACCATACGAAACGAGCGTCACATGCACGATCTGGTCGAACTCTGCAGATGGACTAGTTGTGGCACCTAGACAATTATCCTTAGGCTGCAGTTCGTTGTCTTCCCACCTGGACTAGTATTATATTTGTCACATATGGTTTAGTCTAGATGAGGTGTATGATGTGTTCCTAATCTATGCTACTCCTGAAGGCAATGGAAAATAATATTAACTAAGCTGAGCTAGGAGGAAAAGGGTAAGAAAATCTAATCTAGCCTAAGTGCGATGAGCAACTGATTCCTTGATCAACCATACACATCTTGGACCTTGTGCACAACTACCACTAGGATTACC
The DNA here is from genome assembly GCA_015680685.1 of Gnetum montanum. NCBI lineage: Eukaryota > Viridiplantae > Streptophyta > Gnetopsida > Gnetales > Gnetaceae > Gnetum > Gnetum montanum. The sequence goes on from MNCI01013971.1 coordinate 460,101, forward strand.
AACCGTAGCTCCTAGGTACACCACTGGGATTACCAAGTGCATATCCCAAATACGCCACTGGGTTACCAAGTGTAGATCCTAGATACGCCACTGGGCTACCAAGTAGTCACACTTAAATGCTCGTAATCAAGTCGTACTCATTCCATGTTCTAGGAGTTTAAGGATGAGAGAGAAAATAGTAAATAACGTTAAATAAATAAATAGATAAATAAATAACAAAGTGAATGCTGCAATGATGAAGTAATCTTGATCTTTATTTCTGATCATGTGCGTGTCCAAGTACGACACACTCAAATAAAGACACCGTACAATTACATTCATCACACTGCGGGCAGACACGGGAAAAAAATCTAACTCTGGAGGGGTCAAACTACCAAGGCTTCACTACTCTAAAACTGGGATAAGAAACAAGGGAGAGCCATGTCTTATTTATAGATATGGAGGCGGACTGCAATATCGCGTACACAATATCGTAGGGAAGACGCGATATCGTGTATGCGATATCGCGGGGGATGCGATATCGTGGCCTATGCGAATCGCATCTCATCATACCCCCACGACTGAATAAAAACTCATCCTTGAGTTAAAAAGAGAATAAGTTTCATTGATTACACAGTGGATAGGTATGGGATTATTAACTAGAAAAAGAAATGAAATAATGTCGCAGTGTGGGAAGACACAACATAGAAAAAATGCTACACTACACTACAAAAATTGGAACTCATGTAGTTCCTGGTGGTGGTGGCTCCTCCTTGGGTGCTTTCCCTTTGTCACGTGCTCCAAGCTTCGAAGGTTGATAACATTGAAGAATGGCCTGGAGCTTCTCCTCTTCGGTCCAAGGATCTTGTGCCATCCATGCTAATGTTCCAATGTTTGACGGAGTCAGCACCTCCCACAGATAGGGTAGTTGCAGGAACATCTGATTAGCTTTGACATACCATGCCATGAACACCCATCATTCCTCTTCATAGGCTCTGGCTTTCTCTTTATATTTGTGAAGCTTTGTTAGCCATCGAGCCAAGTTGGTTGCAACATCTTTCTGTCCCTGGTAGCTTTCTTTTACCATCGCAAGTTTAGAATTTGTGACATCTAGTTTCTTAGCTAGCTTCTTGTGCTCTATAAATTTTTCTTCATATTTGATGTGGGTGGAAGCTACCTACTGCTTGAGCTCTGACCTTGGGCATCCTGCTGTTAACATGGCTAGGTTCGCATATCTAAGGTTTGCCAACTCCATGTATTCAGTCAAGTCTTATATCTGCAGATCCCAATTTTTAACTTCCACTTGGTGGGTGAAGGCGTAAGTGTCCAATATGGCCCTCCAATCAGTGTGCTAAGCACTGATGTTGTTGATTTGAGCCTTGGCCATATGGATCTCCTTCTCCAAGATTTGTTTGTACATCCCCACCTAATCATGAAAATGCTCCTTTAGCTTCTCATGTCATTTAGCCTCATTCTGCCACATGCTTATCTCGATGGATGATTTTTGGCAAATAGCGCATACCTCCTCCATTGAGAGGGTTCGATTTTCTTTGGCTGAATGGATTACATCTCGGTTGACCCAAATGAACTATTCTCATAACTGATGAAAGTGTTCATTGAGAACATTCTTTTGTTTCTCCATAGAAGTCAACTAAAGGTTATCTGCAACCAACTGCTTATTCTCTTCTTCTAAGGCCTTGAGTGCCTTAAGATGTGCATGAGTTTGTGCTTGTGCTGTGAGGCATCCCAAGCGGCCATCTCCTTTTCTTCTACCACCTTCTTATTTTCTGCAATTAGCTTTGTTAATTGCTCAATTCTAAAATTTTCCAACTGGTCTATGGGAACGAATTGCAAAGGATCCTGTTGTGCTGCTTGTAAGGCTACGAGCTACTCTTGTAGTTTCTGCACTTCAGCTTTAGCATGCTCTACCCTTACTTCAGATATGACCAGCTTCCCCTTTGAGGAAATGAGGTCTGATTGAATTATTGTTACATCTTGGGGGATGTTAAACAGAGATGTCAAAACTTGTCTTGTTTGAAGCAATCTATCCAGTGCATCCTCATGTTCCACAGGAGTCATTGAGGTTCCAGCAAGAGTTTGAGCATCTTGTGCTCCTGAAAGATCTGTTGGTGGCACAACAGGTACATTAAAGGATTCTTTGATATGGTTAGTGATCACTTCAGCAACTTCCACAGCATCCTGGTGTTGCNATCACTAACCATATCAAAGAATCCTTTAATGTACCTGTTGTGCCACCNCTGGTCCCAACACTTCACTAGTGCTTTTTCTTGGAGCTGGTGCCTTTAATAACTCAACATAAGAAGCATTCTGGGCCTTTCAGAGGATGTCATTTGTGTATCCCTGAATACCAGCCTGGTGGCACAGTTTTCTGATAAGGCAAGGAAAAGGCAACGCCATCTTCCCTGACTTCTGTTCTTTGAATCGCCTTAGGATCTCTGTCAAATATAGATGGGGAAGGTTAGCATTAACCTTTTCCATCAACACTGCACATCCTCTCGCTACATACATTGATATTCTTTTCAAACCTTTTGTTGGAAAGAGGTGATAGGTTCCAATTTTGAAATAAACCTGCTCTTTCGTTGTCAACTCACCAAAAGCTTTATCTCTGCCATAAGCCTTCTCTAACCAATCCTTTCGCACATCAGGGTCCGATTGGGTAGATAACCAAGCAACATGGGGGCCTGAATTTAGAAGGTTTAACACTTCTGAAATCACTTGTGCAAAAAAGTCTACTATCACACCACAAATGTTAATTGTGGTGCCTTGCTCCTTATTGTGCCAGAACATGTATGTTTCACCTAAGTACCAGGCACCGCACTCAGAGAGGACAGGCCATAAGGGATATCCTTTAAGGTGATCTTTAACAGCCTCAGGAGAAAACTCTGCAAAAGGTTCAAAGTTAAGCTCCATGATTACTACAGCAACTGTGGACTTCGTATGGATAGCCTGAACACATTTCAGGGGCAACGTGAGTTGTTGTCTTGGTTCAGGCATAGCAGCAACTCCTCTTTCTGCCTACCTGGACCATCTTGTAGGAGGTTCTTTTTGATGGATGTTGAATGATTGCACCTCCTATTCTACATGTTGTCTGGTAGGGACTCATCTTCCACCTCTCCGAGGTTTTTTTGCTTCACCTCAAACAAGATCCTCTTACTGTGTACGTTTCGGGGCCATCTGCAATTACACAGGTCAAACGTTAGTAAGGTTTCTTTCAAAATCAAGTTATACCTTACTACATGCCTTTAATTAAAGATCTTATGTTATTGTGTGATTGTGCCCAAAAATTATAATAATGGATCCTATGAATTAGGTGGATTTCATTTTAATCTCCCGATGTACCTAAGGTCATATGATTTTTTAGCAAAATGTTTCTAAGTGTTAGTTTTAATTAGCCAAATTGATGTTCTTTGGGTGATGAGAAATTTCAAAAAAGTTAGGCACTTTTTGGCAAGTGTCTCTCCCCCAAGACTAAAATGGATACTCCAGGTTCAAGCAGGTTCAAACAGAATTAAAATTGGAGCACCAGTGCATGAGATATGAGTGAAAAAGCAAGGGTCATGCAATCGCAAGTTGAAGAGAAAAATTTCAAAAATTCCCCCCATGTAAATGGAAAAATGATACGAAGTGTTGTGGTGGGGGTTCTTATTTATAAGTAAATAGGACGCGATATCGTGTATGGTACATCGCGTACATGATATCATGTGGGACGCGATATCTCATTCCTAGTGATGTGGGACACATGAAAAAGACCAAATTTTTAATGATTTTGCTTGAAATTAATGTTAACTATTGAGGACATTATCAAGGATTAATATATCCAAGGGTAATTTCATTAATTTGAGAGGCACTCGAAATGATAAAGGTGTGAATTTAGCAATTAAAAATTTGGCGGTTATGGAGAAAAGGGGATGTAATGGTACATTGGAACATTAAAATTCTGAGGGATAATAAAAAGGAAAAAAATTATGAAAAATTAAGCTAAGGGTAATAATTTGTGTGTTTGAGCTCAAGAATTAATGGAGATTACGAAAAATTACATAAGTGGATCCTCCCCAAAGCAGGTTTCAACCTATTATGCCCTTGTGTAACCACACTTAAAGTGTCTATGGGCACTAGAAGGGTTAAATGTAATCTTCACTAACTCCACAAAACACACACATGTAAATATCATCGAAATGAGATGAGAATTCTATGCTACACGAGACATGAGCTACAATTACACAAATAGTGAGATGAGACGAACTATAGAAGGAATCGTAGGGATTGGGACATGAGGTGACTAACCCAAGGCACAATGAATCCTGCGTGTAAAGCATGATTAAGGTGTCATTAACCCATCATTCCAAGATCAGGACCAAGTCCATCCTTCTAATCAGTGACATCACATTGTTTCATCCCATGGTGAACAACTATTAGAGTACCATAACAACAAGGCGTATGATCACTTAGCGTTTAGTACAAGGGAGGAGTGATATTTGTTTTTGGCACTTATTTTTTCTTTTCTTCTTCTTTGTTTTTATTTTTACTTTACTAAATCCAGAGAAGCCACCAACCTTCAGGCATGGGTGCATGTCTTTCCAGTGGGACCCCCTCGAAAAACTTTGAATTTTGAGTGCCCTTTTGATTACTCTTACTCCCATTTTTCATTAGATCTATAAGGATCTTAGTACAACCATATTGCATGATAACTCCCACAAATTCCACCAAAGAGAATCCACAAGTCCCCTTGATGTCACACCCTAATCATTCCCTCTTGGTCCATCCTTCTTCATTCTGGGTACAATGAACACAAAATTAATTTTAAGTTTTAGAAATTTCAAGAATATCACTGTA